>CM063499.1:29907492-29914992 GCA_032207245.1 Pardosa pseudoannulata | reverse complement strand
TAGCATTGATTCTCAAACTTTTTCGCTGCAGTTGGTTGGATTGGAGCTCTATGGTCTACTGATTATACGGCCTACCAATGATGCAAGATGTCCATTTGGCAATATTTTTCAGCTCTACTTCATAGTCTATAGCAATGGTTCTCAAACTTTTTGCCATAGTTGGTTTGGAGCGCTACGGTCTACGAATGATGCCAGACGTTCTCTTGGCAATACTATTCAGCCCGATTTCTTAGTCAATAGCATTGGTTCTCAAACTTTTTTACTGCAGTTCTGGGCTGGAGCGAGACGGTCTACTGGCGATACGGCCTACCAATGATGCGAGACCTGCTATTGGTGCAAATTATAAACTACTGCGTTTAATTTTAAAAGGAATTCATTTTTACCGTTTGAAATCTGTTAAAAAGCCTTTATTTGATACTAAAAATGTTACAAGGAGTCGGTAGTTAAGTACAGGTACATGGTCGATAAATTTTCAAAGTGTATGACAGTCATCTTAAAATGCACCTGGAGTGTTTGGGCAAGCATTTTTAATTTAAAAATTCGAATGAGCAGTCAATTTACGATATTTTCAAATTAAAAATCTCAGTTTTGGAACAGTTCACAAAATTTAAAATTTATATGTTCCCCTTCCACTGTCATAACAGTATGAAATATGTGACCTCACCTGGGAGCCTAGGACAATGCCAGTAGTGAGAATCGAACCCATGAAATTCGGTACCAAATGGCAATGCCCTACTCATTCGGCATTTTTTACCATATTACTCTTAATGACTGACGATTTTTAAAGAAAAAATGAACTTCCGAAATTAATTTGTTTTGTAGTTGACCAATCTATTTGACAATAATATTTTTTATATTTTTTATATTATTTAATATTTTTATAGCGACATATTGATGTGAAAGTGTTAACCTCTAATAATTTTAGTAAAAACTGCTCGCTCAAGCATTTTCTGTTTTAGAAATCGATATTCAAGTTCAAATTTTGCGAAAATATATAGATTTGTCTCGTAATTTTCAGGATGCAGTTAAGAGAATTTTTCCACTGCAGCTGGAAGTGCTAACGGATATCTTTAGGCTAAACACAGCTGTGTTGTTGTTACTAATTTATATCTCTATCATCCGGGGAGCATGTAGGAGTATGTAGCTTATGGAATGGTAGCTTAATTTAGAAAGTTTAATTTTCGTAATTTACAAGTAGGGACCAAACAAAAGATCCCCAACCTTTACCTGCCACTTCCAGAGATGTTATTTGAACTTGAACGGTATTGCATCGAGAACGTTTTTTACGTGACCCTACCTAATTTAATGAACATAGTGGATCCTAGACCACCTCGAGACTCACGACCATGAGATCGGCGTCTTTTTCGACTGAACATCTGCGGTTCTAATCTGTGGCAAAAAACTAACGGAAACATTTAAGTTCAAATTTTGAGGAATTCTAAAAATTTTCTCAAACTCTAGGAGGACGGTGAGTGAAAAGGTTAGTTAAAGTAATCGGGTTGTAAAGCCCATTTTAAATCAAAATGTAGGATTATTCACCAATTATAAACAAGTGGAAGGGTATTTCTATAATAAATTGCATATAGACTGAATTTTCCTCTAAAAGAAATTTGGTTTAGAGCCCTACGGTTTACTGTTTTGCACACGACGGCTAACGAGACCGGGACCTACTGCTTAAAGCCGATTCCGAACAGCTACGAACTCCCACGCCGTAGTGGGATTCGAACCCACGAAGTACAGTACCGACGATCAGCGTTCTAACCAATCGGCCAGCGTTCGGCCCTCTAAAATAAGAACTGTAATAAATGGTAATAAGAATAAATGTTAATAATAATATAATCCCACTCATGAATAACATTTACCGGCACTTTTTTCAACACGGCTACTACAATAAGTACACATAAGTTCCCAAAACGTAGAACACACTGATGCCACTTATGTAGTTCAGTATTCTTATTTTCTGGACAACCCTGGTATATATAAATATACATACTTCATACACTCATATATATAACTGCAAAAACACACACATACACACACACACATAAATGTGTGTGTGATCTGATGTGCTGCGAGCTAGTCTGAGGTAGTACGTGACAAAAGAAGAGGCTTCGACAGCTGCCGCTGCACAGAATTTCCAGGCGTCGCTGAGAGGGGAGGTCGGCCGTTTCTCGTCTGCCGGTGACACATGGAAGTAACGGCATAGCGACATCTGCTCAACATCTGCGAACAGATGATCGCTCGAACCGAGGAACGGGGAGCACATGCATATATAAATATATATAATATATATATATTATATATATATATATATACAATTATATAAATATATATAATATATATATATAAGTGTGTGTGTGTGTTTTGTGCGTGCGTGTATGTGTATATAAATAAAACGGCTATATATACATGTTTATATATTCTTATGCATATATATATATAATATGTGCCGTATGTGTATATAAATAAAGGCAAATGTAATACACGTTATATATGCTTATGCATAAATGTAGCTCTAAATATATATACAGGTTTATATATACATATAATTTTTATATATATGTATATAAATATATATGTAATATATATGTATATAAATATGAATATATATAATTTATATATATATGTATGTGCGTTTATGTGTATATAAATAAAGGCATATATGTAATACATATTTATAAATGCCTATATATATGTATATACACAAATATATATACAGATTTATTTGTACTTAAATATATATATATAAAACACATATATATATATATATATATATATATATATATAAATATATATGTATATATATATATTTAAGTACAAATAAATCTGTATATATATTTGTGTATATACATATATATAGGCATTTATAAATATGTATTACATATATGCCTTTATTTATATACACATAAACGCACATACATATATATATATATATATATATATATATATATACATACATATATATATATACATATATATATATATATATATATATATATATATATATATATTTATATATATATATATATATATATATATATATATATATATATGTATATATATATATTTATTTATTATATATATATATTATATATATATATATATATATATATACATATATATATATATATATATATATACATACATATATATACATATATATATATATATACATATATATATATGTATATGTATATATAAACCTGTATATATATTTATGTAGCCACATTTATGCATAAGCATATATAAACGTGTATTACATATATGCCTTTATTTATATACACATACAGGCACATATATATATATATGCATAAGAATATATAAACATGTAATACATATATGCCTTTATTTATATACACATAAACGCACATACATATATATATATATATATATATATATATATATACATACATATATATATATACATATATATATATATATATATATATATATTTATTTATATATATATATATATATTATATATATATATTTTATATATATTATATATATATATATTATATATATATATATATATATCTGGCTTTATGTCTTCTATGTCATCCATATAATGTTTTATTTGTATACAGAGATTTCCTTTAATTAACGCCGAACGATGGCCGAATGGTAGAGCACTACTCTTCAAAACCAGAGTTCGCGGGCTCGAATCCCGCTGCTTGCATGGATGTTGTAGCCGTTCGGAATCGGCTTTAAACAGTAGGCACAGGTCTCACTAGCCTTCGTGTGCAAAACAGTAGATCGTAGTGCTCCAAACCAAGCCAAACCTTTAATTAGCAGCTGTGCATCCAACATAGTCATTTATACTTCTATATTTTCTTTTACAAACTTAAAATGACTAATGTAAGAAATGTAAGAATTATCTGTTATATAAACTTACATTTTTAAGAGTTATGGGGTCTCAAAATTTATAGCCATTACTGAATTCTATATAAGGCAGCTTCTAAAGTATCGTGATTCAAATAAATGTAAATACGTCACATGTAGCAGTTATCGCTACTCAGTCAACAGAGTCAAGACAAGTAAAACTTTTAAAGTTCATAATTAAAAATTCTTTGGAAATTAGTACATTTAGTTTATATTTTCTATGAACATTATAAATGTGGATTTATAGTAGGGTTTTTTACATCTATTTGGAAGGGAAGGTTTTAGAGGGCAGGTGAAATACAATTACACTCCTTCGTAAAACGTGAAAAAAATTAATTTTGTATATTATTTTATTGATTGAACAATAAATTTTAATAGCACTTGCCTGTTAAACATTCACTTATACAACGCTTCATATTTTACTGAGCATTTTTATTGAGTATTACATTGTAAAAGAACAGTATAAGCGGCTAATATTACTCCCTGAGACAACAACATAATTAAAGAATGTGGGTCCTCTGAATTTAGAAGCAGGGACCAAGCAGAAAATTCTCCAAGCTTAGCTAGCCACCGCCAGTGATACTGCTTAGGAACTTGTAGATCAATGGAACCATGAATCCTTTTTTTTCATAACGCAGCTGGAATAACAGGCACTTTAAGCCTTTATGCCAATACAATGCTGCGATGCTGTTACCCATTTAACACCACTAGAGGAGCACGTGTAGCTTAAGGTAGGCTATGGAAACGATTAACATTACCCGCGAGAGATAATCGTAATTTAGAAGCAGGGACCAATCAGAAAATTCCCCAAGCTTAGCTTGCCACCTGCAGTGATACCGTTTAGGAACTTATAGAACAACGCAACCATGAATCTTTTTTTTTTTCCTAACGCAGCTGGAAATACAGGCAATATATGCCTTTATGCCAACACAAGTCTGCGAAGATATAACCCATTTATCACCACTAGAGGAGCACGTGTAGCTTAAGTTAGGCTATGGAAACGAGTAACATCACCCGCGCGAGATAATCGTAATTTTGCAAGTAGGGACCAAGCAGAAAACTCCCAAAGCTTAGCTTGCCTCCTCCAGTAATACCGTTTAGGGACTTGGAGAACAATGAAATCATGAATCTTTTTTTTTTGTCCTAACGCAGCTGGCAATACAGGCACTATATGCCTTTATACCGATACAATGCTGCGAAGGTGTTACCCGCTTAGCACCACCCCAGGAGCACGTGTAACTTACTGTATGCTACGGACGCAAGTAACATTACGCTCACTGGGTTCTCGTAATTTAGAAGCAAGTACGAAGCAAAAAAAACCCAAGCTTGGACTACCACCCCCAGAGTTATCGTTTGAGAACTTGGAGGACATTGTGACCACGAACCTATTTTACTTGCCCCAGTCACCTTTAACGAACACGGCGGAAATTAGACCGGCTTGATTTCCGAACCCACCACCCTTTCAGTTACGAGATCGCTGCCTTTGTCAGCTGATCTACCGTGGCTCATGAACAAGAATCTATTTTACATAACCCATATGCCCTTCATGAACACGACGTGTGTTTGGGTGGCTTGACCATTACTTTTAAGTTACTAAATTAATGTTGATTGGTAAATTATAGTAATACATCGTATCTATCTTATTGGGATAATAATAAATATTTATTTTAAATTTATTGTAATAAATAAGTAGCTTATCAGAGATGACTGATCAGAGTTTAATAATATTAAATTTAATTATATTAGAATATTTCACTATATTAAAAGTCATTGTATTAAGAGAAAATTATATTCAATGGTGCTATATAATATTGACGCCAGGCCCAGTAGTAGGACAAAACGTTTAATATATTCATCATGACTTGACTTTGGTTCCATTTAACCTAATTGAAACCTTCTCAGGGTTTGTCTGTATTGGAGCCCAATATTTCTTTACAATTTATTCAATTAGTTTGGAATACGTAGCCATGAGAAACACATATAGAAAACTTAACACCTTACATCTGACTTCCCTGGAAATCTGCTAACTTTTTGGACAGGGCTTTTGTGTGAATCATGGGAAGTAACGTTGTTGTTGTTGTTGTTGTTGACTTATGCCACTTGGTGAAACCAAGCACGATTGAGCCGGAAGCTACTCGTATTAAGGTAAAGAGATGCGCCTTTCTCTTTAAAACGAGCACAGATAGGGTGAAAGTTCGACTTATGCTCAAGTGGGTCCTCGTAATTTAGAAGCAGGGACCAAGCAGAAGACCCGTAGACTTGGCCTGCCACCCCCACAGGTATTCATTGAGAACTTGGAGGACATTGTGACCACGAACCTATTTTACATGCCCCAGGCACCTTTAACGAACACGACGAATCTTAGACCGGCTCGAGTCCCGAACTCTCCCCCCTTTCAGTTACGAGATCACTGCCTTTTCCGTGTGATCTACCGTGGCTCGCGAACAAGAATCTATTTTACATGCCCCATACGCCATTCATGAACACGACGGATCTTTGGAAGGATTGACCATTAATTTTGAGAGAAAAATTAATGTTTATTGGTACATTATAATAATACATTCTAACTATCTTATTGGGATAATAATAAGTATTTATTTTAAATTTATAGTAGTATATTAGTAGCCTATCAGAGACGACTGATCAATGTTTAATAATTTTATATTTAGTTAAGTTAGCATATTTTATTATATTAAAAGTGATTGTATTAAAAGAAAATTTTATTTAATGGTGCTGTATAATATTGACGCCAGGAACGGTAGAAAGCTGAAACGTTTAATATATTCAGCATGACTTTGGTTCCATTTAACCTAATTGAAACCTTCTCAAGGTTTGTCTGAATTGCAGCCTAATATTTCCTTCAATTTATTTAATATATTACAATTGATTCAGTCATTTTGAAATGTGTAGCCATGAGATACACATATAGAAAACTTAACACCTCAGATGTCTTCCAGGGAAATCTCCTAACTTTTTGGACAGGGCTTTTGTGTGAACCATGGGAAGTAATGTTGTTGTTGACTTATGCCACTTGGTGAAACCAAGCACGACTGAGCAGGAAGCTTTTCGTATTAAGGCAAAGGTATGCGCCTTTCATTTTACAACGAGCACCACAAGAGTGAAAGTACTACTTATTCTCAAATGGGTCCTCGTAATTTTGACCAAACAGAAGATACATAGAATTTTCCGGCCACCCGCAGAGGTATTGATTGAGAACTTGGAGGACATTGTGAGCACGAATCTATTTTACGTGCCCCTGTCACCTTTAACGAACACGACGGATCTTTGGTCTGCTCGGGTTCTGAATCCGTAACCTCTCAGTTACGAGATCGTTCCTGTTACCGACTGAGCTCTATAAGTAACATAAATGAAATACGTGACTTACCATATGTGTTTATATGTATATGTGTAATGATATTTTTAAATTAAAACACTAACCAGCGTAATTAATTCAATCATAAAAAAAATTTCAGACGATTCTATAATTTTAAGGCAAAACGTGGCTACTGTCTTTTGCTATTTCTATCAATTTAGAGAACATGAAAACACCAAAAATAATTCCTGCTTCATCCAGCACTTCTTATATAACGCTTCATATAATTAGCTTCGCTTCCGCCA
>CM063499.1:29879992-29902492 GCA_032207245.1 Pardosa pseudoannulata | reverse complement strand
TAATATAATGGATCATATTTCTTTAAAAATTACGGGATATATTTTACTGGGCACCAATTGTTCGCATATACATCTAAGTAAGACAATTTATTATTACTATTATCTTTCATTAACTGTCAAATTTCTCTGTCCAAATGCTTTAAAATGATACTTATAGTGTTTTTGTCAATAAAATTTCTTGTCAAAAAACTCCACACAAAACATTCTCGTGTGCACAGCGTACGCGGTATAGTCCTCCGGCCCGGGAGACATTTTGAAAATTTCATTTTGGCCAGCGCTTAAAAGTATTTGCCCACCACTGGTTTAATGGTACACAGGTCTTTACAAATTGATAAGTATTCATTAAAACATCTATTTTTCAATTCCTACTATTAGTTCACACTCTTCCTATATATATATTTATATATCTTGTTCAAATTTTCAATCGTTAATAAAATAATTTTTATTTATCCAATCAAGTTCAAATACATTTTTTAAACTTCTACTAGATTGTTGTTAATACAATTTTTTCGAATATTAATTCATTAATTAAATTAAATTAATTACCTTCCATCAGTCACTGTGAATTTAGCAATTGTTTGTAGAATCGAGCCAATATCTGTGCCATTCCCAGCCAAACACAGCTACGGTACTGTTGAACGAAGAATGATAGCATTAATACCATCATGGGCATTGACAGTACATATGATACAAGATAGCACTGTAGATTATGCAATAATATATCTAGAACAAAAACTCTTTGCAGCAGGTCAAACATATGACCCCTTCAGTTTTGTGTACTATACCTGTCACACAATGAGTATAAATGTTTCCTTATTCATCATTTTTAATATATTGAACACTATTTTAAAACATTACAATTTAAATTTTTAAATAAATACAAATCGCATCTGGAAACCTTGATACCTTAAAACAAAGTCTCCGTGTTAAACGGCTAATATTAAATAACATACCTGTCACAAAGTTAGTATGAATTTGTGCGTGAGAGACACAGATTCACTATTTATACATTCAGCACTATTTTAAAAATATTACATTAAGGTAATTTAATTTTTAAAACAAATACCACTTTCATTTTGGAACCTTAAAAACCGGCCATGGAATTTCTTCAGGAAGCGACTAGTATTATATACCTGTCTCAGCACGAAATTTCGGTACAAAACAGCTAGTCTTAAATACCATACTTGTCATACAGTTAGTATAAATTGTTTCGTGATACATCAATTTCCTTACATTGAGAATAATTTTGAAAACATAACACTGAAATTAACTTAATTTTGAAATAAATAAACCTTTATTTGGGTACCTTAATTCCCAGGACGAAGTTTCGCCACTAAACGGCTAGTATTAGTTACTCTGTCGGTCACAAAGTTAGTCCAATTCCTTTTATGGTTTTCATTATTTGTTATGATCAATATTTTATTACACTAAACATTCACTAAAATTAGTTTAAATTTTGAAATAAATAAACCTTCATTTGGGTACCGTAAATCTCAGAACGAAGTTTCGGCACTAAACGGCTAGTATTAAATATCATACTTGTCATACTGTTAGTATAAATTGTTTCGTGATACATCGTTTACACTACATTGATAATTACTTTGAAAACATTACACTAAATTTAAATTTTGAAATAAATAAACCTTTATTTGGGTACCGTAAATCCCAGAACGAAGTTTCGGCACAAAACGGCAAGTATTAATTACCCTGTCTGTCACAAAGTTAGCACGATTTCTGTTGTGGTTTTCATTATTTGTTATGATCAACATTTTCTATTACACTAAACACTACTTTGAAAACATTACACTAAAATTAATTTAAATTTTGAAATAAATAAACCTTCATTTGCGGGCCGTAAATTCCAGAACGACGTTTCGGCACTAAACGACTAGTATTAGTTACCCTATTGGTCACAAAGTTAGCGCAATTTCTTTTATGGTTTTCATTATTTGTTATGATCAACATTTTGTATTACAAAAAGCATCACTTGGAAAACATTACACTAAAATTAGTTTAAATTTTGAAATAAATAAACCTTTATTTGGGTACCGTAAATCCCAGAACGAAGTTTCGGCACTAAACGGCTAATATTAATCACCCTATCTGTCACAAAGTTAGCACGATTTCTTTTGTAGTTCTCATCATTTGTGACGATCATCAGTTTTTATTACACTAAACACTACTTTGAAAACATTACACTAAAATTAATTTAAATTTTGATTTAAATAAACTTTCATTTGGGTGCCGGATTTAAGACATCCTAATGAAGGTTTATTTAAATCAAAATTATGACACCAGATGGTTTATTTAAATCAAATTATGACACCACAATAGAAATCGTGGTAACATTGTGACAGATAGGATAATTAATACTAGCCGTTTAGTGCCGAAATTTCTTTCTAGGATTTACGACACCAAATGAAGGTTTATTTAAATCCCAGAACAAAGTTTCGGCACTAAACGGCAAGTATTAATTACCCTATCTGTCACAAGGGTAGCACAGTTTCTTTTGTGGTTCTAATTATTTGTTATGATCAACATTTTGTATTACACTACACATTACTTGGAAAACATTACACTAATATTACTTTAAAGTTTGAAATAAATAAACCTTCATTTGGGTGTCGTAAATCCTAGAACGAAGTTTCGGCACTAAACGGCTAGTATTAGTTACCCAATCTGTCACAAACTTATCACAATTTCTTTTATGGTTCACATCAGTTGTGATGATCATCAGTTTTTATTACACTAAACACTACTTTGAAAACATTAAACTAAAATTAATTTAAATTTTGAAATAAATAAACCTTCAATAGGTTTTCAATTGGGTTACTGTAAATTCCAGAACGAAGATTCGGCACTAAACGGCTAGTATTAATTACCCTATCTATCACAAAATTACCACGATTTCTTTTGTGGTTCACATCATTTGTGATGATAATCATTTTTTATTACACTAAACACTACTGTAAAAACACTGCACTAAAATTAATTTAAATTTTGAAATAAATAAACCTTTATTTGGGTACCTTAAATTCAAGAACAAAGTTTCGGCACTAAACGGCTAATATTAATCACCCTATGTGTCTCAAAGTTAGCACGATTTTTTTGTAGTTCTCACAATTTGTGATGATCAACATTCTGTATTACACTAAACACTACTTTGAAAACATTAAACTAAAATTAATTTAAATTTTGAAATAAATAAACCTTCATTTGCGTGCCATAAATTGCAGAACGAAGTTTCGGCACTAACGGCTAGTGTTTATTACCATGTCTGTCACAAAGTTAGCACGATTTCTTTTGTGGTTTTCATTATTTGTGATAATCATCAATTTTTTATTACACTAAACACTACTTTGAAAACACTACACTAAAATTAGTTTAAATTTTGAAATAAATAAACCTTCATTTGTGTACCGTAAATCCCAAAACAAAGTTTCGGCGCTAAACGGCAAGTATTAATTACCCTATCTGTCACAAAGTTAACACGATTTCTTTTATGATCAACATTTTGTATTACACTAAACATTACTTGGAAAACATTACACTAAAATTAAATTAAATTTTAAAATAAATATAATCTTCATTTGGAAACCTTAAAAACCTAAAATCGAGTTCTCGCCACAAAACAGCTATTTTTAAAAACCATACCTGTCATACAGTGAGTATAAATTGTTTTGTAATTCAGCATTTGTTCTTACATTAAACGCAATTTGGAAAACTTTACACTTATATAAAGAACCGTCGCTATTTCATTAAATTTATATATCCGAGCTCGTGTTCATCCAATTTCTACCTCTCCACATTCTAACTACCTTAAAACCGCGTTAGAAAGGACTGTATTTTATAAATATAACTGACGTCCGAAAGCGAGCAGTAAATCCTGTAATGAACTTTGAAATATCCCGAAACGGTGGGAATTAAGGAAGAGAAATTTGAACCTTGCATATTCCATTAAAAGAGCGCTTACTAAATTGTTTTTTCGGGCGGTTATAAAACCCAAAAAACATCTCACATATACATACGCAGAAGAAATCTCTCTAGCACGCCATTTAGTGACTCCACATACCACAGCACGCAAAAATGCGGCCTCAAGCAAAAAATAACCTTAAATGAAAAAAAGAGCGGAAAGAAATAGAACGCGCAGTTTATAAGGCAGTAAATTTAATTTTACAAATTATTTTAAAGCCGAGTAAACCTCCGGCACACACACACGCATACTTTATGTTTTTTAAGGCAGACGTGTTTGTTTTTGAAGCGTAACCCGTCGGAACATGAGATTAAAAGGGGTGTACGAGCGGGAAAGAAACACTTCTCATTCGTGATAACCGAATTATTCCGTCAAATCCGAGACGAAGAGCAGGTGGTCGGGCACGCGTGGCGCACAAATAATGGATAAAGGGTTTATTCGGAGGCCTTAATGGGAAAACCGTGCAACGAGATCCTCAGATGAATTTACCCCCCACTACCCTATAACAAAATACCCCTTTCTCTTCATTGGCCAAACCTCCTAGGAGACCGCTCTGACGATCTTCCTTTTTTCGATCAAGTATGTATTAGGTATATGCATTTGTATGTATAGGTACCTGTATGCCCTTTTATATCTTCTCTACAAACATACAAACGCACACATATATGTAATGATATTTTAACCAAACTAACCAGCTTAATCAAAATTGCATTCTAAATAAATTTTAGGTAATTATCTCACTAAAACTACAGCGGAATGATGGCAGAATGCTTAGAAGTTTAGGTTTGGTTTAGTCTGGAATGCTACGATCTACTGTTTTGCCACAGAAGGGCTAATGAGACCGGGAGCTACAGCTTAAAGCCGATTGCGAACGGCTAGAAACATCCAGTACCGCAGTGGGATTCGAAACCATAAACTCCGGTTACGAAGCCCAGCACCCTAACCATTCGGTCATCATTCGGCCTTAAAGGTTTAGGATTATATTTATTAATTATTCACAGGTGTCAATGCCGAGTGATAGCCTATGGCGTTTGCTGTAGTGTAGTACATTGCATTGTTATTTCAAAGACATTATAACCCAAAGTTGCTTTATATTGCTTTTAATTATAGTATAATACCACTGATCTATATTACAATATTCAAAATTAGAACAAATGACAAGAAAATATGCAATATATATATATATATATATATATATATATATATAATTAAAAAGTAAAAGAAGCACTCTACGTGCTACGCCTCAAAAAAATTGCCAATGTCCAAGAGAACGCTGCATTCTTTTCCTTCCTTCTTTCTCTCAGGCAACCCTATACTTTTTCCATTATCCTGTGCTAATGTGTTCGTTGTTCCATTGTCCTTTTTTACAATACTTTTTCCATTATCCTGTGCTAATGTGTTCGTTGTTCCATTGTCCTTTTTTACAATGCGTCCTTTCCCGGCTCTGCCCAGAAGGACCGGGACTCCAAGGATGGTCCTGAATCGCCTCCTGGAGACCAATCACAATTCTCCAAAACTTGGTGAAGTTTAAGTGCAATTATTTTCACTGGCCACACCACACGCTTCCTGGAGTCGCGAAAAAAACTTGGGCATTCAACCCACAACGTGTGAGTGCGGCGAGCAAATCAGTTTCGCAAACCTTATGTCAAACATAGGTGCACTCTCACAGCGTTAATCTTCGGTACTGGAATTCGAACCCCCATTGTGGCATGGATGTTCGTAGCCATTCAAAATTGACTTTAAGCAGCAGGTCCCGGTCTCATTAGCCCTTGTGTTGCAAAAAAGAAGACAGTAGTGCGCCAAACCGAACCATGTATTTTCTTTTAAAACATTTAAATCTGCTAGCAATTACCGTAATTTTGCACGTATGGTCTGAGCGCTATCTGTGTTTAAAAAGCAAATTTCTTCAGCAGCAGACTATCTGCTGGTAGTTCATTGCTCAAATCATCAAAATCGGAAGAAGGGGGGAAAATACAGGTCGATCGAACTGCTGATGATCAAATGTAAACTAAAGCACAATTCCCTAGACGTCAAGAAAACATCGTACCGTATGGTAATAAACCATGAGAAAAAGGTAGAAGGTTTTTGTAAATTTTTAACGTTCGAAATCCATTTCTTCCCCTTTTTCGAGCATTTCATGTCATTATTCCAAGCATTATTTTCAAAGGTTACACACAAACGATTAATTTTTTAATTTATCGCATCATAACTAAGTGAAGAAAGCAATATTTCTAGCAATGTGACATCATCCCAAGTAATTGTTTTAAACGCAGTTTTCCTCGGTTAAAAGCAGATGATTAAAATTTATATTTATAAAATTTATATTATTATGCAGCGGCTCACGGGCAACACAGTGCACTTACTGGACATTCAGCTATTAATAAACTGTTATAATCGTCAACAATCTGAAACATACGAGATTTATTCAGCATTTCTATTAATACGTCTTATTATCTTTAATACTGGTTCTAAATCTTTTATCGAAATATTTTAAAACCCAGACCGATGGCTGGGTGCGAAGCAGCTAGTTTACCAATAAATATTAATTTTTTCTCTCAAAATTAATGGTCAAGGCGCCAAAGATCCGTCGTGTTCAAGAATAGTGGATCATGAAGCATGTAAAATATAGTCATGGTCTCTAGCCGGGGTAGATCAGCCGTTAAAGGCAGCGATCTCGTAACTGAAGGTTGCGGGTTCGGGGCTCCAGCCGGCCTAAGATCTGTCGTGTTAGTTAAAGGTTTTTGGGGTACGTAAAATAGGTTCATGGTCACAATGGCCTCTAAGTTCTCAAACGATACCTCTGGAGGTGGTAGGCACAATCTGGGATAGGCACAATCTGGGGATTTCTGCTTTGTCCATTCTTCTAAATTACGAGGACCTACTTTGAGCAAAGTCTTTCTCTCACCCTAGCAGTAAAAACGAAAAACGAAAGGCTCATCCCTTTGCCTTAATTCTAGCAGCCTATGGATCAAGTCCTTTTTTTTTTTTTTTTTTTTTTTTTTTTTTTTTTAATCGGTGAAACAGCCTTCCCTAAGGATTAGGCTTTCAAATGTTTACCACGAAACAGTTCACTCCGCAACAGTAGAACAAAAAAAAAAGAAAAGAAAAATTTAAAAAATTAGAGAATATAGTCGTGAATTATCATTTAAAAAAAAAAACTGTTTAAATAACTAAAACGAAAATCTGGAAGAAGGTAACATTATGCTTGCGTTATATTAAGAAAAAAGAAAAAAATTAAAACTAGCGAAAGAATTAAAAATAACCAATAGAACGAATCCCTAGTTAGGTGATGTTAAATGGTTTCCAAGATAAAATTAAACAGGATACTTTTACATAATACTTAGAGGGGGGTCTCCAAGCATGGGTCCAGCCCCGAAAGTGATAACAAAAACACTTGTCTGTACAGATATTTGAATTTGTGCTGTTGTACCAATGAGCGTTACAAACATCTTGCATGTACATTAAAAATTTCAAGAGAAAGGACATAGATTGACAAAAAAAGATATTTTGTTGAAATGAGATATTTATTGAAAGTCAATCTATTATTACTTGAGCTATTTAAAAACAAAATTAATTTTTAACAATTTCATAAAATATTTACAGTACAAAAAGGGATCCTTGACCATTTAGCTGGTGCTTTATTAGTTCAGGTTTCAATCGTACGTGAGTTACATTGTTGACCGAGAGACGAGGACGATGTCAGTGACCCTTGTCGTGTAGTTCTCGTTTATATTTGGGTATTAACCTGTGATCAAATGCATAGTCGTATTTATTTTGGTTGCGTTGTGTAAAAGTATTTTAGTACTAAATTTAATCACATGTTCTGAGAAACTACAGACATAAAATATGAAGATAAACTAAAAAGCTAAATTGAAATCATCTGAAACCAGCTTAAAATAAAAAAGTAAAATTTATTATAAAGATATATATATATACATCTATGTACACACAATCTAATTCTATCTTCCTAAAATTTACTTTAACCACACCTTCAAATTAGGTGCCACTCTAATTTAGTTATTACAATAATTTTTCATCACTTAAGTAAACATGTGAATATAAGAGAGAGGACCTAATCTCAATTTCAAACATATGTAAAAGAGGGTATCTTTGTGAGTGAATATGGTGTGCCCGGAACACTGCTGGTTGATTGCTGATCAGGATTGGGTATGTATGTATCTTCCGTCGGTCTGGTCAGGGTCATCCTTCTGAGTGTTTGGGGTGCGGCAGTAATATTTGATACAGGAACACTTCCCGTCGGACTTGTCTCCTAGACTGGACTCTCGAACACATTTTGTCGGACTTATCTCCTCAACGCTCTTCAACCTTCTTCAACCTTCTCTTTTTTTAGATTTTTCTTATTTTATTAATTTCATCCTTGTCCTCTCTTCCTTCTTATCGTCCAATCGGGATCGTTGTAAAAATCTAATTGGTCTGCTTAAACCCCTCCTTGAGACCGTCAACGCGGAAAACCTTATCCCTTCTAATTGGGCACTGTCTCTTGGGGACTCATAAATAACTCCACAAAGGTACATTCTTATTTATTGTCAAGTACGGAGACTGGATTCTAATCTGCTACTAGGATCAGAACCCCGACCAAGACTACTGTACAAGACAACAATATCCGTAGAATATAATTTTATGGTTCTCTGTCTCTTTACAAAGATGTGATGAGGTCAGATTTAGATCCCGAGCATTTTACTTCTTGTATGAATGAATCAATTATATTACTGATATAAATCGCCTCATCATAACCCTCCCCCCCCTTCAACCCCATTGGACAGGAGGGGTGGCTGACGCGGGTCAGTCGTCTTTGGCCTTGGCAACAAGAGTTTTTGGATTTTCACTCAGCAGATTTGGAGGCCCCTTCGTCGACTTCAGCAGAGGCAAAAAAAATCTCAGTTCTTTTGTTCATCTCAGGAAAGCGGCATCAGCGGGAGTTTCTTCCACAGTCCAACTACTCCATATTGAGATTGGATATATTGGCATCTACACTCCAACAGCTCCATATTGAGATTGAATCTTTTTATGTGCGTCACCAGATTGTAGAAAAAAGAATGAAATTATAAATAAAAAATAGTCTGCAAAACGGTAAGTCTTCGCTCATTTTGTATCTGGTGTCTTAACTCTTTGCATTATATCAACATGGCCTGGTATAAGTCATTGGTACGTAATCGACTTATTTGCGGATTATTATTATTATAACTAATTATACATACGAGTTGCTATAGCTGAGCCGATAAAAGCATCGATCTCATAACCAGAGGACTGTGAGTTCGAGAATCCAACAGGCTGAATATCTGCAGTTTTCATAAACAGCAGTTGGGTCACTTCAAATAGGTTCGTAGTCACAATGTCCTCCAAGTTCTCGAAGGATAACTTTGGTGGTGGCAGTCAAACCTGGGGTCTTCTGCTTAGTCCCTGCATTTAGCTACGAGGACCCAGCTGGGGCAATGTTACTCGGGTCCGTATCATTCCTTAACCCTTTAGCGGAAAGTGGTTGAAGTTACTCCATGGCAACACAAGCGATTCTCAAGGACATCTGCACTTGCACGCGCGCCTGGCATCCTGCCAAAGATATAATTTGCATATTTTTCTTCTCGCTTCTCAGAAGGTATAAAAACCGAGGGAAAATGTAACCACAGAGAGCACTTTTCAGTACGAAGTACGTACGCCTTGAATAAATGTTTTTATCTTAAATGGAGTCAGTTACTTAGTAGGTAAAATCTACACGCAACCTCAACAGCAATCACCTACATGGTTTCACAGCAAAACCTCTTGTTAAACATTTTTCCTCTAATTTTTGGAAAAATATGATTGTTTTTTTTTTTCGATTTTTTTTTTTATTTTTGACATTTATAACTTACAATGGATGATAGTACTGCATTTATTATATGTTTCTTTTGAAATATGTATTCATACCTGCTGTACCTGGTAAAGTTAGTAATTCGATTTCTTTTCATTTATAACTCCAAACAAAAATATCTATTCAAACAGCACTTGAATTGTTGAACAATTGTTGAACTATTTATTTATTATACCTTTTTAAGAACACTTACTTATTGTTCTTCCCATATAATTAAAATTTTAAGAAGTATTGTGTTCAAGCTGTTCAAGGGATGGGTTTATCAGTTAACCCCCCCTCAATATTTCCTATGGTGCCCTCTAAGGCAAAACCCTCTAAAGATTGTAAAAAAGACATTTTGAATTTATAAGATTCATAGATAATATTTATAAAGTAATTTCATTAAATTCAAAAGAATTTATGTAGGTGACCTTTAAAGGGTTAACCTACACGGGCTCTACGGTTCGTGCTAAATGAGTAACAGCTTTCACTGCCGTGTTTGGCATAAAGATATCTTTCTATATTGGCAACTGCATTGTAAAAGAATATTTATGCACATTTAGAAATTTTTAACTGTATAATTATTAATTTACTAGTATACAGCTCATTATATGACCAGATCAGTAAAATTTTTAATTTTCCAGAATTGTAAAGTACCTATGGAGGAAGTCTCGTCTGGGAAAGTTTTCTTAATTTATATGTTATTTATACTTACTACTTACTTTGTCACTTACATATTTATTCTTGTTAAATAAATACTTTAAAAACGTATGTCTTATATTTCGGCTATACTTAATAACATGTTTTAATGAGTTGATGGGCTTTGATTTTAGTCATTCTAATTGTTTTTTTACGGGCTAATAAGTCGAATCTACTACTCAACCCACTCCTGGGTTTGTAATAACATATTATAGCCCAACATGCTTTACTGGCGACTAAGGCATATAGAATAGGTTCATGGTAGCACAGGCTTAAAAGTTTAAGCGATAAGTCTGAAGGTGGCTGGCCAACCCTATGGACTTATGCTTGGTCCCTAATTTTAAATTACAAGATCCAAAAAGGGCAGTGTCATTCATACTAGCTTATAGCCCGTCATATGACGGGATCAATAAAATTTTTAATTTTCTAGAATTGTAAAGTACCGTATGAGGGAGGTGAAAAAATGGTTTGTTTTTTGGCTGAGAAATATCTGGTACCCGCTCGATAATTTGTTTATCTTTACTGACCATATGTTAGCTGCCAACTTTAAATTATCTTTTCATATTGCGTGATAGGATGGACAGCAGAGATTTTAATATTGACAGTGATTATTTGGCAGTATATATGAATGATATCCAAAATTAGGGAATTGATTGCAAACCGTGTGGTTATGTATGAAAAACAAACACACAAACGAACAAACTTCTTAATTTTCAAAGATATATAACTTAAGTGCTAGATATTTATTAGCCCGGGAAATAAACTCCTAGACTTTTAGGAAAAGAATTTGTTGTTAATGCCGGTTCATTGAAACAAAAAATAATGATTAAGTTTAAAATTACCACATAGGTACATAATCTATTTATGCCAAATATAAAAGAAAATTATTTGTGTAATATCTAAGTTCAGTGATAAAACGTATGAAAATAATAAAGACGTTATTTGAATAATTTAAACTAAGAAATGATTAAATGAGATGGTTAACGAAATGACGTCATAATGCTAGAAAAAATGTTATTTTTACCTATTTATTATGCGATAAATTGATAGATTTAATCGCCTAGAGAAAACAGGGCTTGAAATAATAGCATTAAACGTTTGAAAAAGAGGAAGAAGTGAACTTCGAACGTTTTAAAGATGACAGTATTTTTTGCTGTGATATGAAGCATATTTATACCAATTTATTTTAGAATTGGATAGATAGTTTAGGAGAAGATAAACTTTACTCGCTTTGAATTTTGCTAACCTTAACTCATCAAGAATCCAATATGGATGCCTCTATCCATTTCTATCCATTCCAGGCCTACCCATCCATATCCATATATCCATCCATTGCCTATCCATTCCAGGTCCAACGGCTTCATAAGTTCGAGGACAGACGGACAGATAGTTTAGGCTATTATTATATGGGGGATGAATAACAATAAAAATTTCAGTTTTTACCTCAAATATGTAAATACACATACACATAAATACATGTAGTGTGACCAGCTGGCGTCAGATCCACTTCTAAATCGACTCGTCCCCGTCTGCAGGAAGATTCTTTCTTTTCATCTGCTCCATCCTAACAACCCGCTGGCATCATTGGGACTTTATCAGTGTTTGAGTATATGCAACAGGCATACGTAAATAAATATGTAAATAAATAACGCTTATCTGTTATGTTTGGTTTGGGTCAAAGTGCTCAGCTCCTCTTTTATCGGAAATGTGTAGAATCAGTAAATTGGTGTCTATTGCTTGCAGCCGATTCAGAACAACGAGCACCGATGACAGATGCAAAATTCAAGCCCGCAGACTCCAAGCCCTGAAGATAACGCTATAATTGTTCCTTGTTTATTTTAACCTGCCTTATCTTTATTCTTCTCTAGTTCTACAGCCGATTACAGGCCATAAGTCTCTATTTAGTCTAAATCATCTGGAACTATAGAATGTCATTCTCCTCCAGCGATTGACACCAATGTTAAGACAGCGTTTACCAACCTTTTATCGCTCATGTACTGCTTGGTTGTACATCCTAATAAATTCTAGCACTTTGTGAAAATGACTGTATTTCGTGAAAATTGTTATTGCTAGTCTGTTTATTTATTTATTTGCATTACCCATTTTATAGGTTGACTATGTATTCACATCACATAATGAGACAAATTACATTGAAACGCGCCTAAACATCATGCCGGATACTTAACTCACTGAAATTATAAATTAGATGTAACACATATATATATATATATATATATATATATATATATATATATATATATATATATATATATATATATATATATATATATATATATATATATATATATATATATATATATATATATACATATATATAACATATATATATATTACATGTATATATATGTATATATATGTATATATATATATATATATATATATATATATATATATATATATATATATATATATATATATATATATATTACATATATATAATGAAATTTGTTTCTGGAAGTATGTTTATTTATTTGCATTATCCATTTTATAGGGTGATCATGTATTCACATCACATAATGAGGCAAAATGCGCGTAATGCTTAAAAATATTAGATGCAATGAACCATTAAAAGTTCACTATGGCTCAATTTTAATAATTTGGAGCTGTTGGCTTTGTAAACTGTTAGGGAATTAATTGCCCATAAATGTAATAATTCTGGAAAATTAATAATTTTACTGATCCCGTCATATGACTGACTATATGATAGTTGTTGAAACAGTTTAATGAGGCAGGTTTTTTAGGTTTTTTGGTTTTTTAGGTCAAAAGTCTAGTCAATACATTAACTCACACGATTTGTAAGGCTGTTTTTCGTGCAGTGCAACAGTGATGATGCAGAGCTGCAGTAATGGCTGAGTAAGACCAGCGTAGAATTCATCGAAGAATTCTAGAACTGCTGCCTGGCGTTGTAACAAAGATTTCTCTTTCAGATCTTTGGGCGTCAGAGGACGTCGCATGCACACACGCTGGGCAGAAAACTGAAGCACCTCCACTCGCCTTCGGATAGAAAATATTGCTCTAAAATTACAATTCGGGATTAATAATATTAAAGTTATGCAAAAAAATAATTATTGCAATATACATTAACACTAAATCCGCAAGAGTTTAGGTCTACCTAAAATCGTGGGCTGTGTCAAACTTACCCCAATTAATCTGAATTCGTATGGTTATTCAAAACATACACTGTGTTTATACGCAGTGACATTTATTCATTTTTAGACATATTTATATATAATAACAACACTGACCCATGTTTAATACAGCCCGCGTTTTAGATATACCAAAACTCCAATGTTCAACTGTTAAAATTAATCTCAAAAGATAAAGCAAGAATGATTTTAGTGGTTCTAGTGTTAAAGCCAATCTTAAAAGATAAAGCAAGGACGATTTCAATGGTTCTAGTGTTAAAGCCAATTTTAAAAGATAAAGCAAGGATGATTTCAATGGTTCTAGTGTTAAAGCTAGTCTCAAAAGATAAAGCAAGGACGATTTCAGTGGTTTTAGTGTTAACGCTAGTCTGTCTCAAAAGATAAAGCAAGAACGATTTTAGCATTTCTAGTGTTAAAGCTTATCTTAAAAGATAAAGCAAGGACAATTTCAGTGTTTCTAGTGTTAAAGCTAATTTCAAAAGATAAAGCAAGGACGATTTCAGTGGTTCTAGTGTTAAATCTAATCTTAAAAGATAAAGCAAGGACGGTTTTCCGAGTAGGGTTCTGTACTAATTTTTAATACATATATTTCATCATAGAGAAAAGGAAAATAATATATTATTCTATAACCTAAAATAAATGCGGTATACATATGCGCAATATAAGATAACAGTTAGAGAAGCTAACCTTTATTACTGTCAGAAAATTAGAAAAATAACACCAGCGATTTAAAATACGTGGAAAAACATCAATAGGGGTAAGTCAATTACTAATACATAAGTATTATACTACAGCGCAAAATCGCTGTTAATATTTAAACATAAAGCAAGTAATATGTAAAAACTTTTTTAAAGTCAATTCCTGCTTAGGTCAACAACATTATTACAACAAAGAAAAATTTTATTTTAGTTACTTTTTATTAAATAATTACAATTAATATAAATATGTATATACACATGATAGAACCACAATATTAAGTGGCAAAATAGAAAACGAATTTTCTTGCAGTTTTCTATATTTTCCTTTCAATATATAGTGTTGGACTATTATTTTGTTTGTTACTACATATTCGCTTTCTATTTTTATTCTAATTTTTAAATCTGACGGTGGTGTAATTCTATTCATGTCTTGTAATGCTTCATTATTGCAAGGAACCTTTACAGCGAGTTTCCAGTTCTTCAATTAATAGTCCATCTAATGTTTTCACCCGACTCAAGGCGATATCTGCTTGACCTGCTGAAGATTTTCCGTCCTATATATATTACTGTAGTGTTGCCAACCTTCAAAGGCAAAATTATGGATTCTAGGTCCTAAAATTATGGCATTGGCGTATAAATTATCGTACATTTTTGTAATAGTTAAAAATAGTGTTAATAGATGACGCTTGTACGATATATTTTTCTGGTTATACATTTCTCTCCCCCCCCCAACTTTTTTTGGGGGGGAGGTGGCAAAAAATATGTAAATATTTTAATAGGATTCATTAAATATTTTTCTATCATCCCGTATTTTACTTTAAATGAAACATCAGACATGTGATTTTTCTTTACTGATCTAAGCATAAAATTGTGTGTGTGTATATATATATATATATATATATATATATATATATATATATATATATATATATATATATATATATATATATATATATATATATATACATACATATACATATACATATACATATATACTTTTTAATAATGTTATAATTCATTATTTACTTTGGTTTTTTTTTTAATATGAAATATTCAGTAATAAAACCGATTATTATTTAATAATTGGTTTAATTACTAAAAATACCATATTTTAGTGAAAACTGCAATAGAACAAGTAAAATGCAAAATTACTTCTAATTATCCATAATTATGTAATCATTAAAGAAATATCTCCAGTATAATTGTAAATATTCAGTAATTTTGCATTTAGAAATTTTATGTTTTAGACTGATTTAAATAATTTTAAATAACTAACAGATAAAAACACTGTATATAACAATTTTTAAAATTATTTATTTTATATTCGTTTCAAATAATATCAAACATTAGTACCTAGGTCATATTCAATTTCACACATATACATTTTTTTATAATTGACACTTTCCTTTCTTTTATTACACAGTACAGATGGGCTTTCTCAACCTCTGTGTCAGGATTATTTACTTTCATTTATTGAAGAAGCACCTCAAAATATGCTCCTTAAGCTGCTCTAAAATCTACAACAATAATTATTTGATGGGAAAAAGTGATAAAAAAATTAATTAGACATTCTCTGTTTTTTGTTGTTGATCTTACAGTTAAATTACCCGTTCTTTTAATTCTCCATTAGTCTAATGTTGTTTTATAGTACAAATCAGGAAATTATCTTACAGATTTTCAGAATTATGTCACAGAATTTTGAGATTATTTTTCATCGTACAGCGTCCTAAGTTATCGTACTTATACGATAATTATCGTATGGTTGGCAACACTGGATAATCTTCAATGCTACCTTTCATCTTGTGTACTTTAGATGCCCATGATAGTATTAATAGTAGCATTCTTCGTTCGGCAATACCGTATCTGCGCTTGGCGGGGAATTGCACTGATATTGGCTCGATTCTGTGAACACCATTATTGCCAAAGTTTATAGTGGCTGATGGAAATTAATTAATTAAATCTAATTAATGAATTAATATTGGAAAAAATTGTATTAACACCAAGTGTCATCCATTTCAAGTTTTAAAAAAATGTATTTGAACTTGAGTAGATAAATAAAAAGAATTTTATTAACTTTTGAAAATTTCAACAAGATATATAAAAATGTATAGGGCGAGTGTGAACTAATAGTAGGAAATGAATAATCTACATTAATTAATTACATTATTTAAATCTATAACAATATTGTTATTCATTTTAAGGGGTTTGGTTTTTGGTTTGGTATTGGAGTGCTACGGTCTACTTTTTGCAACACGAGGGCTAATGAAACCGGCACCTACTGCTTAAAGCCGATTCCCCATGAACGAACACCCATGCCATACGAACATCCATGCCATAGAGTGATTCGAACACTCAAACTCC
Organism: Pardosa pseudoannulata; assembly: GCA_032207245.1. NCBI lineage: Eukaryota > Metazoa > Arthropoda > Arachnida > Araneae > Lycosidae > Pardosa > Pardosa pseudoannulata. The sequence continues at coordinate 29,885,749 of CM063499.1, read as the reverse complement.
GGTTCCGAAGGCCAGCACCCTAACCATTCGGCCATCGTTCGGCTCATTTTAAGGGGGCACATCCTTTTTAATTAAATGTAAGTGGAAGATTTTTTATTATTTTTCCTTACATCTTTTTTTAATTATTATGATTAATACAAGAGAATTTCAGCATTTATTCTATATTTTTCTTTAGTTAGTTTAGCTAAATTTACTTGTTTCTAGAAAATAAAAAAAAATTATGTATAGTAAAAAAGTCAGATGTTTTAAAAATCATAAAATATTCTGACACATTTGTGCAGACGTACAAAATTACAAAATAATATAAGGAATTAGGAAATATTTCACCGACCACAAACTTAAATTCGCGGGCCAAAATGCGGTTCAAGTGTCACCAGTTTAATTTACTTGTTTTAAAAATTTACTTGTTTTACTTGTTGCTAAAAATTAAGACCTTTTTACTTAAAGCGTAAATTGAGATCTTGCTTTTAAAATTTTAAAATTTTTCTAACACATTTGCGCAGACTTACAACATTACAAAATGACGCAATAAGAAACTAGGAAATATTTCACCGACCACAAACTTAAATTCGAGGGACAAATAGGGTTAATGTGTCCAGTTTAATTTACTTGTTTTAAAAATTTATTTGTTTTACTTGTTTCTAAAAATTAAGAACTTTTTACATGAAATGAAAATTGAGATCTTGTTTTAAAAATAATAAAATTTTTCTAACACATTTGCGCAGACTTACAACATTAGAAAATGACGCAATAAGGAACTGGGAAATATTTCACAGACCACAAATTTAAATTCGTGGGCCAAATGCGGTTCACGTGTCGCTAATTTAATTTACTTGTTTTACTTTTTTCTAAAAATTAAGAATTTTTATATAAAGTGAAAATTGAGATCTAGCTTTAAAAATTATAAAATTTTCTGACACATTTGTGCAGACTCACAACATTACAGAGTAATATAATAATGAACTAGGTTAGCTTTTACCAAGCACAAACTTAAATTCTCGGGCTAAATGCGGTTCACGTGTCGCCAATTTAATTTACATGTTTTATTTTTTTCTAAAAAGTAAGAACTTTTTACATGAAATGAAAATTGAGATTTTGTTTAAAGAATTATAAAATTTTTCTGACAAATTCCCGCAGACATACAACATCACAAAATGGTGCAATAAGGAACTAGGAAATCTTTCACCGACCACAAACTTAAATTCGGGGCCAAATGCGGTTCACGTGTCGCCAATTTAATTTACTTGTTTTATTTTTTTCTAAAAATTAAGAACTTTTAATATAAAGTGAAAATTGAGATCTTGTTTTAAGGATTATAAAATTTTCTGACACATTTTCGCAGACATACAACATCACAAAATGATGCCATAAGGAACTACGAAAGCTCTCACCGACCACAAACTTAAATTCTCGGGTTAAATGCGGTTCACGTGTCGCCAGTTTAATTTAACCTGCTTTAAAAAAAATATACTTGTTTTCACTGTTTCTAAAAATTAAGAACTTTTTACATGAAATGAAAATTGAGATCTTGTTTTAAGGATTGTAAAATTTTTCTGGCACATTTTCGCAGACATACAACATCACAAAATGGTGCAATAAGGAACTAGGAAATCTTTCACCGACCACAAACTTAAATTCCAGGGCCAAATGCGGTTCACGTGTCACCAATTTAATTTACTTGTTTTACTTTTTTCTAAAAATTAAGAACTTTTAATATAAAGTGAAAATTGAGATCTTGCTTTAAGAATTATAAAATTTTCTGACACATTTGTGCAGACTGACAAAACATTACAGAGTAATATAATAATGAACTAGGAAAGCTTTTACCAAGCACAAACTTAAATTCTCGGGCTAAATGGGGTTCACGTGTCGCCAATTTAATTTACATGTTTTAAAAAAATTTACTTGTTTTACTGTTTTTCTAAAAATTAAGAACTTTTTTACATGAAAGGAAAATTGAGAACTTGTTTTAAAATTATAAAATTTTTCTGACACAATTGGACAGAATTACAACATTACAAAATGATGCCATAAGGAACTAGGAAAGCTCTCACCGACCCCAAACTTAAATTATCGAGCCAAAATGCGATTCACGTGTCGCCAATTTAATTTACATGTTTTACTTTTTTCTAAAAATTAAGACCTGTTTATATTAAAGGAAAATTGATATCATGCTTTAAGAATTATAAAATTTTCTGACACATTTGAACAGACTCACAACATTACAAAATGATGCCATAAGGAACTACGAAAGCTCTCACCGACCACAAACTTAAATTCTCGGGTTAAATGCGGTTCACGTGTCGCCAGTTTAATTTAATTGTTTTAAAAATTTACTTGTTTTAACAGTTTCTAAAAATTAAGAACTTTTAATATGAAATGAAAATTGAGATCTTGTTTTAAGGATTATAAAATTTTTCTGGCACATTTTCGCAGACATACACCATCACAAAATGATGCCATAAGGAACTAGAAAATCTTTCCCCGACCACAAACTTAAATTCCAGGGCCAAATGCGGTTCACGTGTCACCAATTTAATTTACTTGTTTTACTTGTTTCTAAAAATTAAGAAATTTTTATGTAAAGTGAAAACTGAGATCTTGCTTTAAAAATTATAAAATTTTCTGACACATTTGCGCAGACTGACAACATTACAGAGTAATATAATAATAAACTAGGTTAGCTTTTACCAAGCACAAACTTAAATTCTCGGGCTAAATGCGAGTCACGTGTCTCCAGTTTAGTTTACCTGTTTTAAAAATTTACTTGTGTTAACTGTTTCTAAAAAGTAAGAACTTTTTACATGAAATGAAAATTGAGATTTTGTTTAAAGAATTATAAAATTTTTCTGACACAAGTTGGACAGAATTACAACATTACAAAATGAATGCCATAAGGAACTAGGAAAGCTCTCACCGACCCCAAAATTAAATTATGAGCTCAAAATCACCGAAATTTAAATTCCCCAAACTTTTTTATATGAAGTAAATTGAGATCTTGCTTTATTATAAAAATATTTCGACACATATGAGCCAAAAAACAAAAATGCGATTCACACCACAAACTGCGCGGGCCACAATTGCCAATTTTATTTAAAAATATACTTGTTTTTCACTTTTCTAAAATTAAGTTTTTACTTTTTTTTGTTGTTTATAAGCTAAAAAAATTTTTCTGCACATTTGGGCAGACTTAACAATATTACAGAAATGAAATTAAGACCTGTTTATATTAAAGGAAAATTGATATCATGCTTTAAGAATTATAAAATTTTCTGACACATTTGAACAGACTCACAACATTACAAAATGATGCCATAAGGAACTACGAAAGCTCTCACCGACCACAAACTTAAATTCTCGGGTTAAATGCGGTTCACGTGTCGCCAGTTTAATTTACCTGTTTAAGAAAATTACTTGTTTTAACAGTTTCTAAAAATTAAGAACTTTTTACATAAAGTGAAAATTGAGATCTTGCTTTAAGAATTATAAAATTTTTCTGACACATTTACGCAGACATACAACATCTTAAAATGATGCAATACGGAACTAGGAAATCTTTCATTGACCACAAACTTAAATTCGAAAGCCTAATGCTGTTCACGTGTCGCCAATTTAATTTATTTGTTTTACTTGTTTCTAAAAATTAAGAAATTTTTATATAAAGTGAAAATTGAGATATTGCTGTAAAAATTATAAAATTTTTTTGACACATTTGCGCAGACTTACAACATTACAGAGTAATATAATAATGAACTAGGTTAGCTTTTACCAAGCACAAACTTAAATTCTCGGGTTAAATGCGGTTCACGTGTCGCCAGTTTAATTTAATTGTTTTAAAAATTTACTTGTTTTAACAGTTTCTAAAAATTAAGAACTTTTTACATGAAATGAAAATTGAGATCTTGTTTTAAAAATAATAAAATTTTTCTAACACATTTGGGCAGACTTACATTACAAAAGGATGCAATAAGGAACTAGGAAATCTTTCACCGACCACAAACTTAAATTCCAGGGCCAAATGCGGTTCACGTGTCACCAATTTAATTTACTTGTTTTACTTTTTTCTAAAAATTAAGAACTTTTAATATAAAGTGAAAATTGAGATCTTGCTTTAAGAATTATAAAATTTTCTGACACATTTGTGCAGATTCACAACATCACAAAATGATGCCATAAGAAACTAGGAAAGCTTTCACCGACCAAAAATTTAAATTCGTGGGCCAAATGAGGTTCACACGTCGCCAGTTTAATTTACCTGTTTTAAAAAATTACTTGGTTACAACTCTTTCTAAAAATTAAGAAAACTTTTTACATGAAAGTGAAAATTGAGATCTTGTTTTAAGGATTATAAAAAAATTTTTCTCTGGCAACATTTGGCAGACTTTACAATATTACAAAATGATGCTATAAGGAACTAGGAAATCTTTCATTAAACACGAACTTAAATTCCGAGAGCCTAAATGCGGTTCACGTGTCTCCAATTTTAATTTACTTGTTTTTCTTTTTTTTTTCTAAAAATTAAGAATTTTTTTATAAAAGTGAAAATTGAGATCTAGCTTAAAAAATTATAAAATTTTCTGACACATTTGCGGCAGTACTGCACAACATTACAGAGTAATATAATAATGAACTAGGAAAGCTTTTTACCAAGCACAAACTTAAATTCTCTCTCTCGGGCTGGCTAAATGGGGTTCACGTGTCCGCCAATTTAAATTTACCTGTTTTAAAAATTTACTTGTTTTGACTGTTTTCTAAAAATATTAAGAACTTTTTACATGAAAGGAAAATTGAGAACTTGTTTTAAGAATTATAAAATTTTTTCTGACACAATTGGACAGAATTATTACAACATTACAAAATGATGCCATAAGGAACTAAGGAAAAAAAAAATGCTCTCACCGACCCCAAACTTAATTATCGAGCCAAAATGCGATTCACATGTTGCCAATTTTATTCACTTGTTTTAACTTTTTTTTTTCTAAAAATTAAGAACTTTTTATATGAAGTGAAAATTGAGATCTTGCTTTAAAAATTATAAAATTTTCTGACACATTTGAACAGACTCACAACATTACAAAATGATGCCATAAGAAACTAGGAAAGCTTTCACCGACCAAAAATTTAAATTCGTGGGCCAAATGAGGTTCACACGTCGCCAGTTTAATTTACCTGTTTAAGAAAATTACTTGTTTTAACAGTTTCTAAAAATTAAGAACTTTTTACATAAAGTGAAAATTGAGATCTTGCTTTAAGAATTATAAAATTTTTCTGGCACATTTGGGGCAGACATACAACATCACAAAATGGTGCAATAAGGAACTAGGAAATCTTTCACCGACCACAAACTTAAATTCCAGGGCCAAATGCGGTTCACGTGTCACCAATTTAATTTACTTGTTTTACTTTTTTCTAAAAATTAAGAACTTTATATAAAAGTGAAAATTGAGATCTTGCTTTAAAAATTATAAAATTTTTCTGACACATTTGCGCAGACTGACAACATTACAGAGTAATATAATAATAAACTAGGTTAGCTTTTACCAAGCACAAACTTAAATTCTCGGGCTAAATGCGAGTCACGTGTCTCCAGTTTAGTTTACCTGTTTTAAAAATTTACTTGTGTTAACTGTTTCTAAAAAGTAAGAACTTTTTACATGAAATGAAAATTGAGATTTTGTTTAAAGAATTATAAAATTTTTCTGACAAATTCCCGCAGACATACAACATCACAAAATGGTGCAATAAGGAACTAGGAAA
>CM063499.1:29839992-29864992 GCA_032207245.1 Pardosa pseudoannulata | reverse complement strand
ATATATAAATAACAACCATAAGGTTTTTAAACAAAAATATATTTTTAGTGGATAAATTTATAATAGTATCGTAAATATGAAAAATCAAATAGAAATAGCAGTATATAGTTTTAATTTTTTCCCGTTCTGTGGTTCCGAATCGACTGATGTAAAAACTAGTTTTTATTTGTCTAAATTTTTCCATAATCTATGTAGTAGACAAGAACATTCGGCTTCGTTTTCCTGTATATATTATTATTTTTGGACCCTCAAACAAACCCTGTTGTTAAACTAACCCGTACTAGTACGTGACCCGCGCTCAAGTATCAATCGTCAGAAAACGTACTAGTACGTGACCCGCGCTCAAGTATCAATCGTCAGAAAACGTACTAATACGTGACCCGCGCTCAAGTATCAATCGTCAGAAAACGTACTAGTACGTGACCCGCGCTCAAGTATCAATCGTCAGAAAACGTACTAGTACGTGACCCGCGCTCAAGTATCAATCGTCAGAAAACGTACTAGTACGTGTCCCGCGCTCAAGTATCAATCGTCAGAAAACGTACTAGTACGTGACCCGCGCTCAAGTATCAATCGTCAGAAAACGTACTAGTACGTGACCCGCGCTCAAGTATCAATCGTCAGAAAACGTACTAGTACGTGTCCCGCGCTCAAGTATCAATCGTCAGAAAACGTACTAGTACGTGTCCCGCGCTCAAGTATCAATCGTCAGAAAACGTACTAGTACGTGACCCGCGCTCAAGTATCAATCGTCAGAAAACGTACTAGTACGTGACCCGCGCTCAAGTATCAATCGTCAGAAAACGTACTAGTACGTGACCCGCGCTCAAGTATCAATCGTCAGAAAACGTACTAGTACGTGACCCGCGCTCAAGTATCAATCGTCAGAAAACGTACTAGTACGTGTCCAGCATACAATGTGTTAAGCGTTTTCATTTTAAATGCATTTCACTGTATCCTAAATCCTGTACGTAATATAATTAAGTAGTTTTCCCCAGATTGTATAGTGATTAGCATATTGTGCTTCCGCCCAATAGGTTTGGGTGTGATTCCCGAGTAAATCTTGGAGGTATTTGAGTGTTGTCCCGTCATAGGGAACGATGTTGCTGTACCTATATGGTGCTCCACCAAATAAATAGGGCAACAAATCAGTAGACTGTATGGTAAAATGCTAATAAAGAAAGTTCCCTACATATTATATATATATATATATATATATATATAATTACCTAGAATGTAAAATAAATTTTAAATATTAAATTTGACATTATCAATATTCGTTCTATTTAGGCACATAATATTCATACAAATACAAAATTAAAAAGAAGAGTTAATGAGTTTTTAGGGAACTAAATTTATCTATTAACGTAATAATATTGTGTAAATACATTTATTATGTAACTATATATACTTTGAAATTCAAAATTGTGTTTATATTTATATTTTATTAACACTTGGCATGCTGGTATACTTCATCGCTAACTTACGCGTGCAGCGGGTGTTTTTCCGTGAATAGCGCTGAAGTTTAGTTATTCAGAAAACTCACAGTAAATCGAAAACTACTTTGTTTTTATGGACGAAACTTTTTTTATTTTACACTTTAATATATACTGTACGATTATTTAACAAAGAAAAAAAAAACAATATTTTTACGAAATCACAAAAATAAACGATTTTTAAAATTAAAGTTCGATAATCTGTCAGTTTATATTTCTTCATCACTATTTTTGTCATAATGGCTCATTTTATCAATTTTGTATTCAACAATAAAAAAAAACCAAGCTTCAAATTGACAAAACACATGTTGTACGTTCTGGAGCTAGGAACTCGATTGAAGACAAAATAACGCAACAAAAGACCGAGTAACTCGACAATCATAACTTGCTGAAAGAAAAATGCAAAGCGTTGCATAGCAACGCAAATAATACGCATATAATGTCACACATACATATAATTATACGTATTTAGTAGATTTGTGGTGGTTAGCGGGTATCCACCACAAATCTACTAAATGCGTACTTTTACGTGACCCGCGCACCAGTGACAGACTGAAAAAAACGTAAAAATACATTGCCCGCACGAAAAGTGTTAAAATAATCATTTTCGATAGTTCGAGTTTTCAATAATTCGAACTAGGTCAGGTCCACCTCGAATTATCGAGTATATATTGCACGGCGGAGGAAGTGCAAAGATCTGCTAGTACATAGTCAAGTGATTTTGTCAAATAATGTCACATCAGCTTACAAGCAAAGAAGTGTTAAAGCTAAGAAATCTTTCTTAGAATACCACGCAGGGAGGATCCTGGGTTAAACCTCTATGGAGTTAATCCCCGGATTTCGTGATTGATCTGTTTGGTGAATATTTTTTCTTTGGTGATAAAATTAAACTTAGCATCAATTTCTATCATGACTGCAGTATAAAATACAAATACTGTGGACGGATAAACCTGAATGCAAACATCTGCTCGTACACTTTAACATGAGTTTCGCAACCAATCTCAGGTGAACTTAGAAACAACGAAGTGTTAATTCTAAAATCAAGAATTCTTTCTTTGAAGAATACCACTTACAGATAATTCTGGGTTAAACCTCTATTGGCATTAATTCCCGGATTTCGTGATTCGTCTGTTTGGTGAATACTTTTTCTATGATGGTAAAATTAAGACTAGCATCAATTTCTATCATGACTGCCAGTATAAAATACAAATACTTTTGACGGGTAAATCTGAATTCAAAAGTCTGATCGCACACAGTCACATGAGTTTGGCAGCCAATCTCAGGTCAACTTACAAACAACGAAGTGTTAATTCTAAAATCAAGAAATCTTTCCATGGAGAATACCACTTACGGATGATCCTGGGTTAAACCTCTACGGTAGTTAATACCTGGATTTCGTGATTGGTCTATTTGGTGAATATTTTTTATTTGGTGGTAAAATTAAACTTAGCTTCAATTTCCATCATGACTGGCAGTATGAAATACAAATACTGTGGACGAGTGAATGCAAACATCTGCTCGTAAACAGTCACGAGTTTGGCATCCAATCTCAGGTGAACTTACAAACAACGAATTGTTAATTCTAGAATCAAGAAATCTTTCCATGAAGAATACCACTTACAGATGAACCTGGGTTAAACCTCTACTAGAGTTAATCCCCAGTTTTCGTGATTCGCCTGTTTGGTGAATACAGTCGTCAGAATTTCACTGCATGTTGGCTTTCCCTCTTAGTTACTCTCAGTGATGTGAAAGTTATTTGCCAGGCAATCGAAAAGGACTGTGCTAGTAAAAACACTTGGAATTTGAGTTCGGAAAATGTAATAGTGAAAGTATAGAAATATTGTTTTCAATATATATTTAGGTGAAAGTTTAATACAGTGTAGTTCAAAGCTATTCGACATATTTCATGTTTAAAAGAATTAAGAACAGGATGAAGAATGTACTTATTTATTGTTTTCTTAAAAAGTCAATTCAAACAGTTTTAGACAACAAAATTTTAGACGTTAAATAACATCAACATAAAGCAGTACAGTGCAACAATACTACACATTGGAGGTATATTAAGGATCTCAATCGATTAAGGTTCACAATCGATTATTTTGTCAGTTCTAGATATCGATATCCAGAACTGGAACTGTGTACACAACTTCATTTTACACATTTTAAACATGAAGTAACTTCAAACCTGTACTGTGCGAGAATAATAAACATGGGAGGTATGTTAAGACCAAGATCACAATCGATTCTATTCGCTTCAGTTCTGGATATCGATATCAAGAACTGCAGCTGTGTACACAACTCCATTTCTGGATATCGATGACTTAAAACGACTAATCACTAAAATCATTAATTGGGTTTGGTTTAGAATGCAATAGTCTATTTTTTTATACAAGAGGACTAATGAGAGCAGGACCTACTGCTTAGAACCGATTCCGAATGGCTACGAACATTCGCACCAGCAGAGGGATTCGAATCTATGAACTTTGTTATCCAAAAACAGTGCTGTATCCATTCAAACATTGTTCGGTTAAAGTCATTGGAGAAAATCCTGTTGAAATGCTGTAAAATATTTAGCATGGAATTGAATATGGGCTTTACGTACTGCATCGGAGATCACAAAAACTTATTTAATGCTTCAAATTTTTCTCTGTAATACTGTTATAAATTGTCTTACTGAGAAAACAATAAGCAATACTAACTCAAATTGTTTTTTCATATTTCAAACACGAAATGTATTCTCTAATTTAGAGCAACACTGTATATTTCTCCCAAACAACGTATGGAGAAAATCACTTTTTCCCTTAACTTTTCATTCACATTTTAAATTTTTGAAATTATCTTAAGCTAGGAGCTAGGAGCTTTCTAGCAGCTAGGATTTCAGTCTTTTACTGGGTAACCGGGTTACCCATTTAAGGTTACTATATTTACTACAAATATACTATATTTACTTCAAAATAGTTTTACATTATATAGCCTACGAGCAGTATAAATAAGTTCTAAAACAGAATACCTGAGTTTCGTAAGATAAAACATTTTGCTTAAATTTACTTTTGTTCGTGAATTTATAATAAATATAAACTAAAGAAAAATAGGGCTATATTTGACAATTTAATTTTCGCTCATCTAACTGAAAAATACCTGAGTTCTAAACAGAGTAAAGATTGGATTAAAAAAATTACTTATGAACACTGTTTACGGGCGTTTGTTATACACCTATCTCTACAAACATGCCTCAATTTGATGCATGAACGAAAACACATAACAACACTCAGCAATGTAATTATACACTATAAGTAAAAAATTTTTAAAATGAGATAATAGTGAGGTTCACAGTAATATTACTCATTCAAAATATATTCTAGTATTTTATTTTTCAATACCAAAGCAACCAAGCAACTAAACCTTCAAAATATCTTCTCACTCCGACTTCAACTGCCATTCTACGTTTCGTTCTTTCTCCTGTTGCTTATTGCTTGTTTAGTTTGAGATAACATTATCGGATGACGGTTCGAGGTATTGTCGGTACATTCATATTTATTATTTCTGTAATATTTGCACGGGTAGAACGAATTTATTAAATATTTTGTCTAGATTACGATCGCTTCAAATAGACGAATATCCGTAGAGATAGGTATACCATATTTAAAATACACTGAACTTTCTATCTCAAAAATATTCTATTATATACATGCACACACACAAAGTACAAAATACTTACTTAACATCTATACGTAATATTATAGTATAATGAAAGTACACGTGTCTTATTTTACAGTCCAAGTTTTTACAAGGTCTAAATTTGTCTGGTAAATACTGCATCATATATAATGACACTCCAGTATTTACCAGAAGAATATATAATAATTTTATGATTAACTAAGAAAAAGTATTCAGAATGGAATAATGTCACATCCTTTTTATTTAACCTTTTGCAAGATTTTCTACCTTGTATGACAGCAAAATTAAAAAATGATATGCCATAGTCCCTAATTTATAAACTACCGTGTTATAGTAGTAAATTAATTAACACTAGGTTTACGGACGTTTATTATATCCCTATCTCTACTAACAAGAGTCAACTTGACGCATGAACGAATACATATAACAGCACTTACCAATGTAATTATATACTATAAGTAAAAAAAATGAAAATATGAGATAATATTGAGGTTCATAATAATATTACACATTCAAAAAATATTCTAGTACTTTATTTTTCAATACCAAAGCAACCAAGCAACTAAACCTTCAAAATATCTTCACACTCCGAGTTCAACTGCCATTTTAAGTTTCGTTCTTTCTCCTGCTGCTTATTACTTGTTTAGTTTGAGATAACAATATCAGATGACGGATCGAGGCATTGTTGGTACATTCCAATTTATTATTGTTGTAATATTTGCACGAGTAGAACGAATTTACAAAATTTTTGTCTGCATTGCGATCGTGTCAAATGGACGCAATTCCATAGAGATAAGAATACCCTATAGAAATTTTGAGTATTTTAAAACTTTTAAACAAAATAGACTTCAATACATACAGTGAAATAGGAGATAATATTGAGGTTCACAATAACATTAATTATTCAAAAAATATTCTAGTATTTTATATTTCAATACTCGAACCAAGTAACTAAAACCTTCAAAATCTCTTCACACTCTGACTTCAGTTGACATTCTGCGTTTCGTTCTATCTACTGTTGCTTATTGCTTGTTTCATTTGAGATAACAATATCAGATGACGGATCGAGGTATTGTCGGAACATTCCTATTTATTAGTGTTGTAATATTTGCAAGAGTAGAACGAATTTACTAAACATTTTGTGTAGATTACGATCGCATCAAATGGACGAAGATCCGTAGAGATAGATATACCATATTTAAAATACACTGAACTTTCTATCCCAAAAATATTTCCTTATATACATGCACACGCGCAAAGTACATAAGATTTACTTAACATCTATATGTAATTTTATAGTATAATGAAAGTAGACGTGTCTAACTATAAAGTTTTTACCAGGTCTAAATTTGTCTGGTAAATACTGCATCATATATAATTACACTCCAGTATTTTCCAGACGAATATATAGTGATTTCATGATTAACCAAGAAAAAAATATTCAGAAAGAGATCATGTCACATCCTTTTTATCTATCCTTTTGCAAGATTTTCTACCTTGTAAGACAGCAAAATTAAAAAATGATATGACATAGTCACTAATTTATAAACTACCGTGTTATAGTAGTAAATTAATTAACACTAGGTTTACGGACGTTTCTCATATCCCTATCTCTACGAACTAGCGTCAATGTGACGCATGAACGAATACATATAACAACACTCAGAAAGCAATGTAATTATACACTATAAGTAAAAAAATGAAAATATGAGATAATATTGAGGTTGACAATAATATTACTCATTCAAAAAATATTCTAGTATTTTATTTTTCAATACTCGAATCAAGTAACTAAAACCTTCAAAATCTCTTCACTCTCTGACTGCAGTTGACATTCTGCTTTTCGTTCTATATACTGTTGCTTATTTCTTGTTTCATTTGAGATAACAATATCGGATGACGGATCGAAGTATTGTCAGAACATTCCAATTTATTATTGTTGTAATATTTGCACGAGTAGAACGAATTTACTAAACATTTTGTCTAGATTACAATCGCGTCAAATGTACGCAAATAGAGAGATAGGTATACCCTATAGAAATTTTCAGTATTTTAAAATTTTTAAACAAAACAGACTTCAATATATACAGTGGACTCCGCTTAATGTGATTGCGGTTAATGTCATCATCGCTTATTGTTATCAGTTGATCCCGATTTCCTCTATTCATTTCTATGTTAAAATTATCACTTTATGGGATCGTTACATCGGTTAATGGGATTAGTTTTCGAACCTTATTTTAACTGCAAAGGAATATTCACAATATATTCAGAAGGAACCCTATCTTTTTCTTTCCTTTCACTGTTGTTTGAATTTCTGAGAATTCTCCTCTTCAACGTAGGGAAATGGGGAATGAACAAAAAAGTGACTATTTACATGTTCCTGGAATTTTTCAGAAATACGCACATCCTGCTGGTGGTTATCAGACAAGCAGAAGACAACACATTATTATCGAAACTGAGAAAGAGCGTGTTCACAATTTATGCCTTGCTCGCTTACATGCAGCTTGTCGATATGGAAGCCAGAAAGCGAAAAGATTTAACATTAAAACAAAAGACAGAAAATTTTAAATCGTTATGACAGGTTGATTATAATTACGAACAATTTATCAATCAGCTTCTTAGAAAAAATTGTAGACAGTCAACAACTGATAAATTTTTTTAATTATATATGCAGTTCATATATTTTAAAGGACAATATACAGTATATAAATATAAGGTGTGTTTTTTTGTTTTGTTTTGAAATTTGTTGCTTGTGAATTAAAGGGGGGGATATATTTATCTAATTTTGCATATCGTTTATTGTTATCAATCGGTTATTGTTATAAAAATCATTTTATCAGTGCATATTGTGATGAGCCATTCGATGAAACATTCAAAGCAAAGAAAGGCTTAATCAACGCAATTGGAACAATATGTCACCACATTTTAGTCAAATTCTTTTCTCTAGTTCTTCCTGGCTGCTTTGAATGCTAAAGAATAAGAGCAATCATTTAGCAATCAAATCACAATTGTTTGAAAAAAAATGACAATCATAACAATTGCCTACCGCACCGTGGGAGTCACAGGTGACCCCTCCCACCACGAAAACTGCTTCAAGCCTGATTTATAACTCATTTTATCTGCTGCAAATAATATTTTAGCATATGCATCGCATAATGAAAAGTTCATGTCGGTGCCTTGGGCAAACTATCGAAAATGCGTCTGGCAGTCAACGTGTTAAATACATAAAACTTAACATTTGTGTGCAAAATATTTCTTGTAACCATGCTTGGTAGAGAGAATAGTTTTAAAGAGCAAAAAAATCAAGTTATAAATACATATTTTTATAAGTATTTCAGGTTATTTTATTAAAGAGATATATAACAGATTTCTACAAAAAAAAATTCAGACATTTTAGTGTGAAATAAAAAAAATTATGAAAAGTCAAATAGCAATAAAAAAAAACCATGGGATTTTTATGTTTAACAGTCCTCAGACCCGTTAAAACACCTTTTAAACAACATGTAAATTAAGCTATTAAAAGGTTTTAATAATTGTAGAAAGTTATTAAAAGAAATATATGTCTAACAACTATTTACAATAAGATCCCCAGACTTGATACATTGCAAAAAGACGTTTTGTTTTCATTCTGACCTTAGATCACCTTAGGTCATTAACCTGAAAGAAACCTGAAATTAATCACTTGTAATTTAGAAAAGAATTAGTGTCATATTTTAATACATTTCCTTTTTTCCCCATAAAATTGTCGGCTCCCTTGAGGGAAAAGTTCTTTTTACAATTTCCCCTTACCACCTCCCTACCCCCAGTGTTATCTCGGCCGGGCATTTTCCCCCGTGTCCGGAAATGGGATCAAAGATAAAATCCATCCCCATCCGTCGGGCAGTACAGCTGTCGCTCACCCACGGGTACCGATCGACGAGGGTCACGTGATCGGGGACACCATTCTCCCACACTCACACAACCCTCCTTTTTCGAAAATCCGTTCTGTTTGAGAAAGATAGTGTTTTAAAAGATACGGACGAGCACGGCAAGCAGATTTATATGTGTCTTATACATATATATATATATATATATATATATATATATATATATATATATATATATATATATATCGGGTGGCCATAATTAAACTGACAGTGCTCACAGTGTTCTGTAGTGCGATCTATTTGCGAGAATGATGCCACATTTTGTAGGAAGATTAAGCAAGACGGGGAACGAAGGTCGAAAAAACAAATTAGTTCCAAAAGTCACCGCTAGGAGAATATTTGGCGCTGTGTAATATAAAATAGAGTGTCAACAAATGCAAATCAATACGTAAATTACCTTTTACTTTGAATTCAAATGAGGTTTAATGTGGCTACCGTTGTTGTGGACCAGATATTGCATCCTGTGCACAGTATGCACAACAGCAGAAAGTAACATGTATGCAGGAATCTTCCGTACAGTCCGTGATATGTTATCCTTCAACATAGCCAGGTCCTGGACCACTCCTTGATAAATATTGGATTTAAGGTAACCCCATAGTCAGAAGTCGCGTGGGGTAAGATCAGGCGACCGATGTGGCTATGCAGTTGGAAAGTAGCGGCTAATGACTTTTTCTGTTGATAATTTCTGTCGTAGCAGCTGTTGCACCCTTACAGCAACGTGTAGCTCCATCTTGCATGAAAATGATTTCCCCCAGGCATTGTCTTTGCTAAAGTGCCGGAATGACAAAGCTGTTCAACATGTGGCGATATTTCTCTCCGGTAACAGAACAGGTTTCCGGTCCTGTCGGGATAATGTTCTCATGGAAGAATGGACCTACGATAAATTCCGCTGTGAACCCACACCAAACAGTTACCTTTGGTGAATGTAAGGGAATTGCTGTGACTGCATGTGGTGATTTGTCATCCCAAATTCAGCAGTTCTGGGTATCCACAGTTCTATTCAGGTAAAAGTGGGCCTCTTCTCCCCATAAGATTCTCCAAGGCCAAGCATCATCCACCTCCATTATGGCAAGAAAGGTGAGTGCAAAAGTCAATCGCTTATCATGGTCGGGGTACAGTAACTCATGTACACGGTTGATCTTGTACGGATAGAAGTTAATAATCTTTCGTAAGATTTTCCATACCGTACTGTAAGACATACCCATATTCCGAGCTACTCCACGAGCTCTAGAGGTGGCAGCAGTATTGTCTGGTCCTCTGTCGACAATCGCCGTGGCAACTGCTTCGATTGTATCCTGTGGTACAGGTTTTCGTCCTCTACCTCACTGAACCTTCAGAGAACCTGTTTTATCAAACGTCGCAACCATTGTTTTAGCCCATTAACTGACATAGGACCATTACTTTTATGCATTTTTTTGTGCGTTCTAAAAGCACGAAGAGCGGCTGAAGCATTGCACTGGTTGAGGAAAAAGAATTTGACCATTAAACCAGTTTGCCCAGCACACTCGACTAAAGAAGGAGACATTGACCATAAACTTTCAATCCGATTAATTAGAAACGTAACACATTGCCTTTTAAAAAACCCAAGCAGCTGACACTATGCCAATGGATGTAACATGAAATTTGAATAAAGAACTTCTGCTGCTCAGCGTACGTGATATTGCAGATCACGAGACTTATCGGTGTTTATGTAGATTTTACGCATTTTTAAAAGTGTTGCCATATTGCACTTGAACTAAATCAGAAAATGTGCATAATAAAAGGTAATTTTATTTGCATTTGTTAACACTCTGTTTTCTATTACACAGAGACAAATATTCCCCTAGCGTTGACTTTTGGAACTAATTTATTTTTTTCGTGGAATTCTTCGACCCCCGTCTTGTTTAATCTTCCTACAAAATGTGACGTCATTCTCGCAAATAGATATCGCTACAGAACACTGTGAGCATTGTCAGTTTAATTATGGCCACCCGGTATATATATATATATATATATATATATATATATATATATATATATATATATATATATATATATATATATATATATATATATATATATATAAATGTGTGTGTGTGTGCGTCAGGTATAAAAAGGTGAGAGGTTTGGAAAATTAAGCGAGTTGTGAACAATTTAAAAGGAAACTCTTTCTCAATAACAAAATAAATGAAAAAAAACCCGCTCGCGTAAACTTTTACGATTATCCGATCAAGCGGAAGCATATTGGAAGTATTTCATGAGTATGCAAACCGATAGTTTTTGCACGTAGACATCGAGCTGTCAACATACTCCAAACTTAACTCTGCCACGAATAAATGAAAATGGCGCAAGTGACGCCTTTAAATGATACTTTACTTTGAATAAATATATTATTTATTAAAAAAGACTGATTCTTACCACTGGATATATATATATATATATATATATATATATATATATATATATATATATTATATATATATTATATATATATGTGTGTATATATACATATATATATACATATTATATATATATTATATATATGTGTATATATACATATATATATATATATATATATATATATATATATATATATATATTATATGTATACTAGATAACCCGACAGTCGCTGTCCTGTTCTAACGCTGTAAATCCAAAAATTGTAAAATGTTCTTAAATAAATTATAACTTGAACCGTTTCGATGGAAAAGTAAGGAAAAAAAATTATTTTAAAAATACCGTTTCGATATTATTACCGTTATGTACATTTTTGTGTTAATGTACATTTTTATGGTTTTATTATTATTGTTGTTGTTGCTCTCTGCCCACCCTGCATGAACACCTACCGCACGCCACTGCATTACCGGTATTCCCCGTATGAGCTTTGATCCAAATTATATTAATTTTTCGGCTATTCATGTTTTTACATTCTTTTCGTGTCTCGGTAATTAATTTTGATTTCGGTACTAATTGCTCTAGGCTCTTGATTATGGAAAGACTACCAGTATATAAATATGTATTGTCTCAATTGTTTTATCTTTCTGGGGGAATCAAGTCTTGGCTAGGGTACCTGTTATGCTTACACCGCTAGCACCCGGGCTTTGATTGACCTCATGCATTCCTATGCCCAAGCGTCCAGCTGCAAAACTTTTCCGGCCGAGTGGGCAGATATCAAATTAATCCCCGAATCTGGCAGTCGGAGCGTGGCTATCGAGCATCCATCCATCACGCCTTAAGTCCGAGATAGATGAAACGAAAACCTGCACAGGGAGAGATAAGTCGACGGACGCAAAGCGCTGACAGAGAGGACGGAGGAAATAAAATTAAGCATTGCTCGCATAGAAGTGGGGGTGAATGTATTCGGATAGATCGGTGGGTTTTATTAAATGGTTATCCAAAGGGCCTTAGAAAAGAGAATTTCCCTTTACCCAAAATTCAAACAGACCATAATATGTTACTGAACTTTAGCTAGATAAAACACAGATTCTAACATTCCACTGGATTTCTTTTCCTTTTCTTATTTGTGCTAAATATAGCTTCATAAAATATTCTATTAATGCATTCGAAACCTCTGACTTGAATTCCATATGTATTCCTTGCATATTCCTTCGCCTGACATAAATTTACTCAATGGCCCTTACTCTGGACGTTGCAGCTGGGTTCGAACCTTCGTTGTGACGTCACTTCGATGTCAACTCGCGGACATTATGCGAGCAAACGATCAAGCTGACGTCAAAGTGACGTCACAATTAAGTTCGAACCGACACGCAAAGTCCAGAGTACGCTCCAAAATCCTATCAAATTTGGTCTATTTTTATTTACACGCATAGGGATAGCCATGATATTGGTGAGAGTGTTTAAATAATATCCCGAGATTTTGAGCTCTAGCCATGCAAACGCATTGAACATCTATTTTTACCCAGAGAGCATGCAGGTTAAATATCTGGGTGTGACGTGAATTCACTAAAGGCCCTTACTCTGGACGTTGCAATTCTGTTCGAGACTTCGTTGTGACGTCACTTTGACGTCAGTTTGGCCGAACAATGGCCGATTGGTTAGGGTGCTGGCCTTCGGTACCGGAGTTCGGGGGATCGAATCCCACAGTGGCATAGATGTTCGTAGCAGTTCGAAATCGGCTTTAAGCTGTAGGTCCCAGTGTCATTAGCCCTAGTGTTGCAAAAAGTAGACCTTAGCACTCCAAACCAAACTAAACTTGACGTCAGTTTGTGGAGATTATGCGAGCAAACACTCAAGATGACGTCAATGTGACGTCACGACGAACGTTCGAACCGAATCGCAACGTCCAGATGTAAGACCCAAAGTTCTATCAAATTTGGTCTATTTTTAGTTACACGCATGGAGATAGCCCATGATAGAATCCCGGGATTTCGAGCTCTAGCCTTGCAAGCCCATTAAACATCTATTTATACCCAGACACCATGTAGGTTAAATATGTGGGTCTGTATATCCTCTCAGAAAGTATGTTTACAGGTGGGGGGAGAGAAGTACGGAATCAGGAGTAAAACCTTCCTCCGGGGAATGATCAGAATTAAGGAGATTCTCCAACGTAGCTTCACGAACACCTCACATCCATCAGGATTACCGGCCCGTTGCGAGATATGAAGGTTACTCGCATGAACACAGATAGCGTCACACCCCTTACTAACGGGGGTTTGGTTTGGAGTGCTGCGGTCTACTTTTAGCAACACGAGGGCTAATGAGACCGGGACCTACATGTTAAAGGAGATTCCGAACAGCTACGAACATCCATGCGACAGTGGGATTCAAACCCACGAACTCCGGTACCGAAGGTCAGCATCCTAACCAATCGTCCATCGTTCTCCCCCCCCTTCCGAACGGAAAAATTAAATTTGATTTCGCAAACATTTCCCCTATCGGGTTTTCTAGCATTAAAATATTCAACATATGCTGTTTTCTTTTACGATTATGTATCCGCAAACAACTTGCAATAAAATTATCAATCACACAGAGATCCTGAAGAACTGCTCTAGTAAAATAGACGTGTGTTTGTGTAGGAGGTCATCGATTTTTGGAGCGTTCGATGAGAGCCAGTGTCCGGACGGCGATAAGGCCCCCCTTTTCGCGTCCGGCACACACAAAAGGGACTGGGCAAACAACGATGACAAATGACGCACATTCTTCCTCTTTTATCGGACCTATCGGCGAATGCAGGCTCGAACAGAATACACTCAAAGTGGTCACTCAACTCATAGCGCTTCTATTTTAGGGGCGTTTAAGGTGCACAGGAACGTTAAACTTTTAAATCGATTTTCAAGTTTTTACATATCCTGAATTTCCAAATATATCTGAGCCTTTTTTTTTAATTAAAAATTTTCAATAAGTGTTACCGTAATTTAGGGATCTACGGTCTCCAGATTGTTTTCATCCACACTTTTCTTATGTAAACGAGGGTTAATTAATACAAACAAAACCTACTGCTTCATACTTAAAAGCACAGTGTAATCGTTTTGACCACAAGCCATTAAACATGCATATTGTTTTATAAAATGCATAAATATGCATAGATATATATTTATGAATCTATGCATATAACTAAATATGTATATATGTGTAAGGAAAATTCTCAGGGGTTTTCAAAACTTAAATCAAGGGTAAAAATTCCCGCGTCATTTTCCATTCCCCTTTTTAACCCCTAACCTAAATTGACCACTGGGACTACAGGTTACGTCCTCAGAGAAGGGGCCTGGCCAATTATAAACCTACATGGTCCTAGCGGACAATTTAGGAAATTTCCAAATAAAAAGGAGATACACGCTAGCGTAGACAGGTTTTTCTAGATATTTTCCCACAGATGTTGACCCAAGTGTCTTGTACATAGAACTTCATGCTATCTGACCCTTCAGTTTGTCTTGTCCCTATGACAAAGTGGGAACCCGTCCTTTAACGTTATCTTAATAAAGGTCTTTAGTTGAAACGGTATCCTTTTTATGGCCATGACTGCAACCCCCCATCGAGAAGTCCGTCTCATTACATATATATATATATATATATATATATATATATTATATATATATATATGTGTGTGTGTGTGTGTGTGTGTGTGTGTGTGTGTGTAAAAATATATATGTAATATATCAAAATTATTACACTTGAATATCTCTTAAAAATGCTCCTCTTTCCCATTCTTATTCCTTCAAATCTATTTTCCCAGCTATAAAATGTCTTAATTAAAGGAGTGTCGGCGACTTGAAATTCTTTCAACCCATTTCCCAAAGCTTTCTCTGCAAAATAAATGCAAATTTTCTGCCCACCCTCCATATTTTCCAGCTGTTTCTGGTTCACTTTTCAGTGATCTAAGTTCCTTTTACTGTTGAGAGCGCTAACTAAGCTACTTTCTCTTGGGAATTCATCTCCAATCTCCAACTTGGGAATTTTTAACGAATTTTCATTACCTTTATATCTAACTATGAGTGTAACATCATTAAAAATTATCCAAATTTAAAGCTTTTAAGTCATTGACTAATAAATATTATAAAAAGTGTTCATAATAATTTTTAACAAAATATTTTAAGAACTTTTTGAGGAATCACATTTCAAGTTTCAGCATTTTATTAAAAGTACCGTTCTGAGAGAAACGCATTTGAAGTTTATGAAAGCAACTTTAACTATTAAAAAATTAAAATACATGTTTAAAATTCCCCACATTTTCCTGCTTTAAAACTTTCTAATTTGCAAGTTGATAATTATTAAAATTATCAGAAAAATGTTTAAACTAATCTTGATGAAAATTGAAAAAGTTTTGTCCAAAAAATGCACTTTAAATTCACAACTTCCGGTTCCGAAGTCGCTACTTCCGTTTTGTTTTGACAGCTGTCACTGATGTTTAAACAGCTGTAAATTTTCTTTAAAATGCCGTAGCAACAAAACAAAAACAGATTTAGAAGCCTAAAAGTTGAAATTTTACAATAGAGTAATTAAAAAAATTATGATTTTTTGCAAAAAAAATGACGTTTTTTAGCATAGACGGATGCTTTAAATGGTATTTTATCAATTTTTAATGATACAGGATTTTATAAATTCTGGTAATTAAAAAATTTTGTTTTCATACTATCGCTAATATTTTTCTTAAATGGCCATATTTTTCTAATTTTTATGACTTGGTAAAAATCATATCAGTTCATGAATAGTTTTACAACGGAGAAATTAGATTGATATAATGTATTCTTTAGTTTATAATACTAAACATAACACTAAATTAACCCCTTCCCGGTTTTTACCGAGCTGAACTCGGGCAGGCGAAATGTACCATCCTGGCTCATCCCGAGTGTAGCTCGGGCACTGTGAAATTTTACACTGTGCAATCAGTCTTTCCCGAATTATTTCACATGTGCTTTTTATGGTTTAGAATGCTTTTGTTTACTTTTCTGGCTACTAGAATATTTGCTGCTCAAAGAGAGACAGTAGAGGTAAGAAGGTAAGGAGAGAAACAAGGTTCTACTGTCCAGATTGCGATGTTGGACTCTGTGCAGTACCGTGTTTTCTATTGTATCATACACGACAAAATTTTGATTAATAATTTCATAATCATTTATGTAAATGCATAGGATATAAATAAAAATTAATTCAAGGTAAAATTTAGGTATTCTAAGCTTTATATTTATAGTTAGTGTCAATTGACTCCAAAGTCTAATGATTTGTGCCGTACAGAAAGCCAACTATACGTGTAAATTATTTATTTGTTTAAATTGATTTTTTTACAATAATTTTTAGGAAATTTTGTATGATAATGATGCTATTATTTTTAAAAAGCTATGTATGTATAAAAATAAGCATATGGGTAAAAAAAATGACATTTTTTGACTCATAATCCTGAAATAAAATAAACCTGGAAGGGATTAAAGAAATCTATTTTTTGGGGGGCAATTATAGCCTCCTATATGAGAGAATTTAGGAAGTGGGAGGGGTCCTGAGATAAAAATGTGTGAATGCAGGTGTTGTATTTGCATAATAATTAAGAGTTAAATTTAGTTTAAAGAACTGACTTTATAAAATGGAGGGGAGCTCAAGCACCTTTTGCACTTTCCATGTGGGTTCCCTTGTTGGCAATGACAATATGCAACCCCCCCCCCCAAAAAAAAAAAAAAAAAAATTTAAGTTAATTTGGGTATGCCACTGTTTGGTTCTGCACTTTATATATAGGCACACACATATTTCACATAGATCCGTTCGGAAGTGCTAGAATAACTTTCTCCCCCTTCGTCTTTTTCGGCAGTCTTCGATTCCCCTTCCACGGCGAAGAAGTTAACAGGAGGAGGGGGTAGAAAAATTACGACCCCCTCCCTCCTTCGCTTGGAGTGAGGCAAGCGTGACACCGGGGTCTGCGGGCGGCCGATAAAAGGGTGCTGCCGGACGATAATGTCGATCGGAGGGAATATCAGACCCAAACACGCCGGCACGGTTGGGGTCTCTTTTTTTTTTATTCCCACTTACGTTGGCGTGTCGTAAATTAATGCGGAATGTACACACTGGCATCTCTAGACATGCCTCTTCTAGATACAACCTTGTATGTATGCGCATTCTCATACACAGGTGCAGCTGTAGGACTGTGGAAATCTGACTCGTATCGGAGACGGCAAATTTTACGGGCGGCAATTTGCTTAATACTTTATTCTTAAGAATAAGACTGTATAAAAATATTTTAGAAAAAAATAATCCTATATAGCTTGGAAACTGGAGAAAAATTATTAAAAATTAATAGTAATAGAATTTTTAATAAAAATTATTAAAAATTAATAATAAAATTATTTATAAAAATTATACTAAATGATTATTCGCCAGTTTCCAAGCTATATATGATTATTACTTTCTAAAATATTTTTATACAATTTTATTCTTAAAAATAAAGTATTAAGCAAATTACCGCCCGTAAAATTTGCCGACTCGGATACCAGTCAGATTTACACAGTCCTACAGCTGCACCTGTGTATGAGGATGATTTCAACAGAAATCTTTTACTTAATAAAATTACCTGCAGGAAAAAAAAAACATTCAAGTTAATAGATAACAGAATAATAGTACATACGGCCAAGGAACGAAGATATAAAGAAAATATGATTGCTGTAAGGAGAGGACTATCTCAAAAGAAATCTTTTACTTAATAAAATTACATGCAGGAAATAAAATATTTAAAATAATAGACAACAGAATAATAGTACATACTCTCAAGAAACAAAGAAATCATTAATAAAAATTATTAAAATTATAAACATTATTAAAAATTAATAATAATAAAACTTATAATAAAAAATTATTAAAAAATAATGATAACAAATTATTAATAAAAAATTATAAAATAATAATAATAATAAATTATTAATAAAAAAATTATAGAAAATGAATTATAATAACATTATTAATAAAAAATTATTAAAAATTAATAATAATAAAATTATTAATTAAAAATTATTAAAAATAATAATAAAACTATTAATAAAAATTATTAAAAAAATAATAAAACTATTAATAAAAAATTATTACAAATCAACAATAGAATTTTTAATAAAAATTATTAAAAATTAACAATGATAAAATTATTTATAAGAAATTATACTATATAGTTTATTATTATTTTTTCATAATTTTTAATTAATAATTTTATTATTATTAATTTTTAATAATTTTTATTAATAATTTTATTATAATTAATTTTTATAATTTTTTATTAATAATTTATTATTATTATTATTTAATAATTTTTATTAAAAATTTTATTATTATTATTATTTAATAATTTTTTATTAAAAATTTTATTATTATTAATTTTTAATAATTTTTATTAATTTTAATAATTTTATTAATGATTTCTTTGTTTCTTGACCTTATGTACTATTATTCTGTTGTCTATTAACTTAAATGTTTTTTTACTTGCATGTAATTTTATTAAGTAAAAGATTTCTGTTGAAATCATCCTCATACACAGGTGCAACTGTAGGACTGTGGAAATCTGACTCGTATCGGAGACGGAAAATTTTACGGGCGGCAATTTGCTAAATACTTTATTCCTAAGAATAAAATTGTATAAAAATATTTTAGAAAATAATCTTATATAGCTTGGAAATTGGAGAATAATTATATAGTATAATTTTTTATAAATAATTTTATCATTGTTAATTTTTAATAATTTTATTAAAAATTCTATTATTATTGATTTTTAATAATTTTTATTAATAGTTTTATTATTTTTTTTAATAATTTTTCATTAATAATTTTATTATTTTTTTAATAATTTTTATTAATAATTTTATTATTTTTTGAATATTTTTTAATTAATAATTTTATTATTTTTTAATAATTTTTAATTAATAATTTTATTATTTTTTTAATAATTTTTAATTAATAATTTTATTATTATTAATTTTTAATAATTTTTTATTAATAATTTTATTATAATTAATTTTTTTATAATTTTTTATTAATAATTTGTTATCATTATTTTTTAATAATTTTTTATTATAAGTTTTATTATTATTAATTTTTAATAAAGTTTATTAATTTTAATAATTTTATTAATAAATTTTATTAATGATTTCTTTGTTTCTTGAGAGTATGTACTATTATTCTGTTGTGTATTATTTTAAATATTTTATTTCCTGCATGTAATTTTATTAAGTAAAAGACTTCTGTTGAAATAGTCCTCTCCTTACAGAAATCATATTTTCATTATATCTTCATTCCTTGACCATATGTACTATTATTCTGTTATCTATTAACTTCAATGTTTTTTTTTCCTGCAGGTAATTTTATTAAGTAAAAGATTTCTGTTGAAATCATCCTCATACACAGGTGCAGCTGTAGGACTGTGTAAATCTGACTGGTATCCGAGTAGGCAAATTTTACGGGCGGCAATTTGCTTAATACTTTACGATTAAAAAATAAAATTGTATAAAAATATTTTAAAAAATAATAATCCTACATAGCTTGGAAACTGGAGAGTAATTATATAGTATAATTTTTTATAAATAATTTTATCATTGTTAATTTTTAATAATTAAAATCGAGTCGGTCGCATTAGCACTAGAATCGCGTGAGTGTTAGTATGCCTAAAACCGTGGGCTAGGTCAAATTAACCTCGATTAATGTGCATACGTATTGTTATTTAAACAGTATTCTGCATTTATACGCAATGACATTTATTAAATTATTATAATAATTGATAAAATTAATAAAATATTACAATATCGTTTCATATATAGTTATAAAACATGTAGGCAACTTTATTGGAATTATTTAATTTCTTACCAGTCAAGGTTTCTTGCTTACTACAGACGCAGTTTGGGCAACTTTTTTCTATATATACACTTTATACATTTTTCTACATATCGGTATTTTACAGTTAGAACAAATATGTACACTTTTGTTTCTACACTTGGATAATGGACCATTTTTCGCATTTTTATCAACTGGTAACAGACCATTTTTCGCATTTTTATCAATTGGTAATGGACCATTTTTTGCATATTTATCAATTGATAATGGGCCATTTTTGTATTTTTATTAGTAATGGACTACTTTTTACATATTTATTAATTGGTAATGGACCATTTTCAGCATTTTTATCAATTGGTAATAGACCATTTTTCGCATTTTTTATCAATTGATAATGGACCATTTTTTGCATATTTATCAATTGATAATGGACCATTTTTCGTATTTTTATTAATTAGTAATGGACTACTTTTTGCATATTTATTAATTGGTAATGGAACATTTTTAGCATTTTTATCAATTGGTAATATACCATTTTTTGCCTTTTTATCAATTGGTAATGGACCATTTTTTGCATATTTATCAATTGATAATGGGCCATTTTTCGTATTTTTATTAATTAGTAATGGACTATTTTTTGCATATTTATTAATTGGCAATGGACCATTTTTAGCATTTTTATCAATTGGTACTATACCATTTTTTTACATTTGTATTAGTTGGTAATGGACCAATTTTCGCATATTTATCAATTGGTAATGGACCATTTTTCTCATTATTATTAATTGATAATGGACCTTTTTTTATGGACCAATTTTCGCATATTTATTAATTGGTAATGGACCATTTTTTGCATATTTATCAATTGGTAATGGACGATTTTTCACATATGCACAGATTCTTCAATCTTACATTTTTGTAGATTTTTATGAGTAAAAATTAGTTAAAATCAAAAAATTTATTTCAGTTTCGTTAGTAACTTTTTGAGAAAATTACAAAGTAATTTTTGTGGTCAAATTGTCCCATCATGCTGTTCTAGTGTTAAGCTACGTCTACTGTAATTCTGATTTGTCCTTGTTGGGCGTTTCAGACGTAAATATTCATTGAAATGTCAAGACAACTGCAATATTTTCACCTCTCTTTGGATACAGGAGATTAAAAAGAGCCAATCTTCGGACGGCACGGCATCGGAAACGGGTCCTGGCAGTTTACATCTCCATTTCTGGTGTTACCCACAGTTCAGTGACGTCCTCCTCGATTTATTTGTATTTATATTTCTACCCCCGTTTCCCGAAAAATGCGTCTCCCAATCCCATCCGCTCCCCGAAATTTTAATTACCGGTCTCTGTGAAGACTCGCAACTGTAACTGTCACGAACAGGGGGACAGGAAGGCAAAGAGGGAGTCCTGCACCTGACAGAATTCCATGAATAATTTCACCCGCCCCCGCAACCCCTCCGATTCACCCCCTCCGTTCGGTGTACCTCCCGTCTCGGAATTAAGATGTTAAAGGGCGCGGACAACGCCATCTGTCGGCGCCCGAGGGAGAAGAATGGGTTTCTCTGCTTCCCTCCCTCTCCACCGCTACAGCCCTCTTTTATTTTTTTCCCCTCCGATTCTTTTACGACTCCATTTCGAACGTTAAAAGCTCGAAACGTCGTCGTTTTCGGGGAATGGATGGATTCGAGGGAGAGAACATTTCGGATATTCGATTTGAAAGCGAGAACTCTGTAATGTGCAGAGGGCGGGCCACGGGAAAGATTTCGAAAAGGGGAGGTAGATGGGGAAACTGTGGACCCCTCGGGTATAACACTGAACCCTCATGGCATCAAAGATGTCTGTATATAAGGTATATAGGTAATCTTACATAGAGCAATCATTTTTTACAAGAAAAAATTACCGGAAAATTGATAATTTGTTTACAACATGCAGCTAAACTTCGAAATGTAAATGACTTTCTAGATTATTGCTACGTCGAATGATGTCCGAATGGTATGACTCTGCCCTTCGGTACTGGAACTCGCAGGTTCAAATTCCGTTGATGGCATGTATGTTAGTTACCATTTAAAATTGGCTTTAAGCAGTAGATCCAGGTCTCATTAGCCCTCATGGAGCAAAACAGAAGACCGTAGCGTTCCAAACCAAACCAAGTGCTATGCAGACCCAATGAATCGAATGGTCCAAATTGCAGGAAATAAATTTGTTGTTGTTGCTGTTGATAATGATGCCATTGAGCAAACTAAGTACAATTTAAACCATACGCTTAATACTTTTAGCTTAACCCTTCCGTGGGGCATTTATTTCTTACACAAAGTTTTCAAACTTTCAAACTTTTTTCTTGCTAAATATATTCAATAGATCAAGCAATAGATGACGGGGCAAAACTGAAGGGGAAATCAGTCTTTCGTCGTTATAATTGTGTGAAACAGCAACGACCATCGTTAACTGCACAACATTTATTACGATTAACAGGACAAATACAAATAGTTAAGACATAAAATAATTAAAGAATACGGGCAACCGAGCGATACGTCTTATCGGCTCGCCAGCAGAGTGATCATCTGCCGTCAGGCGCAGGGTACATCTGAAGCGGTGCTCTTGCGATACATTCCACTAGTGAAGTGGTTTGATGGTAGAACATTCCTATACTAGCCTGTAGCCCGTCATGAGACGGGATCAGTAAAATTTTTAATTTTCCAGAATTGTAAAGTACCCTATGAGGTATGTAATAAAATTGTTTGATTTTGGCTGAGAATTATCTGGTACACGCTCAATAATTTGATTATCTTTACTGACCGCATGTTAGTGGCCAACTTTATTAATTATTAATTTATCTTAATTTATCTTGATTTATCTTGTCATATTAGGGACTGCAGAGGTTTTAATATTGACAGTGATTATTTCGGGGTATATATGAAGATTTAGAAAATTTAGAGAATCGATTGCAAACTGTGTGGTTATGTATAAAAAAACAATCATACAAACGAACAAACTTCTTAATTTTTTAAAGAGATATAACTTAAAAGCTAGATATTTATTAGTCCATGAAATAGACTCCTAAACTTTTATGAAAAGAATTTGTTGTTAATACTGGTGATAAAATTTTCATTGCAACAAAAAATAATCGATGATTAAATTTAAAATTATCACATATGTACCTAATCTATTATTTAAGCCAAATATAAAAGAAAATTATTTAAGTAATATCTAAGTTCAAGGATAAAACGTATGAAAATAATGCGGACGATATTTAAATAATTTAAAATAAGAAATGATTCAATGAGATGGAATGACGTCATAATGCTAGAAAAAAAAAAGGTTATTTTCATCTATTTATAATGTGATAAATTGATAAATTTAATCGGCTGCTCTTAACCGGGGAAAATAGGGCTTGAAATAATAATATTAAACGCTCAAAAAGGGGGGAAGGGGTGGAATTCGAACGTTTTAAAGACGACAGTATTGTTTGCTGTGATATGAAGCCGATTTATACCAATTTATTTTAGAATCGGATTGATAATTTAGGAAAAGATAAACTTGACTCAATTTGAATTTTGCTAACCCTAACTCATCAAGAATCCAATGGATGCCTCTATCCATTCCGGGTCCAACCGCTTCATAAATTCAAGGACAGATAACTTAGGCTATTATTATATAAGGGATAATAGTAAGGCCAATATATTATATTGGGTTTTGCACTTCCCACAGGTGTATTTTGTAAGATCATATAAGTGGGAAGTGATCTTCCCACGGCCTTCGAAAGGGTTAATGCGCATGTATTAAGTCAAAAGGGTGAGCCTTTCGTTTAATAAGCACCGGTGGGGTGAAACAACAACTTTGCTCGAGCGTGTCCTCTTAACTTGGAAGACATTGTGACCACGAATCTATTTTAAGTGACCCAGTCAGCTTTAAGGAACAAGGCGGAGAGCGAACGATAGCAATTCTTTTATCGTTCGGTCAGTGATAGATGTATTTTGTTTTTGCACCATTCGACTTAAAGCTGTTTCCCTACACCGATTGTCAGTTAGACCGCTGTTTTTAGATCTTTAATAAATGTAAAATTCAACAACGTTTTTTTTTTTCTTGATTTTTTTTTTTGTTTTGTTTTTCAATGTAGCAGGGGAAACAGACATTATCCTAACGTCTTAACAAGGCTGCGAACCTGTTACTCATTCAACAAAACCCGGAGAGCACATGTAGCTTAAGGTGCACAGTACTTTAAGGAGCACCTGTAGCTTAACGGACTCGAGTAACGTAACTTCCGCTGGGTCCTCGTAGTTTATAGGCAGGGACCAAGCAGAAGACCCCCCAGGATTGGCCTGCCACCCCCAGATGTATCGTTTGATAACAGGGAGGACTTTGTGACCACGGACCTATATTACGTGCCCCATTCGCCTTTAGCGAACACGGCGTATCTTAGGGATCAACATCTGTGGGAAAATATATCTAGAAAAATCTCCGACAGCGTATATCTCCTTTTTATTTGGAAATTTCCTAAATTGTCCGCTAGGGCCATGTAGGTTTATAATTGGTCAGGCCCCTTCTCTGAGGGCATAAACTGTTGATCCAGGTGTTACGGGTCTTGTACATAGCACTTCAGGCTAGCTGACCCCTCAGTTTGTCCTTTCCCTATGATGAAGTGGAAACCCGTCCTCCAACGTTATATTAATAAAGC
>CM063499.1:29828040-29834892 GCA_032207245.1 Pardosa pseudoannulata | reverse complement strand
ACAGAAATCTTTTACTTAATAAAATTACATGCAGGAAATAAAATATTTAAAATAATAGACAACAGAATAATAGTACATACGGTCAAGAAACAAAGAAATCATTAATAAAAATTATTAAAATTAATAAAAATTATTAAAAATTCATAATAATAAAATTTTTAATAAAAAATCTTTAAAAAATAACAATAATAAAATTTTTAATAAAAAATTATAAAATAATAATAATAATAAATTATTAATAAAAAAATTATAGAAAATGAATTATAATAACATTATTAATAAAAAATTATTAAAAATTAATAATAATAAAATTATTAATTAAAAATTATTAAAAAAATAATAAAACTATTAATAAAAATTATTAAAAAAGTAATAAAACTATCAATAAAAATGATTAAAAATCAATAATAATAGAATTTTTAATAAAAATTATTAAAAATTAAAAATGATAAAATTATTTATAAGAAATTATACTATATAGTTTATTATTATTTTTTCATAATTTTTAATTAATAATTTTATTATTATTAATGGTTAATAATTTTTATTAATAATTTTATTATAATTAATTTTTTATAATTTTTATTAATAATTTATTATTATTATTATTTAATAATTTTTTATTAAGAATTTTATTATTATTATTATTTAATCATTTTTTATTAAAAACTTTATTATTATTAATTTTTAATAATTTTTATTAATGATTTCTTTGTTTCTTGACCGTATGTACTATTATTCTGTTATCTATTAACTTGAATGTTTTTTTTTCCTGTAGGTAATTTTATTAAGTGGTTTCTGTTGAAATCATCCTCATACACAGGTGCAGCTGTAGGACTGTGCAAATCTGACTCGTATCGGAGACGGCAAATTTTACGGGCGGCAATTTGCTTAATACTTTATTCATACGAATAAAATTGTATAAAAATATTTTAGAAAATATTTATCCTATATAGCTTGGAAACTGGAGAATAATTATATAGTATAATTTTTTATGAATAATTTTATCATTGTTAATTTTTAATAATTTTTATTAAAAATTCTATTATTATTAATTTTTAATAATTTTTTATTAATAGTTTTATTATTTTTTTAATAATTTTTAATAATGGTTTTATTATTATTTTTTAATAATTTTTAATTAATAATTTTATTATTAGGTTGGGGAAAAAGAAAGCCATTATTTTTGCGTGAAATTAATGACTTTATTTAACATGTTTCGGATTGTCTGATTTGGGTTAAATATGCAAGTTTTGTTGTATAATTTGTTGCCATTTTAAAGGTAGCTTCATAATACCTCTCTCAGAGAAGTCTTGGTCCTTATTGGCGAAAAACTCTAGTAATCGATTTTTACAATCTTCTCTTGATCCCAATTGCTTATCACTCAGGAAGTGTTGCAATGCAAGAAAAAGATGGTAATCGCTTGGTGCCAGTCCCGGACTATATGGTGGATTCATTAAAACTTCCCCACCAAGCTCCCTGAGTTTCTGGCGAGTCAGTACAGACGTGCGTGGCCTGATGTTGTCCTAATGGAACACAACACCTCTTCTCTTGGCCAATTCAGGAAGTTTCTGGTTAATCGGTAGCTTTAAACGGTCCAGTTGTTGACAGTAGATATCTGAATTTAGTGTTTGGCCATACGGAAGCAACTCATAATATAGGATTCCCTTCCAGTCCCACCAAATACACAATAGAAACTTCCTGGCCATTAGTCCTGGTTTGGCCACCGTTTGAGCTGCTTCCCCGCTCTTTGACCACGATCGTTTCCACACAATATTGTCGTATTTAACCCATTTCTCATCCCCAGTCACAATCCGTTTAAGAAATGGGTCGATTTCATTCCGTTTGGCCAAGGCATTGCAGACGGAAATTAGATCCATCATGTTTTTTGATGTTAATGGTGTGGCACCCAAACATCGAGCTTTTTGAATCAAACTTTGCGCAAATGGCTTAAAACTGTTTTATGGTCGATCTTAAGCTTCTGGGCGATGCTACGACTACTAACATGTCGATCAACTTTGATTATTTCTGTGATTTTATAGACATTTTCGACGACGGGCCTGTCTGTTCAAGGTGCATCTTTATCATCAAAAATGCCTGAACGGAATCGACGAAACCATAATTGCACGTAATTAGCTGTTACAGTATCGGCACCATAAACACCATTCACAATATCAGCCACCTGGCTTATATTTTTGTCTTTCTCAAAGAAAAACTGTAAAATGTACCGACTTTTCTCTTTGTTGACTTCCATTTTTAACACCCTGTAACTCGCAACTGAATGGACCAAACGAAAAACAGTAAAAAAAATTTTTTAGTGTGAAATGTCATCTTGACAACGAGTATAAATTTAAAATTATTTGATAGATACTTTACGAAATATTGATCACTACAGCCATCTACAAAAAATAATGGATTTCTTTTTCCCCAACCTAATATTATTAATTTTTAATAATTTTTTATTAATAATTTTATTATAATTAATTTTTTATAATTTTTTATTAATAATTTATTTTTATTATTGTTTAATAATTTTTTATTAAAAATTTTATTATTATTAATTTTTAATAATTTTTATTAATTTTAATAATTTTTATTAATGATTTCTTTGTTTCTTGACCGTATGTACTATTATTCTGTTGTCTATTATTTTAAATATTTTATTTCCTGCATGTAATTTTATTAAGTAAAATACTTCTGCTGAAATAGTCCTCTCCGTACATCAATCACAATTGTTGATTTATTCGTTCCTTAACACATACGTATTATTATTTTGTTGTCTATTAATTTTAATTTTTTATTTCATACCTGATTTTTAATAAGTAAAAGATTTCTGTTGAAATTTTCTTCTCCTTACAGTAATTATAAATTGTTGATTTCTTCGTTCCTTGACAGGTGTGCACTATTATTTTGTTGTATATTAAGTTATTTTTTTTTTATTTCCAGCATGCAATTTTATTAAGTAAAAGATTTTTGTTGAAATCGTCCTCTCCTTACGATTATTATATGGTGCAATTTTCTAACTTATATATTCTATAATTTTCGTTTATTTTCTATTATAGTTATCAAAATCGAGTCGGTCGCATTAGCACTAGAATCGCGTGAGTGTTAGTATGCCTAAAACCGTGGGCTAGGTCAAATTAACCTCGATTAATGTGCATACGTATTGTTATTTAAACAGTATTCTGCATTTATACGCAATGACATTTATTAAATTATTATAATTTGATAAAATTAATAAGATATTACAATATCGTAAAGTATATATAGTTAAAAAAAACATGTAGGCAATTTTAGTGGAATTATTTAATTTCTTACCAGTCAAGGTTTTTTGCACACTACAAGCGCAGTTTGGGCAACTTTTTTTAATATAAATACTTTATGCATTTCATACATATCGGTATTTTACAGTTAGAACAAATATCTATAGTTTTGTTTCTACACTTGGATAATGGACCATTTTTCGCATTTTTATCAATTCTTAATGGACCATTTTTTGCATTTTTATCAATTGGTAATGGACCATTTTTTGCATATTTATCAATTGATAATGGGCCATTTTTGTATTTTTATTAGTAATGGACTACTTTTTACATATTTATTAATTGGTAATGGACCATTTTCAGCATTTTTATCAATTGGTAATAGACCATTTTTCGCATTTTTATCAATTGATAATGGACCATTTTTTGCATATTTATCAATTGATAATGGACCATTTTTCGTATTTTTATTAATTAGTAATGGACTACTTTTTGCATATTTATTAATTGGTAATGGAACATTTTTAGCATTTTTATCAATTGGTAATATACCATTTTTTGCCTTTTTATCAATTGGTAATGGACCATTTTTTGCATATTTATCAATTGATAATGGGCCATTTTTCGTATTTTTATTAATTAGTAATGGACTATTTTTTGCATATTTATTAATTGGCAATGGACCATTTTTAGCATTTTTATCAATTGGTACTATACCATTTTTTTACATTTGTATTAGTTGGTAATGGACCAATTTTCGCATATTTATCAATTGGTAATGGACCATTTTTCTCATTATTATTAATTGATAATGGACCTTTTTTTTAATTGGTAATGGACCATTTTTTGCATATTTATCAATTGGTAATGGACGATTTTTCACATATGCACAGATTCTTCAATCTTACATTTTTATAGATTTTTATGGGTAAAAATTACTTAAAATAAAAAAATTTATTTCAGTTTCGTTAGTACCTTTTTTGAGAAAATTACAAAGTAATTTTTGAGGTCAAATTGTCCCATCATGCTGTTCTAGTGTTAAGCTACGTCTACTGTAATTCCGATTTGTCCTTGTTGGGCGTTTCAGACGTAAATATTCATTGAAATGTCAAGACAACTGCAATATTTTCATCTCTCTTTGGATACAGGAGATTAAAAAGAGCCAAACTTCGGACTGCACGGCATCGGAAACGGGTCCTGGCAGTTTACATCTCCATTTCTGGTGTTACCCACAGTTCAGTGACGTCCTCCTCGATTTATTTGTATTTATATTTCTACCCCCGTTTCCCGAAAAATGCGTCTCCCAATCCCATCCGCTCCCCGAAATTTTAATTACCGGTCTCTGTGAAGACTCGCAACTGTAACTGTCACGAACAGGGGGACAGGAAGGCAAAGAGGGAGTCCTGCACCTGACAGAATTCCATGAATAATTTCACCCGCCCCCGCAACCCCTCCGATTCACCCCCTCCGTTCGGTGTACCTCCCGTCTCGGAATTAAGATGTTAAAGGGCGCGGACAACGCCATCTGTCGGCGCCCGAGGGAGAAGAATGGGTTTCTCTGCTTCCCTCCCTCTCCACCGCTACAGCCCTCTTTTATTTTTTTCCCCTCCGATTCTTTTACGACTCCATTTCGAACGTTAAAAGCTCGAAACGTCGTCGTTTTCGGGGAATGGATGGATTCGAGGGAGAGAACATTTCGGATATTCGATTTGAAAGCGAGAACTCTGTAATGTGCAGAGGGCGGGCCACGGGAAAGATTTCGAAAAGGGGAGGTAGATGGGGGAACTGTGGACCCCTCGGGTATAACACTGAACTCTCATAGCATCAAAGATGTCTGTATATAAGGTATATAGGCAATCTTACATAGCGCGATCATTTTTTACAAGAAAAAATTACCGGAAAATTGATAATTTGTTTACAACATGCAGCTAAACTTCGAAATGTAAATGACTTTCTAGATTATTGCTACGTCGAATGATGTCCGAATGGTATGACTCTGCCCTTCGGTACTGGAACTCGCAGGTTCAAATTCCGTTGATGGCATGTATGTTAGTTACCATTTAGAATTGGCTTTAAGCAGTAGATCCAGGTCTCATTAGCCCTCATGGAGCAAAACAGAAGACCGTAGCGTTCCAAACCACACCAAGTGCTATGCAGACCCAATGAATTGAATGGTC
Source organism: Pardosa pseudoannulata (assembly GCA_032207245.1). Lineage (NCBI taxonomy): Eukaryota > Metazoa > Arthropoda > Arachnida > Araneae > Lycosidae > Pardosa > Pardosa pseudoannulata. The sequence goes on along the minus strand of CM063499.1, from coordinate 29,829,452 downwards.
CAAATTGCAGGAAATAAATTTGTTGTTGTTGATGATGATAATGATGCCATTGAGCAAACTAAGTACAATTTGAACCATACGCTTAATACTTTTAGCTTAACCCTTCCGTGGGGCATTTATTTCTTACACAAAGTTTTCAAACTTTCAAACTTTTTTCTTGCTAAATATATTCAATAGATCAAGCAATAGATGACGGGGCAAAACTGAAGGGGAAATCAGTCTTTCGTCGTTATATTTGTGTTAAAAAGCAACGATCATCGTTAACTACACAACATTTATTGCGATTAACAGGACAAATACAAGTAGTTAGACATAAAATAATTAAAGAATACGGGCAACCGAGCGATACGTCTTATCGGCTCGCCAGCAGAGTGATCGTCTGCCGTCAGGCGCAGGGTACATCTGAAGCGGTGCTCTTGCGATACATTCCACTAGTGAAGTGGTTTGATGGCAGAACATTCCTATACTAGCCCATTAGCCCGTCATGAGACGGGATCAGTAAAATTTTTAATTTTCCAGAATTGTAAAGTACCCTATGAGGTATGTAATAAAATTGTTTGATTTTGGCTGAGAATTATCTGGTACACGCTCAATAATTTGATTATCTTTACTGACCGCATGTTAGTGGCCAACTTTATTAATTATTAATTTATCTTAATTTATCTTGATTTATCTTGTCATATTAGGGACTGCAGAGGTTTTAATATTGACAGTGATTATTTCGGGGTATATATGAAGATTTAGAAAATTTAGAGAATCGATTGCAAACTGTGTGGTTATGTATAAAAAAACAATCATACAAACGAACAAACTTCTTAATTTTTTAAAGAGATATAACTTAAAAGCTAGATATTTATTAGTCCATGAAATAGACTCCTAAACTTTTATGAAAAGAATTGGTTGTTAATACTGGTGATAAAATTTTCATTGAAACCAAAAATAATCGATAATCGAATTTAAAATGATCGCATTTGTACCTAATCTATTATTTAAGCCAAATATAAAAGAAAATTATTTAAGTAATATCTAAGTTCAAGGATAAAACGTATGAAAATAATGCGGACGATATTTAAATAATTTAAAATAAGAAATGATTCAATGAGATGGAATGACGTCATAATGCTAGAAAAAAAAAAGGTTATTTTCATCTATTTATAATGTGATAAATTGATAAATTTAATCGGCTGCTCTTAACCGGGGAAAATAGGGCTTGAAATATTGATAGTAAAAGCTCGAAAAGAGGGGAAGGGGTGGAATTCGAACGTTTTAAAGACGACAGTATTGTTTGCTGTGATATGAAGCCTATTTATACCAATTTATTTTAGAATCGGATTGATAATTTAGGAAAAGATAAACTTGACTCAATTTGAATTTTGCTAACCCTAACTCATCAAGAATCCAATGGATGCCTC
>CM063499.1:29748040-29823040 GCA_032207245.1 Pardosa pseudoannulata | reverse complement strand
AAATGAGAAATACCAAGCGAGTCCTTTATCCCCAAACTCCTGAAACGGTATAATTTCAAGTCTACTGCTTCAGCTGGCTTAACTAATAAGGCGATTTCAAGCAGTAGGGCACATCTCAACTTATGACAATTCTGGCCGTAGTTTCAAACCGAAGGGCAGTTTATTGTTTGTCTATTGGCTGTTGTAAACATGAAAATAAATGGGAAGGGCATTATAGTAGTTCGTGACGTTGCGACAAATTGCTGTATTAGGTGACTTTGGTGAAAATGCAGTTCAGCCGGTACAGATGCGGTACAGATGCGGTACAGATGCGATATTTACACCCCAGCTTTTGTCGCCCAATTTGGCGGTTTTTCGAGCGCTTTGCTGATCGATGACTGGTTAGCTTTTCTACCCTGGCATTGAAGCATTGTAGTGGCAAACCTGGTTCGTTCTTTCCGCCCCATTGGTGCACGTGATTTCTGACGTCACCACCCGTCTCTTTCGAATAAATTCTTTCTAGTTCTTTCCATAGCCTTTTGCCTTACGGGATTCCTGAAGTTTGGACGTGTTGTCTAGCGTGATCAGGTTGTAGAATTTTATGCTTTTCTTTTTAGTTTGTTTCTTTCTAGTGGTGCATTACGGATGTTGTTTTGAACGTGTTGGGTATAATTAACGTAGTTAAGAAGTATGAGGAGATTTTGCAGGGATTATGCAGTTCTTGGGGAGGGCAACACGTATGTAGGGATGAAGGTGAAGTATGATCAACTTTTGCTTTGTATTTGTTAAACAGGGGGGAATTATTTCATAATTTTTTAAGAGAGGTCGGTCTTCTAAATTTAATTGTCCTTATATAAAATATGTGTGTATGTAATATGTATTTATTGTTGTATGTAATCATCATTACAGGGAGGTTAAGGAGGAACCCCCCTCAAAAATTTTAAATTTGTTTTAAAGAATTTTTAAATATTTATGTTCTATTCAAACGCATTATAAAACTCACCTTTGGTGTGTACATATAGTTCTTAAATAGTAAAAATCTGTTAAATATATGCTGTGTGACTTTTTGTAGAAATTTGTAATAACTTTAGTTTCTTAAAATCCATGTGGTACGGTCCCCCTCCTTTCATTAATTTCTTGTATGTCCTTATTTCTTTTTTTTATGTTTATTAAAATAAGTGTATGTAATATGTATTTATTGTTGTATGTAATAATCCTAAAGGGGGTAGGGGGCAGGAACTCCCTTCAAAAATTTTTAATTTGTCTTAAAGAATTTTTAAATATTTATGTTCTATACAAACGCATTATAAAACTCATTTTTAGTGTGATCATAGTTCTTAAATAGTAAAAATTTGTAAAATATATACTGTGTCACTTTCTGTAGAATTTTGTAATAGCTTTAGTTTCTTCAAAGCCATGTGGTGCCGTCCTGTTTTTTTTTTTTTTTTTTTTTTTTGGGGGGGGGTTTAGAAAACACCATTTTAGTTTGGCGACTTTCAGAAAATGAGGTATTTGCCAAGATCGCCAAGGAAAAAACATGGCGGCCGGAAGCGCTGTAGATATCTCACTGCTCCCCCTTCTTGTTTTGGCGATATTTTTTGGCGTTAATAGTGCCAACTTGCATTTAACATATGACGATAAACATCCATGAGAGCAATTAAAGTACAATAAAAACACAAACATAAGTTACATAAATAAATATTAAAATAATAAAAAAAAACACAGTATAGATATACAGCATAGATATATAAATATACAGATAGACAGTATAGATAAAATTTATACACAGATTGTATCCATTTTTTTCAATTTTCAAATGCATGGAAAACATTTTTTAAATTTTCTAAATCATGCTCAAATTTAAAAGAAATTATAGGTACTTACTTTATAAAAGCAATGCAAAAGCAATAAAAAGTATACTCTATAAGTAATAAAATATTTAAAACAGCATACAAAAATTTTATACACAGTTACAGTCGGAAAATCCCTTAAGTTGCCATATGTGAGAAAATTCGCCTACTTGGCAATGATAAATATAGGTAAAGAATGAAATTCCAGTGGTCCCCAAAACTGCAGAGAGACTACAAACCGGGGGTTTGACACAAGCACAGGGTACCTCTGCCAACTTAGCGTTAAAGCTCAGAGCATGGCAGCCTAATATTTTCTTCTGATCTCGCCGTTTCTACACAATCTGTATCTATATTTTGATTTATATTATATTGGTATCGAACTCTCCTTGAAAAACTCTTTTCTTATGTATTAAATGTACGTAATGCTTAAAAAATTAGATATATGGGACCATTTATGACTAATTTTTAATAATTTAGAGCTGTTGGCTTTGTAAACTGTTGAGAATTTAATTGACCATAAATATAAATGCCCAGTTTTTAAGTGGTTTTGGTTAAGTAAGAGTATATAATTCTATTACAGTGAAATACTCTGCATCCAATAAAGTCGCCAGAAAAAGAAGCAGTACAATATTCGGATGGAATACATTTGTATTTTAGTAAACATCGCCAATAATTTCCCAGACTTAGCAAGGGTCACCCTATTCTTAACTATTACCCAAACCGGGAAAGACACACTCAAAGATTAAAACCCGAATGACCTCTCGCTGTTCGACAAGGAAACCTGCTTACAGGAATCACCATGTGATCAAAACCTGCTAGAATGCTAAAATGCCACCTAGCTAGATGAACACCAGCTGCTACCTACAAATGTTCAACGCCATTTGCAGATATCTGTTGAACAGAAAATTTCGTCTAGAACATAATACAAAATTAACTTCAACATTGTGCACGTATAAGCACAAAAAGCTTTAAGGTATCATCTTGAAAAAACAACTTCCTGTGTTGATTCTCTTCCACTTGTCCTTCTTGGATTACGAATAGTAGTGAAAGAGGACTTAGGGTTTTCTTCTGCAGAAATAATCTATCTCTCTCCAATATGTCTACCGGGAGAATTCTTCTCATCCCCTCCCACTATCAATTACCCTGACCTAATTCATAAGCTTCAAAACAAAGTGAGGCAAATTAAACCAGTCCCTACGACCACTCATGGAGGTAAAGCAATCTTTGTATCCGGTGAACTGAGCACTTGTTCACATGTATTCATTCTCAATACTCGTACAATTTATGCTTTGCAACCAACTTACTAGGGCCCATTTCTCGTCAAATCGCGTATGGATAAATATTTTGACATTGACGTAAATGGAATTATTAAACGTGTGTCTATCGACCGTTTAAAGCCTTGTTTTCTCCTGAAAGACACATCTTCGGAAACACACAAGATACCAATAAGAAGTCCTCATCGACTGTTCCATCTATTCCACCGTCTGTCTTGAATGAGACTTCTGACACCAAAACGATCATACATACAAGGAAAGGAAGAAAAGTCAGATTCCCATTCAAACTAGAAGATTATGTACTATAATCGTTTTCCCTGGAAGGGGGTATGTAGCGATACCTCGTGGATTGTATTTCGTTTACCTTTCACTTCCGCTGTTCAGCTTGTTTTTAATGGCAAGATTTGTATTCTCTTTTGCTGTTGAGATTGATCCCATTCTTTTTAAGTAAAATATAATAAAGTTTTACTAGCAAAGTTTTAATAAGAGCTCATTTTATTATAATTAAATACAGTCTCTTCATATACAAGGAATTTTTAAAATTCCATACCTGAAATCTACAAAACTGATTAGTTAAAACACCAAATCCAATCCCAATTTAAAAGAAAAATGAAAAAACTGAATATGAGCAGAAGCCAGTAAAGTAGTTTTTCTGTCAAAACTCTTGGAGTTGATTTCTTTCACTTGCATTTTTACATTATCTCTAAGGCGCCCTTTGTTCTTCCTGCGTCTTTATTTTTTAGAGGTCATGACTTTTAATTACTTTTTTTCTAACGTGGTACGAATTTTTACCTTATAGAATCAACATTCTTTATCGCCACTTCCTCTGAAGACGTATAATTTATTAATTAGGATTTTATAATTTTTAATTCAAGTTTAAATCCTAGTATAAGATTACTTCAATTTTAGGCTTGCCGGAAGAACAGGGTTCCCCCGCCAACTTGGCGATAAATCTCTGAGCATGGAAGCCTAACATTTTCTTCTGATCTCGCCGTTTCCAAACAATCTGTATCTATATTTTAATTATATTATACTAGCTGCTTCGCACCCAGCCTTCGGTCTGGGTTTTAAAATATTTCGATGAAAGATTTAGAACCACTATTAAAGATAATAAGACGTATTAATAGAAATGCTGAATAAATCTCGTATGTTTCAGATTGTTGACGATTATAACAGTTTATTAATAGCTGAATGGCCAGTAAGTGCACTGCGTTGCCCGTGAGTCGGTGGATAATAATTCCCAATTCCACGACTTTTTTTAATGTAGGAGTCAAATTTCAAAATACTGTGGAGATTAATATATATGTACTGTTCTGAATTTTAAAAAAATTAAATAAAATAAATTTAAATTTTAAAATTAAAACATAACAATTTTATGTTTAAAATTAAACATAAAAATTAAATTTTAAACAACAAAACCTATGACGAAAACTTTTCCTTTAAAAAATGGCAATTGTGAAATAAAAAAAAAATTGATAGAACATGGCGAATTTGTAATTATTGAATATAAAAATCCAGCCAACATATAAAAGAAAAAATACTAACTTCTTAAAACTTTCGAGAAAGTAAAAGAAAGATTTACATATTTTGATGCAGTAAAAAATTTAGCTATTAAAAATAAAATAATTTTGATACTGTGATATTTCAAAGAGAAAAAGTTATTGCGTATGACAAATATTTGTAACTATAGGCAATAAATGGCACCATTCGTTACATATTTTAATTAATATACTTTTAACTGAGTATAATTACGGTATTTTAATGGTGGAAAGAGTTTAAGCATTCAGCGGGTTGGGCGAAGTAATGCATCCAGATGTTTTTATGTTTATAAATGCATTTACTTACACTCGAATTTTAATGGTATATGTATACAAATATATTATAAAGAAATATATCAAAAGTAAGGTCTTGAAAAATGCTTCAAGAATATGATAAATCACTAACAAAAATACTAAAATGTGCTGTAGTTCAAATTTTACAAACAAACAACGGTTTGGCAGGATAGGCAATAGTTGTTCTGCATTAATGTCAATTCTATTACCAAATATCGGGCGAAAACGACGACAGCAATGAAAATAGGGTCATTGTTTTCAACGCCAACTCAACAGTTAAAATGACTGTACTACATACTTAAAACGGTGTTTTTGTTGGTTTTAAAATAATATATTTCGAACTAATTAGAATATCAGAACACGATTGACCGAAATTATTACCTTAAGTAATTCTGATAAGCCTAATTATTAATAGATGTTAGTGCGGTCTCAGAATTGGATAAATTAAAATGGCGCAATTGAATTGACAATGAAAGAAAAATACCAAATATTGATAAAATTGAACTAAGCACATAAGGTCAAAAGCCGAGAAACAATTATATTACCTGAAAGCGTTATCATAAGAATGAAGTTACTTGATGGATTTCAATTTTTATAACACGTAATTAAAATAAATATATACCGAACGTTCATCAAGCTTATTTAAGAATAGGTGAAGTACAGAATGACGTCTTAAATTTGGATAAATAAAAATGGCGCAATTGAATTTAAAATGAAAGAAATATACCAAATTAATATTGATAAAACGATATAAGTATATAAGTCTAAAACGCCTAGAAGAATTATATTATTTGAAATCAAATTTTAAACTTTAATCTAAAGTGGCTACAATATCTCAACATTTCATAATTGCCATTTCTAAATTGAAAATTTATTTGTTCCCTGTATATCACTTGCCAATTTTTTCTCTAGTGTAGTTGAGTTTTAGATAACAAAACCTATAACCATATGATAGTTTTTATTTAATAAATGGCAACTGCGAAATGAAAACAAATTTGATAGAACATGGCACGTTTTTAATTACTGAAAATAAAAATCTCGCCAAGCAAATAAAATAGAAAAAAGAAAGGATTTTCTAAACAAAAATGAGTTTACCATTTATCAGATAAGAAAATAGTCTTAGATACATAAATGTCATCATATATTTATATACTTACACTGGAATTTAAATAGCGTAGATACGTTTTTGTATTTCCTGAATACCAAATATCTAGCGATAATAATGCCAACAATGAATAACACTGCCATATTTAGACGCCAACTCAACAACGGAAATCTCGTTTCGCAAAATTAAACTGCCATTTTGTTCGGTTTTTCGTCAGTATATTTCGAACTAATTGAAATATATTAAAGCAAGTGGGCGAAATGACATCCCTGGATCGTTCCACGTCTTTTGGTACCTTTGGCGCCCGTCTGCGTCCAACGGTTCGCAAGGAAATAGACGCACATACAAACATACATACTTACATAGATAGTCACAGTCAGATTTTAATCTCGGAATTCAAGATGTATTAATATGGAATATGTTCATTTGGCGGTATCAAGTATTTCTGTCCAAAGTTAGTTACTCTATGACTTATCTGGTAGATTTGTGCAAAAAATAAATAAATAAATAAATAAAAAATAAAACTGTTCATAATATCAATAAATAAATATAACAAAATATATGTTTACATGTTAACGATTAAATCTGCATCAAATTTGTGTCTTATATTAAATTTGCTCAAACTTTTTTTTATGGTAAAATATAAGTTTAACCCTAAATTACATTACTGTATTACTACTGTAGGTTGATTAGAAACGTTAATATACATTGCCATATTAGTGGTAGAATAGGAAGCAGAGGTTTTGACAGCAACAGTACTAATTTTGTTGGTAGTAATAAATGTTCTCCAAAATTAAAGAAATTTATGACAAACCACATAGTTTTGTATGAAACAGAAACGCTTATTCATACCGACAACCATATGAATATGAAGATAACTATATAAAATGATAGGTTTTTACTTACCCATGAGAACCACTGAAATTTGTACTTTTTGTTGTTAAAATATTGTTGATAAAAATTTCATTGTAACGTAAAAATTAACTAAGAATTAAATTTAAAATAAATTCTTATATAAAAATGCTATAATTTGCGTCACATAGAAATGAAATTTAATCACTTTATATCTCAATTTCCAGGTCAAATCGAATTGATACTACGCAGCGATGTTTAAGTAATATAAAATAAGAAATGAGTAAATCAGATATTTAAAGTAATGACGTCATAATGATAGAAAAATATCGTTTTCACCTATTTATTATCTGATGAATTGAAAACTTTAATATCCTGCTTTTAACCGAGGAAAACTGCATTTAAAACAATTACTTGGAATGACGTCACATTGCTAGAAATATTGCTTCTTTCTAATTATGATGCGATAAATTAAAAAATTAATCGTTTGCGTTTAACCGGGGAAAATAATGCTTGGAATAATGATATAAAATGTTCGAAAAAAGGGGAAGGAAGGGATTTCGAACGTTAAAAATTTACAAAAACCTTCCCAGGGATGTACTTAATAATTTCCCAAATTTTCACGACGATTGGATGCATGGTTTTTGAGTCTATCGAGTACAGACAGACAGACACAAATTCATTTATATATATATAGATTTGTATTCAACTCTTCTTGTGGAACCCATTTCTTATATATTAAATGCGCATAATGCTCAAAAATATTAGATATAATGAACCATTAAAAGTTCACTATGGCAAATTTTTAATAATTTGGAGCTGTTGGCTTTGTAAACTGTTAAGGGATTAATTGCCCATTAATGTAAATGCCCGCATTCTCAGAGGTTTTGGCTAGTTAAGAAAATGTATATAATTCTATTACAATGGCGCAATCAACATCAGTTATAAAGTTGCCCAAATAGCAAGGGATACAATGTTGTTCGGATGAAATACCTTTGTGGTTTAGTAAACACAGCCAATAATTTCACGAAATTTGCCAAGGGGCACCCTATTCTTCAATAGTACCCAATTTTAAGATGTTAAAGAACAAAAGAACTTCTTAAAGAATATCAGGCGATCACCCGGCGTCAAAATTCCATACACTCCTACGTAGAAAACACTTGGCGAAGAAGAGACGCAACCAAATTATTTGGCGAAAAAGAGAGGTCTGTTCGAAGCGCGAGTTGCACACAGTATCAGACAAAATGGATTCTAAAATACATTTCCAATAAAGTATTTACAGTAATATAATAGTATAACAAAATATATTAAAAATTAATCGTAATGAACAGTTTTTCTAATTTTTTATTCATATTGGTCAAAATATTATGTTTAAGAATTTTAGGTGTAATTATTAGTTGTTGTTGTTATTGCTATTGCTAATCTTCGAGTCCAGCCACTGCTATACGATATCTACAAGTTTGTTCAGCCTCAAAAAGTCATAGACTAGCATAGGTAAATTTGATAGTTCGTCGTAGGACAAACATAAATACTTAAGAATGTGTGCCAGAGAAGCATGCTCTTTGGTTACATTTCTGACAAATAGAGTGGGCTTTTTGACTACCCTGGAAGACAAGGCTTCTTATATGGCCTTTAAGAAAGCTGGAAAAAGCTGTCTGAATGCATATGTCGCAGTTCATAGCGAGGGATCCACTAGGTGAATATACATGGTATCAAGTATGTTCCGGAGGTACATGCCAAGATATTTTATCAGTATGTTTTCTGGCAGAATACAGCTCAAGGAAAGTCACACCTCCGAGTCCAGCCACTGTTAGACGAGATCTACAAGTTTATTCAAACTCAAAAAGTCGTAGACTACCATAAGTAAATCTGATATGTCGTCGTTAGACAAACCTAAATACTTAAAAATGTGTGCCAGAGAAGCATACTCTTTGGTTACATTTCGGACAAATCGTCTGGGGTTTTTTGACTACCCTGGAAGACAAGTTCTTTTAGATGGCCACTAAGAACTCGGGAAAGAGCTGTCTGGATGCATCTGTCGCAGTTCATAGAAAGGGATCCACCAAAGGAATCGGCACTGTACCAAGAATGTGCCGGAGGTATAAAACAAGACATTTTATCAATATGTTTTCTAGCAGAATACAGCTCAAGGAATGTCACACAACTAGAAATAACCATTGCCTCCCCGATACCCGGTCTTCTCCAAAACATCCACCTCCCCATTACCCCAAATGTCTGCATGTACACATCCCAATGTCTATAATCTTAGGTACTATATATTAGCGAAATTAATAGGACTTAAGATTTGATTCCAAACTACTTCATCGATCTGTCTTACAAATTAAGTCTATTTGAGTCATCTTTATGAAGATCTCATTTATGGCTTCCTATTAAAAAAAAAGTTAATATCCCTCACTGAGTGAGAAAGCAGCGAAATTTTTAATTCCATTTTCAACAACATAATTGGGAGAAAAAAAACCTTTTACAGCAATTAAAACTCGATATAAACGCTTGAAATAAACGCAGTTCTCAGTCTGGCAGTGACGTTATTAGAACCAAAACTCCATACATAGATGTTCGAGAAGCAAGAACATATCTTCTTCTTCTTCAGCAGCGCTACAGCCTGGTACAGGGCGAAGGCTTTCTCTGTCTGCTTCATGTGAAACATAATTAGACTTTTTTTTTCCTTTACATTTGCGATGAACAGTAAAGAGGCATTTTGATAAAAAGTTTCAACGTTTGCAATTCTTTAGTGCTGCCATCTATTGTTGCATAATAGAAAGAATATATCGTCAGAACTTCCGGGAATATTTAACAAATTATACAAATTCTAAAGATAAAAGAAAATAGTCTAATACTTGAATGCAGTAGAATCAAAGTTTAGGATAACACATGACTATTTATTAGTAACTTTAAGAAATTATCGCCAAAATGTTGCCAAGTAATGATAGATATATTTACCTTGTAATTAATGTTTTGTTTATTATTTTTATTTTTCTAGAGCCATCCAATAGATAGTGCCACGGAACCTCATCTGGGCATTTCTCTCATTGAAATAGCTTCTAACTTTGAATTTTTTATCTTAATGTTTTTTCAACGTTTTTTAATCTTTAATCGTTTAATTTGAATGGTGCAGCCATCTATTGATGAAAATCTCAACTATTTTTGTCCCAACAAATCATTTAAAATAATTTGAAGATCTGGAGATTATTTTGATATCATTTTGTCTACATTACTGGCAGAATATATTTTCAATGAAAACAGTTTTTATTCATAATGAACTTTATAGTAGCTTTTGTTCATATAATATTAGAAAAAAGTATATTAAATCTGCAGTTTTTATTTTAATTATAATACATTCAAGCTTGAATATGTTGTAGTAGCACAGACTCAATGATTTGTTTTTCGTTTAAAAATCGTTTGCAGTTTGTAACAAGTTTATCGTTTGCAAGTTTTGGTTTTGCTGTTAAGTTTTTATAAAAAATTATGATGGAATAAAAGGTTGTTCTAGTAGACTGGAAAATGTTTCGTTTCTTTTAATTGAATTATTATGCCTGATTAATGAATAAGAATATAAATATAGTTCAAACTAAGCTTAAAATTAATTTAATATCGTACCAGTACGCGATAATGTAAAGAAATACAATAGAGGTTTTCCTTTCACAATTGAAGAGAATTAAATGTACTGAGGGTTTTAATAAATATTCCTGGTTTAACAATATAGAATTTAAAAGTTCATTTTAAAGTATATTAAGTCAGTAAAGTAGTAAAGTATGGATGCTCTTGATTGATAATAGAATAAGTATTCGGTTATCAATTATCATTTAAGACTTTTTAAGTTGAAGTATGTGCTTCTCTTCGGAACCGGACTTCATAGATTTGAATCCCGCTGCTGGCAAGGATGTTCGTAGCCGTCCGGAATTGGCTTTAAATAGTAGGTCCCGGTTTCGTTAGCGGACAAAACAGTAAACTGTAGAGCTCCAATACAAACTATCAATTAAAATATGATAGAAATGTATTGTACACTCCGAGTCTTTCTCCATGGTTTTTTGGCGCTAAGGTTAGCGATTTTTCGGGAGATAACGATAGAGAGTTAAACATTTAAAGACAGAGTAAACTGTCTTTAAGCGTGAGGTATGGCAGCTCTGCTTCGTTCTAACATATCATTGGCGCTCGTGGTTTTTTTACGTCACGTTTTTACCGCCATTTATTCAACCTTTTCGCTCTCGTAGTATGATGTTTATTTACTTCAGTGTAGCGGTGAGCTGTTGAACTGTCAGTTTAATTTATTTTATTTTTAGGATTTCATTATGTTTAGGATTATTTAGGATTTTATTATGTATGTTTTCTCAGTCATTAAGAAGTACCAGGTTATTTAGCGTTTTGACGTCGCGTTTAATTTGAATTTGAAACGTCAGTTAGGGGATGAGAGAATTGCTAATTCTATTTTTTTTATTTTTTCTAGTTTTTTAAGGGGGTTTACTCCCTCACAAGAAAATTATAAAACAAGCTTATTATATATTTAATAATTTTGCTTTCTAGTCCTTTACTTTTTTTAAGCTTTTAGTTAATTATCATACTTGCAATTAATGACGAGTTATTGTCAGAAAAGGTGAGGAAGACATTCATTTCCTTAAATCTTGCACAGGATATGTTTTAAGTTGTATATTTAATGTATGTTTATGTAATTTTTTAATAAGTCAATTGTCAAAAATCCTCAATTTATAGCGAAAACAGTTAACATTATGATTTTATTATAAGCTCTTAATATTTTTTATCAGAATCAAGATTGTAATTTATTCTGTGAGATCTCTTTTACACTTTTGAGGCTATTGTTTTACACTTGGGTATTATTATTGAGGTTCTTCGAAGGTATATGAAAATAGACGCATAAATAAGACAACTAAAGAGAGATAATTATCACAAACATGATTCCTAATTGCTGAAAAACTATTCTAATTTAAACTGATCTATTTTTAAATACATATATTAAAACCTATATTCGGAGGTAACTGTTTGTATGGAGCAAGTGTACCTCGAATAAAAACTGGAAGAGTATGCATTCTAATCATAACTTCAACAAAATATCTATCTGATTTCAAATTAGGTTTCCAACCTCTAATCAACATCTAAAAAAATGATGTATATGGCTTTAAATGCATTAGTTTTATGACAATGTAAAACTTAAGTTACGTATATAAAATTTATTATAGTTGTTTTTAATGTAAATTTCTAAAATCTTCATCATTATATTCCAATTTTACATTAATTGTTTTCATACCAAAATTATTTGCTGAGAATGAATTTATTATTTTCATTTTAGATGGATTTCTCAAAAGAACTTTCAAAGTTTGAAGTTGATTCAAAAGAATATAAATTTTTCAAAAAAGTATTTGATAAACTTGAGCCTAACTGTATGAGAAAGTCAGTAAAAGAAAAACAAAAAGAGGTTTGTGTTTTAGATACTTTGTTTTTACATCAGTTAAATTTATTTTATTAGAATTTATTTACTTTATATTAATTCAGGTTATTAGGTATAAATGTTGCTTATAATGTAAAATAATAATATTAATGTGTGATTAGTTGAATTCTGATATTTTCTTAACTTGTAATTATTCTTGCATGTATTTGTTATCCTGGGAAATAATTTTGTCATAATAAAATATGTTTCATAACCATTAATTTTATTCCATATCTCTTATTTTGTCAGTTTGATTTTATTTTCATTATTACATTGTTTATAATATAATTCAATAAAAAATAAATAGTCAAGTACTTATATTATCTTTCTCTAAACCAGACATGCCCAACCTGCAGCCCATTTAAAAACTTTTGTAGCCCAAAGTTTTTAACTGTTTATATTGTTTTAGTCATTTTGACTATATACAGTCAAAACATAAAATTTTAGTTGTTAATGTTTGCAATAATAAATATCACATATTATTACGTTAAGACTTGATAGTAGCCAACGTAAACCTGGTCTTTGAGTAGGGTTGGACAGGTTACGTTGAAATTTGAGTGTTCTAGCATATTCTGTCAATTGGATATTACTTATACAACCAGCTGACTCGTGTTACGTGCACGTGCTCTATCTGACCAGTCAGTGGAAGTTGTATGGAATAACATTAATATTTTAACCCTCATGATTAGGGAGGAAGGTAAGATGTTGGGGGTGATTATAAATACAGTATAGTTAACGTTTATTATCTTTGTAGTCATGATATATGTATAACACAACTTTTATGTACAGTCGTAGCTGACACTGCAAAAATATATATTTTGAATATTGCACGATAATAAAATATTTATAATAATTTGTTGTTTTTTTTATATGTGCGGCCCATCTCAGTTCAGTAAATTGTTTTTTGGTCCACCAACTGATTTGAGTTGGGCACCCCTGCTCTAAACAAAAGTTTAGGGAATAACAATGCAGTTATTCTAATTATTAGAATGTTCAAAATATTTTCATTGTAACAATTTAAATATGTTCATTACCTAACTTTTATGTGGAAGTATCATAATTCCATTATTTTTTTATTACCATTATTTAAAGAATTATTAAATTCCTTAGTTTTGTCTGATTATGGTTGATTTTACTTTTCTGATATCATACATATTTGCAATTGAATTAAATACTGAAAATGCATAAATGTCATTAATTATTATTTTAGAAAGAAAATTCTCCTGTTTAGCATATGTTCTATATCTAATAAGGCTAAGCAGAATGCATATTTAAAATTTTTCAAAACTAGGCTACTATAATTACAGTAAAACCCGTTTAATAAGTTCTCGCTTAAGAAGTTTATATTTTCGGTACTCATTTTTCCCCCTATCCATACAATATTAAAATAACCCATTTATAAAATTTCGTTCCATACGCTTTCCTTCTTAAAAAGTTTTCTTTCATTTCTAAGTTTACTTACAGAATGCGTTTATAGTTGCCTTTCGATTACTGTTTTTTTTCTCCTCTATCTGTTCGTAAAGGTCAATGTTTATGTCTGAAAACGATTGTTGTCATTTTTATTTAAAATGTGCCTGAAGAAGTTTTTAAAAGCTGAAGACAGCTGGACTGTTATCAATTACAAATTGCCGATAAAAAACAAAAAACTATAACTGATTTTTTCTGTGAAATCAATTCCAGTGGTGTTTAAAGCAAAATTTCTGAGCTTAATTAAAGATATTCTAAGGTAATATTGTTGTTTTCCTTTATTAGCTGAGTTTTTAAGTATGCAAAAAATCTAAATTTTTGAGAAAAACCAAACCTTTTGTATATATATTATTTTATAAAGAAAAAAAAATGCTCCTCATTATCTATGTGATTATTTTGATTTTTAAAAAATTAACTTCGATTAAGAAGTTTTCTCTTTCCATTCCCTTAAAAAATTTCTTAAGTAAGTTTTATCGTATATATATTTATATATACGAATATATATATATATATATATATATATATATATGTATACACACACATACATATATATATATATACACACATTTACATACGCATACGCATAAATAATGCTTATTGCCTGATTTCCTGCTTAAGAAGTTTTAATCAGTTAAGCCCTTGGAAAACATTTTTAGCGGGTTTCACTGTATATACTTTATCAACTGGTTTCAATCTTACATAATCTATATAAACATGAAATTTTTCCAGTCATACATATATATGAATTTCATGTAATTTTTTACACTTTTTTCTGAGGGGGTATTTATTGTGGAATGAATTTTATAATTTATAAAGGCAATATCATAAATATTTTTAATTGCAGATATGGTACAATTTGGCTTACATTAAGAAAAAATATTCAAGGTACAATGATGTATGCCAAAATCTGAGCATTTTGGGCTTTTACAGCGACATAAATTTATTTATATTTTAAAGAATATTTATTTGGTTTAAACTTCTTTAAAGTATCTGTCTACTTTGAAAACATCATTTTTTGCCAAAAATCATAATTTTTTATTTCTCTTTTGTAAAATTTCAACTTTTAGGCTTTAAATCTCTTATTGTTTTGTCTCTACAGCATTTTAAAGAAAAGTTTCAGCTGTTTAAACATCAGTGACAGTTGTCAAAACAAAACAGAAGTAGCAACTTCGGAACCGGAAATTGTGAAAGCCTTTTTTAAAGAGCATTTAATTGGACAAAACTTTTTAAATTTTCATGAAGATTAATTTAAACATTTTTCTAGTATTTTTAATAATTAGCAACTTGGCAATTAGAAAGTTTTGAAGCAAGAAAGTGTGGGGAATTTTAAACATGTATTTTAATTTTTTAATAGTTAAAGTTGCTTTCATAAACTTCAAATGCGTTTTTCTCAGAACAGTATTTTTAATAAAATGTTGAAACTTGAAATATGATTTCACAAAAAGTTCTTAAAATATTTTGTTGAAAATTGTTATGAATGCTTTTGATAGTATTTACTAGTGAATGACCTAAAAGCTTTAAATTTGGATAATTGTTAATGATGTTACACTCATAGTTAGATATAAAGTTAATGAAAATTAGTTAATTAGTTATGTGTATGATTTTGAAGGACCAAAATGTTTTACTAAATGTAAATTAAGCTAAGATTTTAGGTGATTCACTAGTTCAGTGTATAAGAAATGTGTTGTATCAAAAAATATTGAAATAATTTAATTTATTAAAAAAATTAGACATCTTCAAAGAACCCAATATTTTTACAAAATTTTCTTCATTTATTAGAAGTTTTATAAAAACCTCTCCAGGAATAAGTTTTGTTAATGCAATTCTCTATGATAATATAAAAAGTAAATCTAAAAATGTAAAAACATGAACTAGTTTCTACATTTAAAAAAAAAAAAAGTTCTCATAGACGTATACCTTAACATAGACGTATACCTTAACAGATCTTTATATAAAAATTCAAAGAAAGGTAATCACCATAATTATTGAATATATTTTGTTAAATCACTAGTGAACTTTTTTACAGAATATTACAGAATGTAATACAGAATATTTACATCTAACCTTTTACAGGTTCATAGTAAATTATGTGAAGTCCAACATGAATATTTCCAGGCACATTTATTTACTAACGCCATTATGAAATCTGTTGAGGAATATAGATGCCAAGAAGCTAACCCTGAGGTAATTGTCAAAAAGAACTTTCATACTAAAATTTTCAGTAACATTTTTGTTCAAATTACTGTATGTTTACTATTGATAAGTATATAAAAGTTGAAACTTCAAGGGTAAGCAACTGTGCCATTACATTGAACTTTATCTTGCATATTTGTATCATAAGTATCTATTTCATAAATTAAACGAATTCTGATGAGAGAAAATTATGACTGATTGCATCTTAAATGTAACTCATGTAAACAATTGGAAAAAATTACTTATTTGAAATAAAATGTTTATTAACATTCACAACTACAAACAAGATGTCTTTTCTCCAATAATATTTGCTGAGAGATAAGTTGCAAGGTCACATTTTCGCAAAGGCATCATTTTTCCATATTATATACAGTAGAAACTGCTTAAAAACTTTTCTGTGTAACCAAGTTATTGATACTTCTAAACCTTTTTAACCAGGAGATTAGTAAAAATACATTGTGTGTATATTTATATAGAAGAATGTTTTTTTATTCCACTTCTATAAACTGTATGATAATTTCTTTTTTTTAAGACTACAATTAACATTTAAAATACGGTTTCTTATCATTTAATAACAATGCTGTTAATTGTTGCCCTTGTCCCATTTGGGTTTCGAAATCAGAAGTATGATCTCAATGGCGTTAATTGTTCAAAAACAATGCACTTTTAATATAAACATGGTTTCCGCACACCTGGAAAGTCATGGAAAATCATGGATTTAGACAATAGATTAATTTTGTCATGGAAAGTTTTGATTTTTCAAGTAATATGAGTAAAAGTCATGGAAAGTCATGGATCCGCTAAACTACCGATTAAAAAAAATGCATTGAATTGTTTAATTCTGTTTTTACTTGTCATTTGGCTGGAGTTACTGAGTTTGGTATTTATGTATTATCCTATTAACCAAGTAAAATTTGTTCACTAAGGAAACTCAAAGCAAGAAAGCTTAATGGGTGGGTAAATGTATATTATTCTGTTTTTTTCTTAAATTGTAAATTAAAATTTTATTAATATAATAATTATTTTTTAATAAAAATTAGTTAAGATATTTTGCACAAAATATAAGTTTATCTTTAGGTATATAAATGTTATAGGGTTATATTTGTATATTATTCATGGTCACCTGGATAATACCAAATTGGAAACATTTTGATTGAAAAATTGCTATATGATTAAACTTAGGTATGTAGATACAACAATTTATTTTTATGTATGTGAGTTTATTAACACTTATAAAGAAAGTTTATAGCTTTTTTTATGATAAAATTCCTGTAATTTCTCTAAAAGGATATATTTTATTTGTATGTACATCAGAAGTTTTATTCATATATACTGTAGCAAAAGCTTTTTAAAGTCATGGAAAATGATCTGCTAAATCAGGGAAAGTCATGTATTTGAAAAATTTTATTTTGGCAGATACCCTGTATATAAAAGTTGAAACTTCAAGGGTAAGCAACTGTGCCTTTGCATTGAACTGTATCTTGCATATTTGTATCCTAAGTATCAGTATTTCATAAATTTAAACAATTCTGATGAGAGAAAATTATGACTGATTGCATCTTAAATGTATCTCATGTAAACAATTGGAAAAAATTACTTATTTGAAATAAAATGTTTTTTAACATTCACAACTACAATATCTTTTATCTACAATATCTAATTTATCTACAATATCTTATATATATTTTCTCCAATAATATTTGCTGAAAGATAAGAGGCAAAGTCACATTTTTGCAAAGGCATCACTTTCCATATTATATACAGTAGAAACTGCTTAAAAACTTTTCTGTGTAACCAAGTTATTGATACTTCTAAACCTTTTTAACCAGGAGATTAGTAAAAATAGATTGTGTGTATATTTATATAGAAGAATGTTTTTTATTCCACTTCTATGAACTGTATAATAAGTTTATTTTAAAAGGTCTTCATATTTTCCTTTTTTTTTTTAAGACTACAATTAACAATTAAAATCGGTTTCTTATTTAATAACAATGCTGTTAATTGGTATCCTTGTCCCATTTGGGTTTCAAAATCAGAAGTATGATCTCAATAGCGTTAATTAACTGTTCAAAAACAATGCACTTTTAATATAAAACACCTTTTATTATATATATGTATGGGGGATCTTTAAAACACAGAAAATGTCACATAGAAGAATCTAGAACGTAAATAATATTAATATATCAAAACACAAAAGCAACTCAAGAGCCATTTTTTCTTGCATATGAAAAAACAACCATGTTTTTACTAAAAAATATCATTTGTTGCCACTCGCAACTTACAAAGAAAAAATAAAATAAAGATAATATGCGGGTTGAACATCAATTTTAACAGACGATGTGACAGTCATAGGGAAGTCCAACCTGTTTGCAGTTTGGAATTTATTTTCTAGTTCTTTTAAAATTTTCTCTTTCTGGTCAATAAAGCCTTGCACTTTAATCTTTGTGCTGACATGTTTGAAATACAGTCGAACTTCGATAACTCGAAGTCCCAGGGGACCCCCAAAAATATTCGACTTATCCGAAGTTCGAGTTATCGAAGTTACCTACCATTCCTCTCAACTGCCACTTGAGATGAGTCGGCATGGTTTAAATGGTTTCATATGTGCCATAATACTATAGTTGTAAGCATTTCAATTTTTTAATAGCCTGTGTAAACAACAAGAGAAGAATAGGTTCAAAAGGTTTATTAAAACTCAAATTTGGCCTCATTACATATTAATTAGTATACATACCATGTAAATCGCATTTGAAAAAAAGCAGTTATTTTTAAGGTTGCTAGCATTCACAAAGTCACCTTTTGGAACGCAGTTAAATAGGGTGTTGTCTGTACCTTCGGTGGTCTCCAGGTATTGTAGTAAGATGTGAACGAAGGTTCTCGAAGGTCAAGAGTGGACTGGCATTCGAAGTTTTGAACAGAATTGTGTTTTTTATAGGGGAAATCTATCACAAAAACTTCAACTTAGAAGATGTTCTCTTCGAGTTATCGAGACAGTTTTTTTTAAAGAAAAGTATAGAAATGATTCGGGACTTGATTAAAAGTTCGAGTTAGTGGATTATTTGTCTTATAGGAAGTCGAGTTATTGAAGTTCAACTGTATTATTAAATTTAAACCAGTCTCTTGAACACCTAAAGCAAAAACTAAGTGAAAACAAAACTATGATCCAGTAAATTCTTAATGGAAACTTTCTTATGAATTAGTAATACCCAAAAACATTTTTGTGTGTTTCCAGGCTAAAAGGGCACAAAGTTAAAACAGATCTAAACTAGATCGTCAACTAATTCTTGCCTATAGTGACATTAAATCTTGAATAACTAAAATAAATGTTACTAGAAATAACACAACATTTTGTGTGCGTAAGAGAGAGAACATACTTTTGTATTTGCATGCATGAATGAGAAATTTTTAGTTACACCATAGAATTTGGTTTTAATTGGGAGGGCACTTTCTTCTGCAAGTTCTGTCACCTGCAGATGGGTGTCAGATAACCAGCTAGAGGGACTAGGTATGTACCCAACATTTAACGTCTTAAGTGGGTTCCAGTGTATATTATAAAGCATTTCTTACTCCAATTTAGTGATACTATAGACAAGTAAAAATTAAAATTAAGAATATATTCATTTAAATTTGCCTAATATTGCAGTTTTATTGAAGCAAATGGATGTAAATAATCTAATGCGATTAATAAAAATTGTCATGCATTTTCATCCTTTAGCACTTCATTAGACTTGTCTATGACCACAGAAGGGTTTATTACAGCAATTAAGCTTAATTGTATATAATTTTTTATTTTTTAAACTTTATTGTCAGTAGCAGTAAATATGTAAAACTGCATTTCCAGAGCAATATATAAACATTAATAACATCCCATTATTAAGAAACATTTGTGGGTAGAGGGGGTAATCATAGAGATTAAATATAAAGTTATGAAAGTAGTTCTGAAAGAAAGCAATTATATGCTTGATCTGTGTTATAAATTATAAAGTTTCAAAGTTTTTAATGTATGAATATTTATTTAAATTATTTTTCCTTCAGGTTTCAAACTTTGTATCTTCTTTATACTTAAACATGACAAAAAGAAGTTTACTCCAAGAAGAATCTCAGAAGCTTTGTGAATTAAGCAAAGATAAAGTTTCTAATTTGTCTAAAAGTCGGAAATCTGAGGTACATTTTATTTTTGTTGCATTTTAACTATAGCAGCTTGTGTCCTCTTCTTTCCTCTCCCAAATTCTATTTAATATTCATTTTAGAAATCAGTAGGAGTAAAGTTTTTTTACAAAATCAAAATCAATAATTAATATTCATAGGAAATGCAGCTCAATTTAAGTTTTATTTATAGGTGATGTATCATCATGGAAACGTGATTGAAATCAGTTTTAGGGAAACAAAAATATTTCTATGTTATAGGAGAATATAGCTTAGCATCTTATTTTTTTAGTAAAATATATTTGTTATTTAAGTATACTCATGGTTTCCGTGCACCTCGAAAGTCAGAGAAAATCATGGATTTAGACAATGGATTAATTTTGTCATGGAAAGTCTTGATTTTTCAAGTAAAATGAGTAAAAGTCATGGATCCGCTAAACTACCGATTAAAAAAAATGCATTGAATTGTTTAATTCTATTTTTACTTGTCATTTGACTGAAGTTACTGAGTTTGGTATTTGTGTATTATCCTATTGACCCTATTGCCAAGTAAAATTTGTTCACCAAGGAAACTCAAAGCAAGAAAGCTTAATGGATGGGTAAATGTATATTATTCTGGTTTTTTCTTAAATTGTAGATTAAAATTTTATTAATATAATATTTTTTAATAAAAATCAGTTAAGATTTTTGCACAAAATATAAGTTTATCTCTAGGGATATTGTATATAAACATTATAGGGTTATATTTGGCTATTATTCATGGTCATCTGGATAATACCAAAGTACCCTGAATTCAAATTGGAAACATTTTGATTGAAAAATTGCTATATGATTAAACTTAGGTATGTAGATACAACAATTTATTTTTATGTATGTGAGTTTATTAACACTTATAAAGTAAGTTTATAATTTTTTTATGATAAAATTCCTGTAATTTCTCTAAAAGCATTTATTTTATTTGTACGTACATCAAAAGTTTTATTCATATATACTTTAACGAAAGCTTTTTAAAGTCATGGAAAATGATCTGCTAAATCAGGGAAAGTCATGAAAAGTCATGGATTTGAAAAATTTTATTTTGGCAGATACCCTGTATACTGAAAACTGCATTCAACTTCTCTGGTGGTCAATTTACTTGTTATGTTTATAAAAATCAAAATGTTCATCATGTCTTTCCCCTTCTTTTTCAGTTAAAATATACAGCTCTTAAGAAGTCTATTGAAGACAACATTAATGATTTTTGCAAACAACTGGTAACATATACTGGAGGCAGTAAGTGATCTTTTTATAGTCTTGTTTTTTATGGCATGGTGCAATGGAAATTGTATGGGTCTGTACTTGTAATCCTGAGATTTCAATCAGTGGGCATAAAATTGAGAATGAGTGTAAAAATAAACAACTAAAAAGGTGTTAAAGGGTGGATTTGCAAGTTCATAATACAAGATAACTAAAGAAGAGAAAGTTTAGGTATAGAAAAAAACGCGTTTTTGTGGCCCTGGACATCCATATGCTATGGAGACTCAATCAGAAATGAATAGTTTTATTTTTCAAGTAGATTGGAAGGTGAACTCAAAAACCAATGATAAGTTATATATATATATATATATATATATATATATATATATATATATATACATATACATACAGTCAGTACTGGCTATATGGTCACCCGCTTATATGGTCAGTTTTCTAAAGTCCTGTCTAACTTAATAGGGAACATGTGTTAAAGCCCACCGCAAGGTCAAGGTAATTGGGTTTAACGGAGTACCTAGCGAAGTGTAAGGTCTTCACTTTAACCTCCGAACATAAGCAGATCAAAACATAAATTTAGGCCTCTAGGCAAAAAGTGATCCAAACAAAAATTTAATACACTCCGGCTCAGAAGGAAGCGAGAAGGTGAGAACGTTCTCATAAAAAATTATGAGTAACCAACGCGTTGTCTAATTAGGGGATAATTAGACTGGAACCTTGACAATGACCATTCGGTATGGTTAACAGCAATACATAGATTCAACAACATGAAGCTCAGAAAATATATAAAATAGGTAGTACAATAATAAAAAATAGGGACATTAAAAAGTTGCAACTTGGCATGTCAAATAAAAATAAACAAAAAGTGACCAAAAGACCACCGCTTATACAGTCATTTTCTTTTTCTTGTTACTGGTGCAAAATCAGAGAGGACCTGAATTCAAGCCTTTATATTCCTCCCTTTCCCCCTTTTATGTTTGTGTACACTCATCATTGGAGTTTTCCACCTCCCTCAGTTCTCGTCCCCCCCTAATAACAAGTGAGCATCTGTCTATTGGTTGAAGTTATCTCTCTCACACATGACTTCAGGTGTTATTTTACTAATTCTGAAGCAGCAGTTGAGCATTTAAAAGCATTTAAAAACTTAGAAAAAAGTTGTGTTAACAACCAACAAAAGGAAGCAAACTTGTATATCTGATTATTTTTAAATACATTGAACATGAATGTACGTATGTATGTGTGCTGTACTTTGATTAGTAAGGTAAACTAATAAATTTCTAAAAAAAAAAATTGCATATTTTTAATGTAGTTTTTACTTCTTGAGTTAATTTTAAAAATGTTCTTAAAAGTATAATTATTCATTTATGAGTACTACATTCTGAGGTGAATATAATCCTGTCACAATTCAATAGGGTTGTATTGTTCCGCATATATGGTCACCCCACTTATATAGTCTGATTTTTCTGGACCCCTGAGCTGACCCTATAACTGATACAGACTATATATATATTGGTTTGATTTGGATCTCATGGTCTACATTTTTGCTATAGTAGGTCTAATGAGACCATGACCTACTGCTTAAAGCAGATTCCAAATTGCTATGAATATCCATGCCACAGTAGGATATGAATTCCAGTACCAAAGATCAGCACCCTAACCATTCAGTCATATTTGAATTTTTTTTTCCCTTATGTTTTTAGGTTTTAAAATTTTTTCTTGCATTTTTTTATAAGATTTTATAGATTTTTTATAAATAGTTTTTTAAAAGACCAACACACAAAAACTAAAGATTTTTAGCTAAAATGGCCAACAGCCTTCTTTGATTAGCAGAAAGTATAGGAAATAACTAACAAGATTAATGAAAAGTTCATTGCTTAGTGGATGCAGCTTAGGTTTTTATGGAATTTGAGAGAATTTGGAATAGATAGGATTTTAAGTTCTTCATGAATTTGCTTTTTTCTAAAGTATCAAGGAGCTTAATTTCTTTAAGTATGATATTTTAAAAGAATGAGTTAATATTTTACTAAATACGCTTTTACTATATGAAAATGGATTATAGTTTTTACAATTTTTCTGGAAGATAGTAACTATACATAAGAAGCAAAACTTTTTTGATTGAGTGCATAATAGTTTGTGACAGTGGCTTAAAATTATTCTTAATTGAATATTTATTAAATATAATACATATATGCAGAGCTGAAAAATTGTCAGTAAAGTCAGTAAAAGTCTGTGTTTCTCAGATAGATCAATATTGTTTATTATTTTCAGAATTTAGCTAGTAATGTCAATATTTGATGAAAAACTAACTTTTTGCATGTGTTTGTGTTTTATTTGAATATTTTAATTTTGCTTTATTACTTTAAAATTGTATTAAAATAAGGGCAGGATTACAAGCTTGATAAAGCTAGTGAAAAGTGTGTATGTTTGTGGGAAATGTATGACATTTATATATCATGTTATGTATGTTGTGGTAATACCCTTTAGAGTGTGTGCATCTCCATATCATAATATACAAGGCTTATCATTACATATATATGTAAGTTTTATTATACAATTTTGATTTAATTTTACTACATATATTTAATATAGTGTTTCTGTGTGACTGTGCCTTTATAAGAGAGAAAGTTGTTTGAAATATCTTCTACCTTTGCAACAAACTTTACAACCTTATAAGAAGTTTTGCCATCCCCAACTGCAAATTTATTGCAGAAATGTATTTTAAAAATTTGAATTTTAAATAAGCTTTTCAGTTCAGTTTTTTTTTTTTTTTTTTTTTTTTTTTTTTTTTGTGTGTGTGTGTGTGTGTGTGCATGCGCACAGAAAATCATTGTACATTCTCAAATAAAGAATTGTAGATTTGAATGTGTTTTAAATATTTTTGGATTGAAAGACAAGGCTACTTGTTTTTATAACAAGTTGGTTTCTATATTAACTCAGTTTCTTATATCTTAACTTATGTGCACGTGTGTGTGTGTGTGTGTATATATATATATATATATATATATATATATATATATAAATCAAGAATGTAGAAATATTACAAAAATATTCATCAAATGTTGCTTGAAATTTTTCTACCAGTTTGTTTGCATGAATAGCCTCCTGAGATAAAGATTTATGAGACTTTAAATCATATTTATATTTTATTTATTACATAATATTTAAAAATTAATCATCCTTCCTCTAATTGCTCCAAAACCCTTTATCAAATCTCCAAATGCTCCAAAATCTCCAAACCCCATCTACTCTGATTGCTCCAAAATGTTGCTATTGTTCTACAACTATATTTTCCAAATGCATATCAGTGTTGAAGACGTCACATAATGTAACTTATGATTAAATTAACTCCAAAGTAAACTTACAACTTTCATTATTATAAGGTAACAGAATGAAAAAGGTTGTAGCTGTATGACATGTTTGTCAATTACTATACCAGATTTGTTCAGTATTTTTCAAATTTGGTGACTAAATTCCAGTATTTTCAAGTGTCTGACTAGCTTTCATCCCTGTATATGGTAAGAAAAAAAAATCAATGACTTTCAAATACAAAAGATTAAAAACATCTGTAAATGTACATAAAATGAACTTTTTATTTTCCCCTTTGGAGTAAAATTTTTATTCTCAGATAATGAAAGAAACTATCAAATATCTATTAGACATTAAGTGAAATTTTTCTTCCACTCTAGAATATTTACATTTTAGAACATAAAATTGTTATCATCCAGATTTAATGACTTGCAACAGAAAATAGATAATTTAGCAAAAAAGGCTGAAAGAACAAGACTTTTAATATTAATAAATGTAAAACAAACCCCTACAAATAGATGACAAACAAGTAATGAATGAATTTTAAAAAATGAACCCATTGAAGGTATAAATTCTTTTGTATATCTTAGAGAAACTTTAAGTGCTCTAAGAGGATTAAACAAAGTTTTATGACAATCATAAAAGCTTTTAATTGTTTTAAAAGTTTAAATAAATGTTGAAGATCTACTAATACAAAAGAATAAAACTAAACCTTTCTACACCACTTGTTAATCAGTTCTTTTTTTCTGGATCATAAACCTGGAAGTTATCTGGTGCCATGTTTTCAATATAAGTATTGAATTCTCGTGTGCTTATTGGTATAAGCTCATGTTAATAAAGCATCCATAAAATGTGATAATAAAATAATATTTCATGTTGAAAAGGGAAATTTTTAAAGCATAAGGATAGATAAAATTTTTGTTTTTTGTAGTTTCTTGTTAACCAACTTTAATGTTAAATTTAATTTTGTTTAAGTGATCTCACCAGGTGAAAACTGGCAGAATGCTTTTGACAGGACAATGAAGGAATTAGAATGCAAATTAATTGTGTCTACTCAAGAAATGAAAGAACAGCCAAAAAAGAAACAACTCAGAGAACTGATAAAAAGTTATTTTGAGGTATAATAATTTCTTCAAATTTTAGATATCAATTTTAAATGCAAGTGGAATTTTGCTCTTAATTTTAAACAATATTTTTATTCTATATGTTCTCTAGTTATTTATCTGATAGGTGTAATCTGAAATTTCTTATAATTATTTGCTTCTTTGAAATGCATCTGTAATTGAGAATAATATATTCATGGTTTCCGCGCACCTGGAAAGTCAGGGAAAATCATGGATTTAGACAATGGATTAATTTTGTCATGGAAAGTCTTGATTTTTCAAGTAAAATGAGTAAAAGTCATGGATTCGCTAAACTACCGATTAAAAAAAATGCATTGAATTGTTTAATTCTATTTTTACTTGTCATTTGGCTGAAGTTACTGAGTTTGATATTTATGTATTATCCTATTGACCATGTTGCCAAGTAAAATTTGTTCACCAAGGAAACTCAAAGCAAGAAAGCTTAATGGGTGGGTAAATGTATATTATTCTGGTTTTTTCTTAAATTGTAGATTAAAATTTTATTAATGTAATAATATTTTTTAATAAAAATCAAGATTTTTGCACAAAATATTAGTTTATCTCTAGGGATACTGTATATAAACATTAGAGAGTTATATTTGGCTATTATTCATGGTTACCTGAATAATACCAAAGTAACCTGAATTCAAATTGGAAACATTTTGATTGAAAAATTGCTATATGATTAAATTTAGGTATGTAGATACAACAATTTATTTTTATGTATGTGAGTTTATTAACACTTATAAAGTAAGCTTATAGTTTTTTTATGATAAAATTCCTGTAATTTCTCTAAAAGCATATATTTTATTTGTATGTACATCAGAAGTTTTATTCATATATACTTTAACGAAAGCTTTTTAAAGTCATGAAAAATGATCTGCTAAATAAGGGAAAGTCATGGATTTGAAAAATTTTATTTTGGCAGATACCCTGAATGCATCTGTAATTGAGAATAATTTATCTTATTTTTAATTCTATTCCCTGGTTAGCACAGATATATTAGTCAATGTCGTTGAAATGTTGACGAATATTTTGAATGTTGCTAATTATCAGACATCAAATTTTGATTGTTTGTCGATATTGACCAGCATCATATAGAATTAAAATTTGAAACTGTTTGAAAGAAAGCATGTAAAAGAGTTGTCTTGCTTATAAGAGAAATATTCTAAAAAATTAAATTTAATAAATTTGTCAGTGTTTACAAAACCCACTTTTTTTTAATGTTTTTCTTAATGTTGTTAACAATGTCCTGAAAATGATAATTTAATAATATTCAGTGATATCTATCCATATTCACAAAATAATTTTCTAACATCAAATAATAACTTAAGAAGTTCAGCTCAATGCACAGGTACTACATTAGTTGAATGTGAACAAAATTGAATTGATTCTGACCTTTCTCCACAAGAACTATTTGTAATTATTGCAATTCTTCAGAAAGCTCTGAAACAAACGCAGTAGAACTGGACTGCAGTAGATTTTGTTCTGGGAGAAAATGCCAGGTAAGGGAAACTTTAAATGTAAAGTATCTAAACTAGGGGTGCCCAAATCGGTTGGTGGGCCAAAAAACAATTTACTGAACTGAGGTGGACTGCACATATAAAAATAAAACAACAAATTATTCAAAATATTTTATTGTTGTGCAATATTCAAAATATGCATTTTTACAGTGCCAGCTGCGACTGTACATAAAAGTTGTGTTATACATATATCATAACTACAACAACAATAAACATTATCTATACTGTATTTATAATCAACCCCAACACCTTACCTTTCTCCCTAATCATAAGGATTAAAATATTATTATATTTATACTAGTAATATACTAGTTTATTAAATACATATTGTAGTTTATTCACAAGCACTACCACATGTATTATTTTAAAATTAATGCAAGATTTTTTTTTTTTTTTTAACTAGAGGTTTTGTTAATATCAACGGATAATTCAGTCGACGCGAATCGTAGCTGATTGGTCATATTTTTATCAAGCAAACTGCTGCAACACTTTGTTTTTACCAGGTTTAATTTGGAAAAAAATTCTCAGCGATAAGTAGTTCCAAATGCTGATATAATGCACATTGCCAATTGTCTTAAATTTGGAAATTTATCTTCAGCGATATATTTTTGATAATATTAAGTCCTATTCCCTTCGTAGAGGCATTTTAGCTTAATGTTTGATTGCGATTCTATTGGATATATTCTAGAACACTCAAATTTGAACTTAACCTGTCCAACCCTACTCAAAGACCAGGTTTACGTTGGTTACTATCAAGTCTATCATACATAATGTGATATTTATTATTGCAAACATTAAGAACTAAAATTCTTCAAGTGTTTATAGTCAAAATGACTAAAACTATATAAACAGTTAAAAATTTCAATTGGGCCGAAAAAAGTTTTTAATTGGGCATACCTGATCTAAACAAATAGAAAAAGGCTTAACTTCAAGAAGTGTATGAATTAGTTTGCATGTCAAAATTACCACTCAGTGGATATTGCTAATATCAAAAACTGATATGTAGGGAAATCAGACAATATTGACCAATGTTGCTAAATATCACAAAATGATATTCAGGGATACCATTGAAAAGCAGTCCATTTGATCCAGACCAATATTACAATACTGATATTGGCTGATATTCTTGCACTGGAGTTGTCAGAATTTTGGCTATCTTTGTAATTGCTATTACCTTGATTCAGTGGTGATTGTGCTCTGGAGGTACTCCAGACTTGCATGTTCTTCAGTTAGCCTTCTAAGTTTGGAAATAATATCTTCCTGGTTAAAAATTTCCACTATGGTAGTTTGAATAAGAAGAAAAAAAATTTTTTTAATAAATAAATTAGAAAGGCTTCTCTTTAAACTTTTGTTATCACATGTGTATCTAGTTTCGATTGCAGAAAATTTTTTAAATAATTAGATAAATTTTTAAAAATATTGAGAAATATGACATATCTTCTTATTTTTCTTTTAAAAATTACATACCTTTTATGACAAAATTCAAAAACAGAATAATACAATCAGTAATTTATAGACTACTGTTTTATAGTAATAAATTAATTCTTCCAGCTTTTATAACCCGCTTATTCAAACCTTCATCTGCATTTTTTATTATGCCTTATGCACTGAAAGTGATGCTAACTTTGTCAGCTTCATGTAATCAGTTCTATTGCAAACAAATGTTTTTACTCTTTATTGTAGAAAACAATCTTTCAACATTTTTGGTAAAAATTAGTAATGTACACAAATTAGTAATGTACACTTTTTTGGGATTTCTAGTTATTTCCTAGTATAAGATATGAATTTACCACAGTTCTGTAAATCGAACACAATCCTTGTTTTCTAAGAAACGTTTAGATTTTAGTACACATTTCAATGCACTTGTATTCTTTTCTGATTTCTGAAATGATGGCCCTAATGGATTTCTTTCATGCAAATATGGCGAGCATTCAAATCTCTACATAGATTACCGTCTTAAATTGCAATAATAACAATTACAAATATTGACATCTGTTAAAATTGTTCACCACATTGAGAGGGAAGTAGTCCCTTCCTTAGAAAACCCTTTTCTTTATCCCTAGTGGTCAGTATTTCAATTATTGATACAATTCTAGCACCCTCTACAGGAAATGTTTAAATGGGATCAGGTGTGGATGAAATA
This sequence comes from Pardosa pseudoannulata, assembly GCA_032207245.1. Lineage (NCBI taxonomy): Eukaryota > Metazoa > Arthropoda > Arachnida > Araneae > Lycosidae > Pardosa > Pardosa pseudoannulata. The sequence continues at coordinate 29,793,534 of CM063499.1, read as the reverse complement.
TATAGAATCCTGAGAGAGAACAAGCCCGTGCAACACAGTAAGCAAGAATGTAACTAGAAAGCTGAAACAACTAGAATTACACTACAGTTAGTACCCTGTAGTGGGTCTTGTAACAACAGCATAATGAATAAGTTGTTTAAGATTCATGTCTAAGCTCCAAACAACAGGGCTTGTAGAATGTTCCCAACCCCTCTCACCCTTAATAGCCTAGGGGGAGGGAAAATTTTGAAGTGTTATTTTGTTTTTCACATTTTAATGCTATATATTCTATAGATATTTTGAATTTGAACACAATATTGAAATGTGTGTTGTGGTAGAAGTGCCAGTAATACACATTATCTGTGTTAAATGTTAGTTACAGAAGCACATTGAAATGTTTTCATTTTTATATCACACAGCATTTTTTTCCCATTTATTACATTTGGGGAATTATTTCTCTTGTATGATTTCATGATTTGTAGAGCTATTAACAATTCTGGAAAACTTTTCTTAGGAGCTTTCGAAAGGAGTATCATTGCTAACAAAAGCACTGGTATTGACTGAAGATCAACTAAAATTTGAGTCTGACTTTAGTGAAATGTACAATTTAAGATGCCATGCTGTTTCTTTAAAGTTAAAGTATGTAATTTTCATCAATTTACACTGTTTTTATTTCTATTTCATTTAAGGCTGAAACCTAATTTTATGTATGTTCATAAAAATAATAATAAATGATGTATTTATAAATCAAGCATGTAGGAAATATTTATGACTATTTATTGTGATTTTACTGTTAACAAAATACTTTCTCTTTATTTTTTCATTCTGACACTTACAAATCGCTAAAATTATCTGTATTTTCAGATGCTGTGAGTTAAAAGTTTTGCTACATACTTATGATAAAGAAACTGTGCCTGCTTTGAAAAAAATAAGGTGAGAATACATTCTTGTATATGATGTAATTCTATCTTCAGAATGTGGCATTGGGCAGCCTAGTTCTTGTCTATCAACCACAAACAAATTGGTTGAAATAGGGCCAGATTGGTGTATGACAAGTTCTAACAAAATCACTTACTAAAACCTGTTAGGATGATGTGGCTTTCATTGTAGGACAGAAGATTAGATAATTTATTGACAGTTTAATTTTCATGATTCTTCTCAAAACCAACTTTGTTATTATTTTCCCTTGTCCTCTTTGCCCATTTCGGGTTCTCTGAGCACCATTTAACCCATTTTTTCCCTGGAACTGTTAATCTTACTACAATAGAAATTACAAAGTTAATTATATTATTAAAAAAACTGTCTAAATATTAAAGATGAAAGGGCTGTTCATTATGTAGAATATCTAGCTTAATTTTAATTATATTGAACCTTGTTTGCATATCCAACTAACAAATCAAATATACAGAAAGAGAAACTCATAGAAACAAATTGCCTCTAGTCAAAATTTACATTTAAAATTTAAATTATGTTTTGACTATTTTAAAGTAAAAACAAAAGGGGATTAAGAGTGTTTAAAAAATAGATAGTACTTATAAGGTGTGTGTAATTGATCACAAAGATTTGCTATCAATGAGGACACATATGTACTTTTTGAAACTAAACCTGACAGTGGAAGCCATACATCCTACTTTGATAAATTTTCAATCACTATAGTTGTGCAGACGTAGAAAATGACTGTCCAGCTGGGACAAGATAGCTTCTACTAGGTACCAACAAGTTTTCTTGGTTGCAGGTCAAAATGAACCAAAATTTAAGTACTAAGAAGATGATTTAGTTCAGTGCTTGTATTTATTTAAAAACATAAACATAAAATAAAACAGACATAAAAACTTAAAAGTTCAAAATTATAATTTCTATTTTTAAAAAAAAAACCCTTTTTATACAGATATTCGCTTCAATATCAGTAGCTATTATGGTGCTGATCTTGGGACATCAGTTTGGTGCAAAACTTATAGATATTTAGTAATGTGTTCAGATTTTACTTACTTTGGTATTATACTCACATCTTTATGTTTTGAAGGACAGTGTCACTCAATATCACAAGTTCTGACAGTTCAAATTTAAAATAAATACTAAAATACCATAGTTTAAGAAAACCTAACCCAGGTAAGATCTTTTTTAGGGGGGGAGATTTTAGAGATTGCTAATTTTTATCACATAGTCAACAATAGCATTCGTAGTTTATACTTATATGTGTACATAGATAGCTAAATATTAAAAAAATATTAAAATACAAACTGCAAACAAAAATGCCATATATTTTAGAATTTTTCTTTTTATTAGATATGGGTTTAAATGGAGGAATATAATGCATGACTTCTGTTTAATACCAACTGAAATTTGAATGCTTAAAACAAAGCAGTCTACCCACCCTCAGATACATATATATGTATGGGATCATTTTATGTTTATATTTATGCATATAAGAACAAATAATTTTCATATTTCTAATTCACAGATCAAGTTTAAGAATTTTAACTGAAAGATACACCCCACTGTCTTAAAACGAGTAGCCTCTGGCTCAATCGTGCTTGGTTTTACCAAGTGGCATAAGTCAACAACATCACAAGATTTTTAACTTTTATGTGGTAATACAGTAAAACTGATCAAAACCTTGATAATGATATAGTAAAATTGAAATTTTTTAACTTGTTTGAGTTTCTTCAAGTAGACTTAAGTTCTCAGATAAATAGATTTTGGTTCCAAATAAAAATAAGCTATAATTTTCTTTAAAATCATAAAATGGTTTGGGGAAAAAAATGTTATCATTTTTGTTGGTTAGATATTGTTTATGCCCATAGAAACTTATAAAAGAATTGTAATGACTTTTCTAAACCTTTAACTTTCTGATTAAGAAATTTAAGTTAGCACAGATAATAAGTTTCAAGAAAATTGTATTAAATGATTATATAATGTTACTGTTTCAAATTATATATCTTATATAGCTGTTTAAGTTCAGTTATCTATATTGAATGATTATTTTGAATTTTCTTCTAGTTCTCATTTATATGAAACTGAAAAAAAGCTAAATGAAGACTTGTATGAGAAAACTGCTAAATTAGAGTCCTATTTAAAACTCGGAGATGATTATGCGCGCCTTGTGGAAGAATACACAGATTTAATTAAAAGTATAAAAGAACAGAAATGGGCCATTGATGAAATCAAAGCTAGAGAATCGCAGCATCGAGAATCTTGATCTAATTGATATTTTTAATATGTATTTTTTTAAAAAAAGTAAATCATGATACTCTTCTGGATATTTTTTCTTTTTGCAATGTTGCAGGTAAATATTGTTGAAATCATTTTTCTATTATATAGAAATTTAAAACTTGTTTTATTAAAGATGTTTATAGTTTAAAATACTTGTGTTACTTTTTTCTACCATTTATTAGCTGTACATTAGTTATTAGTTTACCTATTAATCAGAAACAGTTTTCAGTATTATAACAACTTTTTATGCATATTTATTTTACAAAATTTATGGTTATGTTGTGATAACCTAAAACTCCTTTAGATAGGTGCACCAGAGAAACATCTGAGAAACTGATTTATTAGCAAAAAGTTTTCGGCTCAGTCCACAAATAACAGTCCAGTACAATCTAGTTCAAAACAGATAGCCTAGGATAATCCAGTATGCTCTGATACAATTCCATGCATAGTGCACTCAAAAACACTAATGTACAGCAAGCACTAATTAACCACAGAGTGACAAGGCAACATATCTTTAAACTTTGAAGTCTTAACAAAATGCCAAGAAGTGATGAACTGAGCTGTATTTATAGGTCCACAGACATTCTGAACTCTACATACTGGTTCTACAAGTATCTGGTCATGCCAAAAAAATAAGTTGCTAAAAGCCACACGAGCAAGCCAATATAGGCATATTTACAAGTTTTGTAGAAATACCGCACCCTGCAGAGCTCCTATTTAAAAAAAATAATTTTTTTTAAACACTTTTTATTTCTACTTTCATTATACTTAGTTTCCCTTTATTTTACTAAACCTCTCTTTTTTTTCCCTCCTATTTAAAAAAAAAAAAAAAAAGCAAAAAAAAAAAACAAAAAAAAAAAAACTGTTTTATTATTTCAACTTGCGAGCAACATAAGTAAGCAAACATTTTTTTGAGTCATATAAATGGACAACAGACTCTCTTTTCCCACCTCTAACTTCTTTTTCACAGTAGACTGAATGCTTTCACACCCCACTAGATTGTAGACAATAGGAAGAACACTGAAACTATAATGTTAATACCCTGTATTTACTAGAAATGCGCTGAAGTAAAATATTTTGTGAAGCAAAAATTTAACACTGCATAAAATTATGTCAACTGACTGCATGCAGCACTCAAGATTTTTGAGAACAGCTAAAGAAATTAATCTTCTCTAACTTAAATAATATCTTTGTGAAATACACACATATTTAACTTGTAGCACAGCCTCAATGATTTATTTTTAGTTTAAAAATCGTTTGCAGTTTGTTTTTTTTTAAAGTTTTGGTTTTGCTATAAAGTTTTTATAAAATATGTATTAAAATAAAAGTTGTTGTTTTAAGAAGACTGGAAAATGTTTCACTTCTTTTAATTGGATTATATGCCTGATTAAGGGATAAGAATATAAATATAGCTCAAACTAAGTGTATAATTAAAAAAATATTGTGTATTACTACGATATTAAATTAATTGTACACTTAGTTTGAGCTATATTTATATTCTTATAATATCGTAGTAATACACGATAAACTCATTTTACGTCATCAAAATGAGTAAATTCTGAATTGTGTTCAGAGTTTGATGAAGAAGTTTTGACTTTAATAAATTTGTATAAAAGTTGGATATTCTGATTAAAGATTTCTATTCGAGATTTTCTGAATTCACTGATCTTAAACATAGTTTCAGAATATTCAGCAATAAATTAAGTATTGTTAACTGCAGAAACTCTTCAAGGTAGATCTTGAGGCAAGTGGAAACATGCTGCATAAAATGTTCAACTATATCTGGATAATTAAACTGTTCCTAAATCGTGAAAAGAGGCACAGATTATTCGCATACCCAAGAAAGATGATCTTTCAAACTGTTATTACTGGAGAGGAATTAGCCTCTCGTCTGTCCCTTATAAGATCTTTACTTATATTCTAATAAACAGAATCAAAAAAATGTGTTGAAAGTAAACTAAGGATTGAACAGACAGGTTTTAGAGCTGGACGAAGCACCATGAATCAAATTTTTATACTATAAAACATCAGAGAGCAAAGCATTGAATTAAAATTCAATATTGTATCTTAACTTTATAGACTTTGCTAGAGCTTTTGATAGCATAAACAGAGAATGACTTTGGAAATATTTAAAAATATACAGGCTGCCTCAAAAAATAATCAACATTATTAAAAACTTATACCAAGGAAGCAAAGACAGTGTTCTAATTAATGGAAGTAGCACATAAGACTTTGGCATAAAGACAAGTGAGACACAGATGTGTATAGTCAGGATTTCTGTTTAATAAATTGATTAGGTAATGACACATACTCTTAAAAATAAAGACTGGTATAAGAGGAACTTCCATACACATCTGAAAGATCTTGACTATGCAGATGATATTGTACTATTGTCATCTAACTTACAAGATATGAAGTCAAAAACAAGCAAACTAGAGGAAAATGCAGGAAAGGTTGGACTAATAATAAATGAAACCAAGACAAAAGTGATGAAAATTAAGAGCAGTAAAAATGAAAAATCACCATGAATGGTAGGGAAAGAAAAGTTGTTGACAACTTTATATATCTAGTAACATACATTTCTGCTAAAGGAGGTACAGATAATGATAAAAAAAAATTAAAAAAGTACAATATGTATTCAGGTCTCTATATAAAGTATGGCGATTGGGAGTCATGCACACAAAGCTCAAACTAAAAATCTTCAATCAACTGTTGGAGCAATTCTACTATATGGTAGTAACTCATGGAAAAAAGCAAGAAAAAGATACTTTTCAAGTTAAATGCCTAAGAAAATTAATAAAATTATACTGGCCCAACAAAATTTTCAACTCTAACCTATATATCTGCACCAATAGCAAACCCATAACTCTAATAATAAAAAAGCACAGATGGTCATGGGTTAGCATCAGATGGGTATTCAGTAAAGAAATGCCTTTAGCTGGCCAAGCTGGAGGAATGCCAGAGAGGATACACCAGGGATGGGCAAATTACAGCCCACCGGAAGGTTTTATCCGGCCTGCGGATAAATTTTAAATTACCAGTCCGAGGCAAATTAAAAGAAATATACATTTATACATTATATATCTATCTCCTTTTCTACTTTGCTTAAATATTATATCCCAAATTTATTATCTTACTCCCAGAAGATCAGAAGTATATTTTCTTTTTATATGTTAACAAGTGTTTTCAACTTTGAACCTTAGAAAGAATAATTTCAGAAGTAGACTGACAGATGAGCATTTAGCATTGTTTCTTGAAATCAGTACATCTCACTTCGAACCTCAGTATAAGGAACTATTAAAAATGAAATTGCAATTTCATTCATCTCATTAACGTATTTAAACCATTGGGTACTTTTATATTGCTTTTAAAATTTTAGAAAAATTTATCTTGGGCTGCCAAATTTATTTTCTTTTGATTTTTGGCCCACAGCCGAAAATGTTCTTCCTGTTGACCTCATGTGCCACTACGCATTAAGAGACCTAAGAAGAAATTACATATTGTTATTAAATTGGCAGATTGAGGATTGTGCAATAGATTTTCTCAGTATGATGCACATTGAAGTTCCTCCCCTTAGATGTGTCGATCCGGCTACTTATGTTGTACTCTTATGGTGCTGCTGAAGCAGTTCCCTGTTTGTATTATAGCATGCCACAGCCCTGGGTAAATTATTAGTAACAAATCGAATTATACAGCATTTAGGCTGACACTTTTATGTGCTGTATCTAACAGAGGAACAAGATATATAGGTCTTTAAACTTTTATAAAAAGTAAAATATTCCAATTATAAGATTTTTATTTCAAATTATTTCTATATTTGGGATTATGTACATTTTGGTACTTTTTTTATGTTTATCTTATAACAAATATTTTGGACAGTGAGCTGCAAATGTTCATTATAATCTGGTGTTACTGTCCTTTTGTTTTGAAAATAAATTCATAGTCTCAGTGCTATAATGCACTAGGATACAGAGAGGTGGCATAAGTACCAAAATCAAAATATTTAAGAGTCACCATTTCAAAGACTTGCATCATACTGATTAAATTTAACACACTGCCCTGTATATTCCATTAAAATTTATAAAAATAATTCTTGCTTGTCTTAGAAAATAACATGGTCTGGATTTGTACTGCTTAAAACTCAAATCTTTTTGTGAATAATTTTTTTTTTACTAATTAAAAAAAAAATCAGCTTTGTTTTGTCACACTGCAATGAATGAGCAGTCACTGTGTCTTAGTATTTTTGTATGTGCTGTGCATTGAATTGTACAAGAACATTTTTAATTATTTTAAGATATCTGTTTTGACCTAGATTGTTCTGGGCTATTCTGTGAAAACTGAGTTATCTTGAATTGTGAACTTTTTGCTCAGTGTTTCTTGTGTCATTTTCTCCAATTATATATTGATATACATACCATTCAGTTGCTGAACTCATAAAAGAAGTTTGCAACAATGTAAAAAGTGGGTGTATATGTTTTTATATTTGTTCTTTATACATGGTTTCTGCGCACCTGGAAAAGTCATGGAAAATCATGAATTTAGACAATGGATTAATTTTGTCATGGAAAGTCTTGATTTTTCAAGTAAAATGAGTAAAAGTCATGGATCCGCTAAACTACCGATTAAAAAAAATCCATTGAATTGTTTAATTCTATTTTTACTTGTCATTTGGCTGAAGTTACTGAGTTTAATATTTATGTATTATCCTATTGACCATGTTGCCAAGTAAAATTTGTTTATCAAGGAAACTCAAAGCAAGAAAGCTTAATGGGTGGGTAAATGTATATTATTCTGGTTTTTTCTTAAATTGTAGATTAAAATTTTATTAATATAATAATAATTACTTTTTAATAAAAATTAGTTACGATTTTTGCACAAAATATAAGTTTATCTCTAGGGATATTGTATATAAACATTATAGGGTTATATTTGGCTATTATTTATGGTCACCTGAATAATACCAAAGTACCCTGAATTCAAATTGGAAACATTTTGATTGAAAAATTGCTATATGATTAAACTTAGGTATGTAGATACAACAATTTATTTTTATGTATGTGAGTTTATTAACACTTATAAAGTAAGTTTATAGTTTTTTTATGATAACATTAATGTAATTTCTCTATAGCATATATTTTATTTGTATGTACATCAGAAGTTTTATTCATATATACTTTAACGAAAGCTTTTTAAAGTCATGGAAAATGATCTGCTAAATCAGGGAAAGTCATGAAATGTCATGGATTTGAAAAATTTTATTTTGGCAGATACCCTGTTTATACAATTCCATGTGGTTAATCATAGTCCCAAATTTTAGAGTTATTCTTTGAGCCTATCAAAAAGTTGCGCCTATAAAAAAATGTGTTTCATCTTCTGTATATAGTAAAATCTCAGTTAATTTTAACACTTCCAATCATCAACAGATGGCATTGTTCAACTTCTTCAAAATATCAATATATCTCCACTAATGTCATCATTTTATTTACATTTGAAGTACTTACAAAGATTTTCAAATTGGTATATACTTTATTAAAATCAAGCAAATGATTTAAATATGTGATTATCTTCTGTAAGTTGGATTTTCCAAATTTTCTCAATCTAATCATTACTATATTTTGTGCCTATTGATCTTTTAGAGTAATACAGTTCAACATATAGTTTAAAAATTTTGATTGAGGGATTCAGAAATTGAATTTATGCATATTATCTTAAATTGAATCTACAGATGCTATATTGTCTGTTATACTATCGTGTCACAATATTATGAGCAGAAGAGGTTTTAACATTGACCATTTAGTGGTATCAAAGAGTACCTGTGAAAAATTTGAGTCTACCTATCTTGTCGATTTGTATAAAACACATATTTATGTTTAAATAGAATGTCATCACACAAGGCAAAACATCACTGAGTATTTCAAATAGTCATAGCACACATCAGAATTGGTTGAAGAGATTGTTGTCTACTGAAAAAATGTAGCAGATTCACTAAAATACTGAATAATCAAGGCTCATAAACATATTAGAATATTACATAAATACTAATTTCTCATTACCATCAAGAATTAGTTTAGTTGTAAATGAAACATACAGCTATATTTCTGAAAATTAAACACTTTAACTGGAAAGTCCAGAAAATGTAAAATTAATCATAACATTATCTCATAAACTAAACAGCCAAATAACGATATAAATTACAAATTTTACTTTGAAATTTTCCAGTTGATATCAAAGAAGTACACTTAAAGTATTTTTATAGTTTTCAAATTCATTATTAACATAAAAAATGTGCATATGGCTTAGGTATAAAAGCTAGTCATATTGTGTTGCTGAATTTTATATATATACAGGGTATCTGCCAAAATAAAATGTTTCAAATCCATGACTTTTCATGATTTTCCCTGATTTAGCAGATCATTTTATTGACTTTAAAAAGCTTTCGTTAAAGTATATATAAATAAATCTTCTGATGTACATACAAATAAAATATATGCTTTTAGAGAAATTACAGAAATTTTATCATAAAAAACTATAAACTTACATTATAGTGTTAATAAACTCACATACATAAAAATAAATTGTTGTATCTACATACCTAAATTTAATCATAAAGTAATTTTTCAATCAAAATGTTTCCAATTTGAATTCAGGGTACTTTGGTATTATCAGGTGACATTAAAAATAGCCAAATATAAATCTATAATGTTTATATACAGTATCCCTAGAAATAAACTTATATTTTGTGCAAAAATCTTAATTTTTATTAAAAATATTAATCATTATATTAATAAAATTTTAATCTACAATTTAAGAAAAAACCAGAATAATATACATTTACCCACCCATTAAGCTTTCTTGCTTTGAGTTTCCTTGGTGACCAAATTTTACTTGGTAATATGGTCAATAGGATAATACATAAATACCAAACTCAGTAACTTCAGCCAAATGACAGGTAAATATAGAATTAAACAATTCAATGCATTTCTTTTAATCGGTAGTTTAGCTTATCCATGACTTTTACTCATTTTACTTGAAAAATGAAGACTTTCTAAGACAAAATTAATCCATTGTCTAAATTCATGACTTTCCATGTGTGCGGAAACCATGTATATACTGATTACTAGTATTTTTGTAATACATTATTTTCATATATATCTTACTATTTAGTCAATGGATGCCTATAAAGCAGCCAAACAGCACATTTTCTCCTGATCTGATTTACTAATATTCATATTTCAAACTGAAAACTTTATATTTTAAACTTTCTGTGAACCTTGAAAAGATTACTTCCCACCTATGTATCTTATGAAATGCACTTGCAGGAAGTTCAAATGCCATTAAAGACTAACTACCATCATGAATCACATTAGCTTGTTAGCTAATAGATGGATATTTTTAAAAAAAAATGGGGGGGGGAAGGCTGCTACCTTTCAAAGAAGCATTTAATTCCGGATGATGTATACTCAGTCAGTATAGGAAATCATATGTCAAAGTACATTTCCATTTGTAGACAATGTAAAAAATTAATACAGACACTCAAGTAGAGTACTTGGTATATATATACAGAATATGATGTACTGTTGGACATTGTAACATGCTTTTCATGGCAAATAATTGCCATTAAATTGAATTTTCGGTATGACTTTAAATGGTTCCAAGGTAAAATATTTAAATTCTAGGAGTGGGAAGTGACACAATCAAAACAAAAGCATTCCATTGAATGCTTTTAATTCATAATAAAATGCAAAAAAACTGGGAGCAATTCAAAAGAGAAATAAATGACCCACAAAAAGGTTATATTATTCAGGGATAGTGAAGCTTTCTCTTAACACTAGATTGCCCGAGATTTCTTGTATACCTATATTGCCCAAAAACAGTCAAAATGACTGCATTGGGAAAAAATAACAAATATGTAAAGAAATTTGTTTAAAATTAATTTTTAATATTATATAATAAAGGAGGGCGGAAGTAACTACAATTATTCATAAAGCCATTTATATGTTATAGAAAAAGTCACCAAATTCTAAGAAATTGTGTCATATTTCATAATTGTTTTTCTAATTGAAATTAAAAAAAGTCAAAATGACTGCCTTGGGCAATCTACTGTTAATAAAAGAATTTTTAAAATCCGTTCAGTAGTTCTAGAGATTACCATCTGAATACAGATGGAAAGACAAATTTTATCTCTTTATAATATCAGTATGAATTGCAGAGATGTTTCTCTTGTGGAAGGGGTCAGATTCCCTTATGAATTAATGTAAAATATTTAGGTCTTCAAGGACATTAATGTTCAAGTTTTGCTTTGGAAACTTCTTTTTAATGACCTAAAAATTAATATTTTTAATGTTCTAAGCAATTTTTTTTTTGGATGGATAACTTTTAACATAAATGTGAAGAAAGTACATGGTTAGCAAGAAACATACAGTGATGCCTCAAATGTACAAGTTTTTAAAGTTATGAGCCATTGCTCAGTATATTTGTTATGCCTTGAGTTGTACAAATAAGTCTCAGTGACAAAAAGCTACTCACCAGTTTAAAAAAAAAAATTAAAGTGAAATTGGAATAAAAAACATTTTAATAACAGTAGTATGCTTTAAACTCATTAACTTGACATCAACAGCTTGTGATCTGCCACTTTCAGTTATAATAATGTGACTGGAATCATACTTCATGAGTTATGAAAGCCTTTCTTTGTTTTTTGGTTATAAAAATTAAGGTCATTAATAAAACAGCTAATTCTGATTCATTAAGTTGGGGTCACTGCTGCATTGTTGGTGATAATCACTGATTAATTCTAGCCTGCCTAAGAAAAAAAATGTGAAATAAAGAAAATGTGAAAATCAAGGAATTCTTTGTGATAGGGATTTTTTAAAAAAAAAGGGGGGGGGGTAAGAGCCTAACTCACAAGGTTTTTTTCCTTCTCCCAAGGAACTTTTGAATTTTTATATTTTAATAAATATTGTTGTACAGAAATTAAACATTTTCAATAAAATCAGAACTAAATCTAATGTAAAAAGTTAATCTGTAATAGCAGTTTATCACTGCACTGTTGCATAGATTTTACAGTCTTACTAAAAAAACAAGGGATGTTACTTATATTATTATAACTAATATACACATCATTCTTGTTTAAATTTTTTTTAAATATTACTTTTATTTTATTGCATAAAAATAATGACAATGTTAGAGTATTACCAAATAAAAACATTTTCTTACTGTAGCCCTTTAAATGGTATAGTAATGCGAAATGAATATTAAGGGTCATGAAAAATTTAGTCAAATGTATTTGGAAGAGAAAAGGAAATAGATAATAAACTTTTATTTAGATTCAGTTTAGCTTAACATATCAAGCAATTTGTAGCCAGAAGGCTGTAATAAACTGAATTTAAATTTACATAAAGTTTTGTTAGTTCAGATTAACTAAACTCTAAATAACTGATACACGAAAAAATAGACTAGTTTAAAAAATACATTAAATGTATTAATAGTTTGTCCTAAGAATATCAAAAAGATCATATCTCTAGAGTAAGAGTGATCAATGCACTACAGTAAATTATGTAGAAGGGAATTTGGTACCATAAATTGTCTCTGCTGTATCATGAGACATCTCACATCATTATGAAATGGATGCTGCTATGACATATCTCAACGGCAATATGGCATCACTCAACAGCGTATTTAAATTTTATTAAATATTGTGATAGACGGACTGGTAAACTGACCACATGCAAAGTTCAATTCAATAATGGATGGTACATGGTAGCATACTGCAGTCAAAATATGTCACAGGTGACTTCTGCATCATAATGGCATCAGAAGTTGGCAGAGATTGAATTTGGTATCATAAATTCCCCTCTCTGCTATGTCATAATAAGACTTCTGACATCATTATGATATCGATGTTGCCTGTGACATATCTCGACTACAATATAGCAGCACCCAATAGTATGTTTGAATTTTATAAAATATTGTGATAAATTAGTAGACTGACCCCAAGCAAAGTTGAATTTGATATTGGCCAGTTCATTTAGGTTACATAATTAGGCAAACCCTTTTGCACCAGCACAAATAAAAGACAGTCAAAAAGTGGAGAAAAAAAAAATAGCATCATAATTTTCAAAAGACTCCTTCACATACCAACAGTCTCACAATATTTCTTGGATATGAAGTACATTTTGATCCAGCAGAGACTACATCCCTACCTATAGGTGTGGGGTTCATCATTTTTTCTCATATATATATGGTCAGCTCAGTGATCCAGAAAAATCAGACCATATATGCAGAAAAATATTATAAGCCTATTGAATTGTGGAAGGATTATATTCACCTATCAGAATGTAGTACTCATAAACAAAAAAATTACACTTTTAAAAGCATTTTAAAAATTAATTCAAAAAGTAAAAACTACATTAAAAATATGCATTTTTTGGGGGGGAGGGGATGTATTTGCTTGCCTTACTAATCAAAGTAAAGCACACGTGCATTCATGTTCAATGTATTCAAAAATAATCAAGTATACAAGTTTGCTTCCTTTTGTTGGCTGTTGGTCCCTAATAGCTTTTAAATGCTCATCTGCTGCTTCGGAATTAGTAAAATTACACCTGAGACCATGTATGAGAAAGTAAATTTCAACCAATAGACAGACAAATGTCCACTTGTTATCTATCAAGGGGAACGAGAACTGAGAGAGGTCGAAAACTCCGACAATGAGTGTACACAAACAAGAAACTGGGAAAGGCTTGAATTCAGGTCCTCTCCAATTTCCCTCTGACTTTAAAAAAAAAAAACGTAAATTCATTGAACACATGAAATTAACCACTAACAAGAAAAAGAAAATGACTGTATAAGCAGTGTGCTTTAACACATGTTCCCTATTAACACTATATCTACCAAGAGGGGTCAAATGACCCCATTTTTTGTTATTTTTGTCCTTATAAAAAAAATGTCCGGTAGTTTTAGTGTTAAGTTAGACTGGACTTTAGAAAACTGACCTTATAAGCAGATGACCATACAGCCAATACTGACTGTATTTATAAATTTAGGTAGGTAATTTTTCCTCCTAGATGCACTAAATAATTTTACTATTCTTCCAATTAGAAGTCAGAATCCCATAAAACAAAGGATTTATTTTCCATATGCAGTAGGTATATTATAATATTTATAATTTTGGGTAATTTTTCCACCTAGATGCACCATATCATTTTACTATTTTTTTCTATCAGTGAAGACAAATTATATCTTTTCTCCATGCAGTAGATATATTGCAGTTGTAATTTTTCACCCAAATACTCTTAAATTGGCATATACATGAATCATACAACTAAAAGTAATGAAATGTTGTTGCTTTTAAAAGTTGCAAAGCATTTACTCAAGTTAGAGAAGATTTAATACTCTAAAACGTTAAGATTTGTTCATTTTAAATTGTATTATATAAATAGTATTTAATGTAACTACCAGATACCCAGTTTTGTTTCTAATTAAATTCTAAAGATATGAAAACAGTTGGTTAGTATGCTGTGCACTAAGGACATTTTTTTAAGAATAGTGTTGGATAATCATTTTGTCAAAAAGTCAATCAAAAATTCTTTTCTAATAAATTTTTGTGTTATTTTTCATATAACATTATATAGTCTCATTGTAAAATGTTAAAAATCAAAAAGTCAATCAAAAATTCTTTTCTAATAAACTTTTGTGTTATTTTTCATAACATTATATAGTCTCATTATAAAATATTAAAAATCAAAATGTTAAACATCATTGATTCCCTTAAAAGAAAATGATGTTCCTTAAAGTTGTTTAAAATATAAAATTACTTTTTTTTTTTTTTTAAATTTGGCAAAAATTTCAAAATGGTTTCCTTTGAAGTTTCAGTTACACTGAAACTAGAAATGTAAATAATTTCATCTTAAACAATTCTTACAATTGGTTACATTTTAGAAATTTCCATTTGTTTTTTCCCAAATTTTGAAAAATACCCTGATATTTTCCAAAACTAAAAACGTACACTGAAAAATCCTCCATTTTTCAGTTTTCCCCGATGTGTGGCCACTTTGAAAGACTTATGGAACATAAAATTGGTAAAAACAGTTCTATGTTAGGCTTTAGCATAAAGAATACAGTACCATATCAGCCTAGATTGTCTGTTGTGACTGTATTGTAAATCAATCATAACAATATTAATCATTTAATAATACAAGGACAAGTCAAATCAAAGTGAGCTAACTCGCCCTGTGCAAGTATGGTTTGGTCCATCATCTGTGACACATGCACATAGCACAGAGACATTCTTCATTTAAGAAAGTGTTGGATTAAAGTTCTTTAAGGCACTCATCACTGGGTTGAAGATGGTAGCATGACATAATGGATGCTCCAAAAAAGTAACAACATGGTGTGTCAGGCTTTTGACAACTGAAAGTGTTTCTCAACAAGAAATTAGTCACCACCTCAGAAAACCGCCTTGTAATCACCCTCAACACAATTGCACATGATGACCAAGAATGGAGGATAAGCATCAATGAACTGGCAGTGTGTGAACATCAGTAACAGTTTGGTTTAGACCATAATTCATGATCATCTTGATTATTGGCTTTTGTGTGCTAAATGGATGCCAAAGATTTTTAACAATCACTAGAAGACAAAGAGATTCGTTGCTGCTTTGACTCTTCTCATCCAATATCACAATGAGGGTGATGACTTCTTGTCTGCAATTGTGACCAGAGACGAATCATGGTGCCACCACTATGAACCTGAAACACACTGGCTAAACTTACAGTTGAAACATTTGAATTCACCGCCCCCAAAAGAAAGCAAAGGCTGTCATTTCCACAGAAAAGGTGCTATAGAATTTTTTTTTTTTCTAATCATCAGGGGCCATTACTGAACAAATTTGCTAAACCTGGAGAGACTATCAATAGTTCGCAATATTGTGCAACACTAGATCTGCTGCATGTTGCAATCAAGAACAAATCATCTGGAAGATTGATGAATGGTGTGATCTTGCTACACAACAATGCCTGTTCCCACATCTCTGATGAGGTTAAGACACAACTGGCAAATGCTGCAACATCCTCCATACAGTCCACATTAGTTACCATGTGATTTTCACATTTTGGACAAACCGAAAAAACATATCAAGGATACCAGATTCATGTTGGACGATGCCATGAAGGAGTCAATTAGACTATTTGAATCAACAGCCCAAGGAGTTTTATGAGACAGGAATCACATGGCTTGTTTGTCAATGGAACAAATGTCTCAATGTTCATGAAGACTACTTTTAAATAAAGTACTGTTTGTCCTATATTCACTTTAGCTCACTTTCATTTGACTCTCCCTCATATTATGAATTAGCAATTTCTATTATCCTAAAAGATATTTTATTACAAAGTCATTTGAGCAAATTGTATATATATGAGCCTCAGTAGCTCAGTTGGTAAAGCTGTTAAGCTCATAACAGGAGGAATCAGAGTTCAAGGTTCCAACCAATCAAAGATCTGGCATGTTCATTAATGGAAGCTGAGGCACATGAATAGGCTCGTAGTCTTGTTGTTCAAGTTACCAAACAACAGGTGGCATGCCAAGCCTGGAGGTCTTAGTCCATGCTTCTAAATTACAAGGATTTACTTTGAGCAAAATTGCTCTTTCACCTTAACAGAGATCTTCAAAACAAAAGGTGCACCCCTATACCTTAATTCAAGTAGCCTCTAGCTCAAATTCTTGGCTATTTTAAGTGTCATTAGGAACAACAATTTAAATTATATGCATTATAATAATTCATACATGAATTAATAGTAATACTAGTAATGATTAAATAGTAATTTGTTACTGACCAATATTAGAAAGAAACAAAACTGACACTGTTTCCAGTTTTGATAAATATATTTTTATTATACTGTAGTTTTTCCATTAGCTAATTAGTATCTTACTGACTTGAAATATTCATTCATCATCATGTAATACTTTTTAATAAGTAAAAATGAAGGCATCTCTTTGGTAAGAAACAAAAATCTTATTTCATGCTTAGAAAATTTTCATTCCTTTATAAGAGACTT
Organism: Pardosa pseudoannulata; assembly: GCA_032207245.1. Lineage (NCBI taxonomy): Eukaryota > Metazoa > Arthropoda > Arachnida > Araneae > Lycosidae > Pardosa > Pardosa pseudoannulata. Next base: position 29,776,294 of record CM063499.1, on the reverse strand, counting down.
TAAAAAAAAGTAACAATTAGTAAAAAAAATTCTTGTATGCAAACAGTACTTTTCTGATAAAAAGTATCCTTTTCGTGTTAAAAAAAAAAAACTTTCATTTTTTGGTTTTACTTTAAAAAAAAAAACTGACAAACATATATACATGAATAGAATAAATTGTTTAAGGCACATTCTAAATAATAACTGATGCAGAAATGATAAGGACGTAGTACAAAAATTACACAAAAAGGAACCAGAAAAATAACAACTTTTATTAAAAAGCAATCTTTACTTCTGCTAACCTTGGCCATGCAAAATAACAAATCAAAAGAGACATTTCATAACATAGTCTATAAACTTAAAAATTGTGGTACTTGTAGTGAACACAAATAGTAATAAGCTTTTTTGAAAACTGGCTCAAAGAATAACATTGACATGAGTTGCTCTAGAACTCCAATCGAACAAAAAGTTGTTCAACACAATATACCGTTAACAGGAAAAAAATAATAAATCGTATATATGTATAACAAATATGGCATTCACAGAATTAATCTGTGAAATTTTTAACCGGGTAATAGACTGAAATTCAGAAACAAAAATTACAATGGCACGGGGTCGTCCAAGGTTGAAGCTGTTATGGTTCTCAAAAGAAGTAAAAAACATCACACATCCATAGAGAATAATACATCCTCTTGATGATCTGAAAAAATAAAAATGGAAAAATTATGATTAATGTGTTTAGTTTATAAGAGTATAATCTAGTTCTACAAATAAAAACTCTAGAAGATGAAATATAAACTTAGGCAAAGAGACTTAGTGGAACTCAAAAATGTTTCTTTAAATATTAGAATATATTATTTCAAACATGCTAATATAATTCAAAACATAAAAAATTAATGTCACTGACAGAAATTGTACTGCTAATGAACAAAAGAATATATTTCTCATATTCAGGCTTGCAACTGCTGAGGTACTTTCAAAAAGGTGAGAAAAGTGACAATTAATACAGAATAAGTGACTAAAAAGTGACTAAACATTGAAAAAAAAAAAGCGATATTTTTCTTCTCTTGATTACACATGCTACTGTTAAGATTTTTCTATTTATTTTAACTCTAAACCAAATGATTCATGCACGACATAACTTTAGCGTCAAATACAAAAAGGTTAAAAATTTTGTTTAACACAACTCAACATCGCTTTTTATTCAAGAAAATCTATAAATTATATTTGAATACATACAATACATTAATTTTATAATCACAATTTTCTACATATATTAATGATGTTTTGAAATATGTACATAGCTAGATTACAATACCTAAACAAAAATTGTGAAGAAAAAAAAAATGTGTGCTTTGCTGTAAATTAGTTTAATGTATTAAATGTACACTTCAGGAACTTCTTTACGACTTTTTAAAATCACTCAATTCTGGAAACCATATGACTAATTACATTTTAATAACAAAAATAAGATTAGAGCATCACATTTTTGGTCTTTTATGAGTATATTTTGTCATTAATTCAGATTTTCTTTTTCCAACAACACTTTTGTTGTGATACACCATGAAAAAAGTGACTGTTTACTTAAAAATGTGACTAAAAGTGATCAATTGTAAAAAAAGTGACTAAAGGTGAGAAAAGTGACAGAATTGCAAGCCTGCACATTGTAAATTACTTTGCATAAAAATTATTTTTACATACGGAATTTTGATAGACACTTTTATGAGAAATGACCATTGGCATCTCCAATATAGTTTTATTTAATAAATTTACTTAAAGTTTATCATATAATAATAATCATGTACATCAGTTCAAATGATAAATCAAACTCTGATATGAAAATTTAGCTAAGTGTTTCAAAGATGTTTAAAACCCTCCCCCACAAGAAAAAAAATTCAAAAATTTTACAGACTAAGAGAGCTTTTCACTTACTGACACGACAGTGATAAATCTTAGACAACTGTCGTTCTTCGACATTGGCGCACATAAAATGCACTAAGATGAGCTTTCCCACCAACTGATTCAATGACGATTTTGTCGTTTTTGAACGGCCAATATTGTTTATCAGGCAGTTTTGACGTTCCGCAAGCAGCATTCCTTTTGAATCGGTCGGACATTTTGAGAGCTATCGCTATTCATGTTGTTTGCTTTGGATTAATAAATTATATTTTTTGTAATACAGTTGTTATATGACTTTATTTTTAAATTCATTATTAATATAATATTTAAATGCTTAGATCTCTTATGCATTAAATTGACACATTCTGCTCAGATTTTAATGCTAGGTTATTCTTGCTTGATCATAAAATGCAATTTTATCATCGATTTGCTATTAATACTGTTTGAATTGCACATCTGTTATATTAAGTTCTCATCTGCAATAATTAATAAGTTTATTTATCACATACTAATGCTTTTAAAATCAAATTACCAAGTGTATCAAATTTTGATTTAAGATTGTTATGATCAGGTAAATGTGTTAATAGTTTAAAATTAAATAGATTTAAAAAGGGAAATGAAAAGGACAAAATTAATTACATAAAATTAGAAGAGCAATTAAAATTAAAAACATTTTTCGTATTTTTTTAATCCATCAATGTTTTAAACAAAAATCATTTTAAATATTAGAAGAAATGCCAGAATTTTAGCAGATTTAAGACAGTTACAGAAAAAAATTAAAAATTTTAAAATGGAATAGTTAAAAAAAAAAAAAAACCGGGAATCGAACCCGAGGCAGAAAAATGCTAGTGCAACAAGCTAACACGTTGAAGGTTAAATTTATCTTTTCACAAAAAAAGAGGTGGAGCCAAAGCTTCCCTAGCATATCACTGGTGGAAAGAATATACGGAATTGGTTAAAATTTACTTTCCTAACAATAATTGTTGTACTAAATCTATAAAAGTTACTACTTCAGTCATTATAAAATTTGTGCATGCTTAATGCCATCTTTGAATGAAACGATATCAGTAAAGTGGAAAAACTGCTTTCTAGATGACACAATACTGTTTTGTCGATGAATTATTTACTGGCCTATACAGCCGTTATCATGTCAGTAAGTGGGAAAGCACTCTATGAAGTCAAGAGGAATATAAAAATGTATATTAGCAAACATTCCAAAGCATGGGAGGGAAGGGGGAAATAAAATCACTACTATAAAAATAATAAAATTTTAAAAAATTCTACAAAGATTCAAAAGTACACTAAATGCACTTAAAAGGATTAAATGTTTTATGGAAAAAAAATAAATAAAAGCCATTTACCTTCTACTGTAATCACTCAAAAGACAAACCAGATTCACAATCACACACACATGCTTTTTATTGGCAGACTTTCTTGAATTAATATACTTCGATCAAAAAGATGAGTTTAAATTGCAATTTCTTGCAAAACTCATCAAATTAAAATCCATCTACATTATTTCTCTAGTCTGGCTCCAATCGATAATGAGCAATGAAGTCATAGGGCTGCCTCAATGAAACCTTTGATATTCACTTGTCACCAGATGACTCTAAGACTTTACATTAACTCAACAACATCTAGTGACTTCCATAAAAATAAATCGCCTTTCCCCAGGTCAAGTGATGCTAGACTGAAATGGCAAATAAGAGAAAAACTGCCATTTTCCATGTTTTTTTTTTTTTGTTTTTTTTTTCCTTTCAAAAAAAAAAAACTTCAGCAAAAATTTTCCCATAGCTGCCTGAATTTCCCCTGAAACTTGTTTGAACATATTCTGTACCCCTGCAAAATGTTAAAAAATTTATGAAATACACTAAAATCATTTTGCTGAAACGAGTAAGTATCAGCAAGATAGTAAACTTACTGTAGGTGCATGAATTATTTTATCAAAAAGTAATATTCACATCCAATTTTTTAAAAAATGAAATATAAAACAAAATGCTAAAAACATAGAATACATATAGATGTAAGATTATTTCTGTTCTCATCTAAGTGTTTATAATTCACATTAATTACCTTGCTTGTCCTCAGATGTTTCAATAATTGTTCCATTTTCCTTTGGTTTTTGATTTGGACTTGTTATTCCAGGTATGTTAGGCAAATTCTTAGGAGGAGTACGAGCTATTGGAGAATTACGCATCTGCATTAAAAAGGCCCTGTCATAAATTATTCGAGTTCCTGAAAAGAAAAAGTTAAATAATATGAAATACAATTTATGAAAAAAAATTATTTTAAGTTAACATAAAATCTTTTAATCAAACACAAGGTTATGCAGATAGAATATAAACCTGTTTTTTTTTTTTTTTTCCATCCAAAAACATGTTAAGTGCAAGATGAAATGAAACTAAAACAATAGCATCAAACTCTAAATTATTTATATTTCTGAAAACATGTAATTAGAATCTAGTTAGAAAAATTCAAGTGCAATTTCCGTCTATGGGAACAGACAGTTGACTTATTAAAATGGCACCATTCCCAGGACAGTAAACATTCTGTTCACTATTTTCATCAAATCCTAAGGACAGACACTGCCTGACAAGAAAATTCACTGTCAGTCTCAAAGGACTTATGTTGCACTCAACATAACAAATATAGTTCCTAGCATTAATTATGTAATAACCTTATTAAAAATAAAATGTTTATAATAGATTTATTGCCTAGATTTAGCATTGCTATCATGAAACTCTAAAATGAATTTTTTTTTTTCAGAATTCCTAAGTATTTTTTAATAGTTTGGTACAGATGCATTATAGATGGCATGTTTTTTTGTCGCCATATTTGACGGTTTTATGGAGCGATGAGTTGGTTGGTATGTTTGCCCTGACTTTGGTTGTGGGGTATGGCAGCTCTAATGTGTTGTTCTCTTGCACCCCATTGGTGCACATGATTTCTGATGTCAGTACCCGGCACTATTCGAGAAATTTGCATCTTAGCTGTTCTTTTGGTTTCCAGCAGCCTGGGTCATGTGGTATTTTTCTTTTTTTTTTAATCATTTTCTGGGATTTAGTAATTCAGTTATGGTGGGTGTAGTTATTTTGGTTCTTACTATTTTTGAAATTATTAAAAAGTATCAGGATATTCTAAATCAAACAAGATGCTTTAGTTTGGAAAATTTTTTTTTTTTGTAATCATTTTCTGGAATTTAGTAATTTAATTATGGTGGGTGTAGTTATTTCGGTTCTTACTATTTTTGAAATTGTTAAAAAGTATCAGGATATCCTAAATCAAACAAGATGCTTTAGTTTGGAACATTTTTGTTTTGTTCTTATCATTTTCTGGGATTTAGTTATTTCATTACAGCAGGTGTAATTATTTTGGTTCTTACTATTTTTGAAATTGTTAAAAAATATCAGGATATTCTTAGGTGTGAGGTGGGTTTTGCATTTCATTCTAAACTTCAAGTGTGTGGGAACAACTGAATCTGAGGGGGGGTTCTTTTTCTTTTTTTGGTAAAAAAGAATTTTAAAGTTTTTTTTTAAGGGAGGTAGGAGTGTTAAGAATAGTTTCTTGAGCTAAATGCAAAATTAACTCTTATAAAAGAAACTTCATTATTTTTAATTTATTCAATTCTCATAAAATCATACACACACATAATCCTTATAAATTTTACCTTATAGCTTATGCTAGAAAATATTTATTTTAAAGTTTATCCAGCAAAAATTACTTATTTGCATCTGAGCTAAATTAGCAATTTTTAATATTAGAAAACCAATATTTAATTTTATTTTGGAACTTCATTTTAGTGAAACATGCCAAAAAGTAGCAGCGACAATAAATAAAATTTGCATTTAAATTTAAAATTTTAATACTACTGTGATTAATTTTCAGTAGAATATGATTTCATGGCTAACAACTAAATAAAAGAATGAGATGGATACCGATTTAGCCAGATTGCAGAGGCAGATAAATGGAGCCCCTCATTTTTGTGGGTATGGATATATAGTATAGTTTTACTCTGGGTTACATAGTATCATAGTATGCCTAATTTTTATGTACTATTTAAAAAAACACACAGTTACAAAAATCTTATATATTTTTCAGAAATATTAGAGAAAACAAATTTTAAAAAAGAAAAATTACACATTAAAATATTCAAATTATTTGAATTTGTACAATACTGGCATGAATAAATCAACCTTTAATTATAAAAATATTTATTAGGATTCCAATGCTGAACAATGCTTTATCAAACTGGGTAGTTCATATAATGAAATTATGTTTTCTAATTTCTTAATAGTGGCATATAATTTTACTCCAATTACTAGAAAAATATTAACTATTTAAATAATTTATAAATAGTCCTAAAATATATTTTTCTTATGCTTTCACTAGTTGATCTTCTCATGTTATACTCAAAATTAACTTTCAAAATATTCAATCCAACTTGAGATGACTAAAATAATTATACTTGTGAGAAACTATTCAGATTATATGTATATAAAAGAATTAACATTTGCATTGGGATATTTAACTTTGTAAAAGATAAAAATAAGTTATAGAAATTGCTTAAAATATATAAAAAAAAAAAAAAAATTCAAATGTTATTCTATTTAAATGCTTTAAATAAAACTGTAATTCTACTTTAATAAACTGTTTTAAGAGTAAACAACTTTAAGAGTAAATATGTTTTTTATAAATTAAGATACTGAATTTGAACATTGTCATGTTAATACATGTATAGATTAATTGCTTCTCTTAATTGAAAAATATTAATCCAAATTTGTTTTTGAAAGAAATATTATTCAGAAGTGAAACTATGTTTTTCATATAAAACAGATGTTAGAACGACAAAGCAAAATTTTTAGATGGGATAGTTTGTTTATATACCGTTTCCACGCCCACTTCCAGAACATCGATTACATTTAACCTATATGTAACATAATAGTAAACTTAAACAAATTAATATTAAACGGTACTTGACATACTGTACCTCAAAACATACTGATCACTACAATAAATGAAAATAAATTTTAACAGACTTTTAATCTCGCCTAGAATTAATCGGCATTTTAATCTACATAATGCAGATGCTAAAATGTACAAATAAAAAATTTAACACGTAAATGTTTACGAAATTTAAATGGACATTAAAAAATCACTGTCATTCCACAGGTCTAAAGCACTTTTATTATGCGTTAACAGGCGTATACAACTGAATCCATTTAATGATGATGGTAGGTGACTCATAGGTATTACAAACTGCAGCCAAAATCGCCACTAACCAAAACGAATTATGAAATTTACTATTAAACAGCTGTTGTATCATACAGCCACCCTTAGCTTATCATACATTTCACATGCTTATCACGTCTTCCTAACGGCGTCGTATTCTTTTTCGCAGCTAACGCAAATCAAAACAAAGTCACATGCTTTGACCATAAACAGAACATATGTCGTAGTACACATTTTTCACAAGTTGGTTATTTAAATGAAAAATAAATGATCAAAGTAATATCAGCTTATTTATAAACAATGCAATTAAAAGGCATACCACCAGGAGTTGTAGAAAAAATGGTTCCGCCAGGTGTAGAAGAGTAATCTATAGGTAACTGAGAAGGATCATTTATGACTACCCTACGACCTGGAATCTCCCGGTTATTGCTAGTTTTCCTTTGGGGGGAGTTATTATTCATGATTAAAAATTATTTACAATAATATACAAACTATGATACAAAAAAATCTAACGAGTCTAATTCATCAAATCCGTCCCAACTCCTTTAACCACGCTCCACAAGGCTACCACGCAGATCACAAAAACAAGCACGACGTATTTCAAATGTTGCCACTCTTGATAACAAAAATAATAAAAATGTCCGCCAGAAGAAAAAGAAAGTTATAATTTAAGTTTAATTAATTTTTACACTATTTAACATGCTTCAATATGTCTTAAATTATTTTGGAATTATGTAAAAATTTTCTTTAGTGGAAAGGAAAATACACGATTGATTTAAAAATTTAAAGGTAAACAAAGGCAAATACCACACATCTCCAACTGGAGTGATTGTCTGCTCAGTTGTCTGCTCTCAGTCAGTCTAGGTTTGACCAGTGATTGTGTTCCTCTCTCCGGTATTAACTCGCCTTTAAGGAAAAGAATTATTTTTTCTATCTTTCTATAAATCAATAGATTTTACAATTTGGCTTACCGGTAATCGTAAAATTTACTTTTCAATTTAATATGTGGGTTGTTAATACTATTTTATTAGGCATGATTCTCGTGCCTGTGTTGTGTAATAAGTATTCCAAAGAAAAGAATTCTCCAGAGTACCAAAAATTGCTTGAACTAGATAAGCCATTTAGAATGCTGAAGTTAAATTTAATTTGGGAGAAAGCTACAAAAGTGAGTAAGCTTAAATGTGTTTAAAAAAGTAAAAAATTTACAATTCATACCGGCTAGTGTAAATAGACGTAGAACTCGCATGAATATAGTATTCTTTGTAAATATGAATTTGACACACAGTTCTTTTATGCTTAATTAACACCTCATCCATGTCCGTTTTCCTTGTCAATGTTATATTGTATGTGTTTGAAGTTCTGTGACAGAAAATGAATTTACAATTTTGCAAGAAATGTTACTATTAACGTTTTATTAGTTCAGTTATACGTTTAATATTCTACCAAAATGTTTTATAGTGTCTTATGTTATAAGCTTCAATGCAATGATATACTTTAATTTCTGACACCATATCTTCTTAATCTGGGACAATATTTTGGAAGACAGTTAATAAAGAGTATGAATCAAAATGTATGTTGTTTTAAAACAGTTTTCACATTACTGCCAGTTTCAAAAGTGTTAATTATGTTTCATTATTTGTTAATAAATAACTAAGGATGTCTAGTTCCTCTATTGTGACAAACAATGATTAGATATAGCTTATAGAGATGTTTTTAAACCATGTTTAAATGAAAATGATATACATTATTTATATTGCGTGAAATTTTCCATATTAGCTTTACAAAAATTAGTCTTAGAAAATAATTAAACAAATTATTTAAAATTGTATAACTTTTAATAAATATGTTATTTAATATTTGTTTACAGAAAATTCCTCCTGAAAAGCTGAAATCATTATACACTGATCTAAAATATCAAGATAAAGAAGAATTGAGCTGGAAAGCAGAAAAAGCAAAAGGGTTAGATAAAAGTGGTTTAAAAGAAGCTATGGTCGAAGGAAGTTTTAAAGGTTGCCTATTATTGATATCATTTCTTTTAGTAAATTTTATTATGTATTAATAATTGCTTATATCCAATAGTTCTTTTGCACAAACTGAGATATTTCATCTCTTTGAATGATTATATGACTTTGTTTTGCTTTCATTATGATATAAATAAGATTTATGTAATCATGACAGTTTTTATTTTACTGGAAATGGATTATTGTGGGTTATAAATTTGTATTTTCAAGTTCAACAGTTTGCATGTTTGAATCCCACTTCTGTGTGGTTGTTTGTAACAATTTAAAATCAGTTCTAAGCAGTTGATCCTGTCTAATTAGCTCTCACATAACAAAATTTGACAGTAACACTTGAGACCAAACTAAAACCTTTCAAGATTTGTTTGCTTGTTTTATCTCTTAAAATGTTTTAAAATTTAAAAATGGTATGCATTATAATAGCTATGCTAATAATTCATCCAAATTTGTTTCATACAACATAATAACTGACCAGATAATCCCATGTGAGCCAATGCTTTCCTTTTGAAAGTTCTTCTATAATTAATAACTGCTTATTTTTGTTACCCGTTCTTTGCTTTGATTGTCATAAAATTGTCCCGTGAATCAGCGTATTCAACTATAGGTTTCCTTATTTTTTAGTTCTAGTTGCATGGATGTTCATAGCTGTTCAGAATTGGCTTTAAATGATAGTCCCAGTCTAATTGGCTCTCATATAGTAAAAGAGTAAACTGTAGCACTCTAAACCAGTGACTTGCAGTTGTAAGGTTTTTTTTTATAACATTATCATCATGCATTAAAATCAAGTGGGGAGTCAAGTTTATTCTATTTTTATGCACTTTGACATCAGGTTGTTTATAAACTGAAAAATTATATCTCCTCTTTCAAATGTTTTCATTTGTACCATCAAATATGCGCTGTAGTATTTTTCTTTCTAAAAGGGAAATGCATTTTTCTTCCAGTTTAGTTCTTGTCCTGGTCTCATATATATATCAAAACAGATCTAATATGAGTTTTGTAATTTTTAAACTTATTTCTGGAGAGAAATCTAACTTTTATAAATATTCCTAGTCCATAACCTTGTTTACTTGATATAGTCTATACAGCATTTCAAAATTTATTGTTTTCAGTAACAAATATTAATCTGGAGTAAAACTATTTAGAGTTTCAAATTTATATGAATCTCTGTCAAGATAGGAATCTGGAACTCTATTTTTTATAAAAAAAAATATATATACACATATTTTGTTCTCTCATTTATAATTAAGCCTATTCGACTAGCTGCCAACTTAAGAAAAGTGTAACATTATATATATATATATATATAGTGTGTGTGTGTGTGTGTGTGTATCCCGTTCAATCAGGGTTATATCGGTTTTAACTATGGGGGTTTACACCTGTGGTTTTAACCGTCCTGGTCAATATCAATTTTGACCAGTTTTGACCACTGAAATTCACTTTCCAATATATTTAATACTAATTGAACTTAGTTTACTAGCATGTGATAAAGGCAAGTTATATTTGTTAAAAATGTCATAGCTAACGTCAGCAAAAAACAAATATAACATAACACCAAGATACAAAAAAAAAAAAATGTTTTACTTATTTTTTTTTATATATATAAGCTGTTTTATATGTAATTTATGTTGAATTCAAAAAACGGTTGCAAGTAACAAATTTTGTAGTTGTCTCTAAATTTAGACGATTTTATAATTTATTTTGGATTACTCTAAACTTTGAAAATAATCTTTCTATAGCTGGCACAACAGTTCATTAGATGTATTGTAAAATCAAAAAATTTTATGTTAATGCCTTTAACCTTCTTAATTGTTGCCTACCAGACATTAGGTCCAAGTGTATCTTTAACTGTACTCATTTTTAACTGTAACTCATATTTTATGTTTTTTACTGAAACTGGATTACATTTTTTCAATTGCTGCATGGTTCATTTTTAAAATTCAAACATTGTTGTTATATTATATAAGCATGTTAGATCTCATGAACTTGTTAGTGTAATATTTTGTTTAACTGTACTACTATTTTTATTGCTTTTTAAAAGTCACTTATAATTAATTACAAAAGATATTATATTAAAATTAAGGCCATTTAAAACTATTTTTAACAATTCTGACCACTTTTATCCAGTGTCCTGATCAAAATTACAACCCTGAGTTCAATAACAATTAAATAAATCAACTTCCAGTTATGTAAATTTATTATGTACTAACACATTACAAGATTGCGCATAGATATTTTTATACCTATGTTATTTTTTACTAAATTTTAATTTTTTATTTAAAAAATGGTGAAATATTAGGAAAAGGGCTAAGTTGACTCCACCCATCCCAAAACTAAATCCTTGCTACAGCCCTGCATTAAATGAAAAAAAAAAAGCATCTGGTGTAAAGATAAGAAAATTTTTATCAAAAGGGTAGCTTACTGTTGTTGTGCATTTTAATATTAGCTGATCTGGCAAGAAAGTAACTAAAACAGGTTTTAGGTGACTCCTTGACAGTGTATTTAGGTATATTTTTCAAACCTAATATTTTGTTGTTTTTTGTGTGTCCCATTAAAAATCATTCATTTGCTTTTATTTTTTACAATGTTAGATTAAATGCTTGCAGATATTTTGCCATTAAAATAAGGAAGTTAATATCTTTTGACTTGCAAATCAAGTAAATTTATTTCATAAAACATTAGGCCGAACGATGGCCGATTGGTTAGGGTGCTAGCCATCAGTACCGGAGTTTGTGGGTTTGAATCCCACAGTGGCATGGATGTTCATAGCAGTTTGGAATCTGCTTTAAGCTATAGGTCCCGGTCTCATTAGCCCTTGTGTTGTGAAAAGTAGACTGTAGCACTCCAAACCAAACCAAACCATAAAACATTAGTATTTAGTCAATTAAAGGGTATTATTTAAAATACTTGAAATTAACCAATTTAACCACTGGACCTATAAAGTGGTCGAAAATTGTTTTTATTTATTTATTTTCTATCCCTATTTGAAATGGGATTTAGTATTTTTTTTTTAAATAGAATTTTTCTTTTCTTTTATCTTATATTCCCAATTTATTACTTTCTTAAGACCTTCAACATTTTAGCTGGTCCCTGTAAATTTCAGGTATCAAGCCTTGACTGTATATATATGTATTTATGCATAATTTTTTTTTTTCTTCTAAACAGCTATTCTTGAGAAGTACCACTTATGGGATGATTTTTCCGCTCTACAAGAATCTGTGTTAAAATCTGATGAGAAGATAAATTTGAATAATGAATATGTGAAAGCCGTATTCAAAGATAAAAAATTAAACAAACTGTGGCTCAAAGCTGAACAACAAGGATTTTCTCGTAATCACTTTAATCTTTTGTATATTATATTTCCATATGAAATTAAACTACTCATCTCTTATGTTCTGTAAAGCATGTAAAATTTCTATAATTGGGATGTAAAGATAATAACTTCTGATTATTCTGCAATTTGAATTTAAAAAGTAAAATGGTGGTTTTATTTTTGTAGTATAATAAATTTAATGTTTAACTTAGGAAGACTTTTTTTTAATTGCTAAGCTATTATGTACTACTTATAAATAATACTGGAGTACCCTAATTTCCGGCATATAATCCGCTGATACAAATTTCCTGATATTTTCAGAGAAAGTTATCGTATAATCTGCAGATTAAATTTCCATTTTAATCTCATGGATTCAGTTTTCATTGTATATGTAAAAAGTATTTTATCTTATAGTGTTAAAAAAACTTAAATTTAAACTCTTTACTTAATGGTAACATTTTCTTTAAATTAAAAAAGTAATCTAATAAAGTGAAAATTTGGATAGATTTCAAAAATTTTATATTTAACCACAGTAAACACGCAGTCAAAATATCTGCATTAATTAGTACAGAAACAATGAAACAAATAAATTATTTGAAGTCATATTTAAATAAAAAAGATACTAAAATTTATCTAAATTTTATTCTTAATTAAAAATTCTAATTTAAAGTTTAGAATTCTTAAAATGCATCCTTTCATTTTAATTTAATATGGTTATTTGCAAACTGTATTAAAATTTTATACTGCAGTTATGGCGCCATCTGGCAAGCTAAAAGTGAAAAATTGAAGAATGCAGCAAAATTCCGCTATTTCAGATTATACATGTGTTATTTCTTGATAGAAATAAATATACAAAATGTAATATATTCGTTTAATTGGGTATTTTTATCCAAACCACTGTGTCCTTGGCTGAAAAGAATTTTTAATCATTTTTAAAAAAAAATTATGTGTATATATGAGCAGGTGCTGCTATCTATTATCTTTATGGAAGATATTTATAAATTTTATTATAAAAATAACTTTTAACAGCAGATGATATGTGCCGGCATATAATACACTTTAGAAGGAAATTTAAACTTTTTTAACGTATAATCTGTGGATTATATGCAGAAAATTAGGGTATAGTTACTTATTACATTATATACATCTATTTATATCTTGACTGTTAATTATCATTTATCATTTACTGTTTTATTATTAAAATAGGACTTTAAATTTCTCTTTTAAAATTAGATTTGTGAAATACTTCCGTAACTTCTTTAGTTAAGGTTTGTGCAGAAAACAAAAGTGACTGTTAAAAACCTTAAATTGGCCTGTAAACTAATCATTTTTTCTAAAGGTCAAAGGTAACTTTTTATATCTTTGCATCTTTTGATCAACAGGCTATTTTTGTTTCTTTATAAAAAAGGAAAATTAAACTTTTCTACTGATTGACTATTTTAGAATTAAAATGTTAAATGTGCACCACCATAATTGTGTAATTTTTATTACAGAAAATAAAAATGACTATAAGTTATGAGTCAATATTGTCATTTTATAGAAATGTTTAGAATCTTGGTTAGGATTGCTAAATTTTTATTTTTACAGTGGATGAACTGGAAAAATTGAAAGAAGAATTTCAGCATCATCAGAATAAGATTGATCAGTATTATCAGATTCTGAATCAACTTCATAAAGAGGACTCTAATGGTATTTATTCTACATTAAGATCTGATGGTCAAATACTAACGGACAAAGGCATTTTAATTTACCTATATGTTGATTTTTATAAACTTAATACACATTTTTATATAACTCATATTCTATACTTGTCAAAATTTAAATCTTGCAATCAAATTTTCTCTGAATTTTTGATTTTCAGTTAAGCTGAAAAATTTTTATAATGTAACTTTGATGACTGTACATGAATGAATAATAAAAAATACTTCATAGATAAATTCATTTCAGCAAACATCTATTTCCTGTTGCCTTTTTCTTAACCTCTTAGCATATGCATTGGGGGCTTTGTGTTAAAATGTCAACTTTTCAAGCTGGTTGCCTGATTAGATTTCAATGTTTACCCATTTAAATTTTAAAATGTATTTGATATTTTACACGAGGAGAAAAAAAATTCAAAAAGAGTTAAAATGACATTTTAACTATGAAATAAAAATTAAAAATATTAAAGAAGACAGATACGGTTTATTTCTTTGTAGTGCTGTGATATTTTTACCTTGAAATATTGAAACTAATATAAGCAGTGGTGCTTTAAACTTTGGTACATGCAAATTTAAAAATACCATTGAGGAAAATGCATTTATGGTTAAAACTTTTAATATTTTCATTCTAATTTAAAAAAAGTTATTAATGCATGGTTTAGATGGATGCTTAAAATCATTAAAAAAGTGCTTATTTTGTAGATCCATTTTTAAGGTCCCTAATAAGTCCTTAAAAAGTGCTTAGTTTTCTTTTTGTAGCCTTAAAATTTATAATTTTTTCTGAGTGCTCAAAAAGTGCTTATTTTTTTTCCCAAATATTGGTTGTTGAATTTTTATTTCCCTTGGTAATTAATCGTCAATCCATTCAACAAAGATAAAGATAAGAAAGAAGAGTTAGACTAATTAAAAAAATGTATAGAAGAAAAGAAAAATGAACTTCAAAGTAAGACATCTTATCCCCCTTCCTATATTTTTTGGTTCTCATCTTCTATTATGAATGGAAATAGTTCTTCAGTTACATTTTTAAAATGGCATTGATAATTTCTTGAATCTTGTTTTGAGTATGTCATAATTAAAACTCTTTTAGTGTAGATACTGCATCTTCTTTTCTCTCTGTCTCCCTGTGTGTGTATGTGTGAATATTATATTTACCTGTTTATAATACAGAAGTACTTTTTATTATCTTATTTCACATCTATGTTGCTGTAAAAATACTGTTGCTATGATGTGAAACTTGTTGATCTTCCACCACAAATAGTACTTTACAAATATTTCAGATTTGTTTAGAGAAGGGGGGGGCATTTGATCAATAAGGACTATTGTTGTTCTAAAATTTATGTTTGTGAAAAAAGATGTGTTAACATAAAGTATGAGATATTAACAAATGTGTTTAATAAAATTATTAAATTGTCTATATATATATATATATATATATATATTAATGTCATTTTACAAGCTCATGAAAATCTTCAATTTTTAAGCTTTAGCTGTAGGTTGATCATAGTACAATGAAAATTTAGGTGCTTAAAAAGTGCTTAAAAGGTGCTTAAAAAGTGCTTAATTTTTTTTTCTGTGGAAAGAGTCTGAACCTTGTAATGGTTTTATGATTCTTAATAGGAATTTTTTAATTGTTTTAAAAGATTAAAAATTATTTAAGCATTCTAAAAATGTAAATTATTTATTTCTTAAGATTTAAAAGTGATTAACCCCCCCTTCTTTCTTTAACCCTAGGAAGGTAACTATATTTTATTGTACATTAAAGATAATTATATGGTATAGGTTTGAATACATATATTTTTCATTGTGTATATAATGTTTACGTGGTAATATTACTACATGTGTCATTATGTTTTGAATAAAGGAAAAAATATTAAGATATTTTGAAAATGGTTTATTGTCATAGGTTTCTAAAAAAAGTCAAGAAAGGGAAATTATTTTTTATGTATGAGAATTATACCAGAGGGTAAAAGTCAGTGAGGTATCAAAATAGCCATATCTTTAATTGTAGTGTATACAACTTCATACAGGCCTAAATTGTACTGCACAAATTTTAGTAACTACACATTTTTCTTCCTTTTAGCACCTAAAAGTTGACCTAAAATTTCATTTATTCCAGATGAGAAAGTGAATACTGTAGAGCATTACATTCATGCTGAGGAAGGAGAAAAACTCTGGAAATCAGAAAACCCTCATCAGGTACTAAAAGAAAAACATGCTGATTTGAAGGCAGGTTATGATTACCTGAACAGCAAAATTATTCCAAACATGAAAAACATGGAATTTGAAGAACCACAGGTGAACAGCCTTTGGGAGATGGCTAAAAATGCAAGCTTCACTCCAGAAGAACTTGAGAGTTTAAGAGTAAGTTTTACCTAGCAGAGATTTAACTCATTATATGAACATACGGGAATAATAATTGTTTTGTATGCACATATGGATTTAAAATATGTGAGAAAGTAGGAGCTTTCTATTGAATTAACACTTAAATTAATCCTCATACTCCTTAATTATAAATTCTGCTTAAATAGCAAGTTAAAAATTCATAACTAAACCTCTCTCTCTGTTGCATCTGTGTAATATGCAGGGATATTTTAACCATAACTAACCAAAAAATTATATCCTAAAATTCTGGTGATTCTATCCCTAAAATTACAACCTTTGGCAAGATATCTTTCTGTTATAATTGTGGTAACTTTTGATAATTCCAAGAACACCAAATAAATTTCTGCTGCACTCAACTATTCCAGGCTTGCAACTGCTGAGGTACTTTCAAAAAGGTGAGAAAAGTGACAAATAATACAGAATAAGTGACTAAAAAATGACTAAACATTGAAAAAGAAAAGCTTTTTTTTTTTTTCCCTCGATTGCAGATGATATTAGTAAGATTTTTCTATTTATTTTAACTCTAAATCAAATGATTCAGGCAAGACATGATTTTAACGTCAAAAAAAAAATTGTTTAACACAACTCAACATTGCTTTTTATTCAAGAAAATCTATAAATTATATTTGAATACATACAATACATTAATTTTATAATCACAATTTTCTGCATATATTAATGATGTTTTGAAATATGTACTTAGCTAAATTAGAGTATCTAAACAAAAATTTTGAAGAAAAAGAGAAATGTGTGCTTTGACGTAAATTACTTTAATGTATTAAATGTACATTTCAGTACAAATGTAGATTTCAGGAACTTCTTTACGACTTTTTAAAATCACTAAATTCTGGAAACCATATGACTAATTACATTTTAATAAGAAAAATAAGTTTAGAGCATCACATTTTTGGTCTATTAAAATATTTTGTTATTAATTCAGATTTTCTTTTTTCAACAACACACTTTTGCTATGATACACCATGAAAAAAGTGACTGTTTACTTAAAATGACTAAAAGTGATCCATTGTAAAAAAAGTGACTAAAGGTGAGAAAAGTGACAGAATTGCAAGCCTGCTATTCTTATATAACTTAAGTAACCTAGTTTCACTTAAACATTGCCAAGTGATTATTCTTGATACTTTCATTGGTTAGCTTACTTGCTCCCTCACAACACTATTAAAGTGAATGTAAAATGTTTTGGTGGGAGTGCACAAATGATGGATTGTCTAAATAAACTCAACAATTTTCATATTTTCATTTATTCTTTCATAGCCTAACTGCATGGTATTTAGCATGGATAATTCTCTAAGATTGCAGTTCAAAACACCCATTACACACATATACATATAATGTATGCTTTTGTCTATAACCCAAAATTTTTTTTTAACTTTTCCTAGTTAAAATTGGGAAAGTCAGCCTGTATATGGATTTACTAATCTTGTAAATACCTGCTTGCTTTTCTGTTCAGCAAATACCAGCAATAAATAACCAAATATCCTCAAGATAGCAGTTTTTTATACTTTGGTTTATTTTGCTCATGTTTATAAAAGAATTTTTATATGAAATGAGTTATTCATTTTAGGAATAAAAGTTTATTTTTTTTAATTATTTATAATGTAGGTTCTTTATCACCAAAATGTAACAAAAGTTTGAAAATCCAAGTTCATCAAACACAATCACCTATAGTTTGAAAATTTGACATACAAGAATTTCTCTTCCTGTTCATTTTTTAGATAAAAAATAAACTAGCACAGAAAATAAAATTAATGTAAATAGCACATTATATACAAGACAGAAAAGGCACAAAAAGTTTACTTCGTATAGGGTTGCCAGAGTTACAATAAACATTGTTGGCATATAACACAAAACATTCGTTATATTTACTTTATGGTCTTACATGCTTGACAGTTATTTAATTGGGAAATATTTCTGCCCTTTTATCTCTGGACACATTTTCAGCTTTTTTGGCAACATGCCTAAATGTTACAGGAATTTATCTTTCCGATTTTGGTCTATACATGTTTTAAATTTAAGAAAAAATGCACTTTTGATAGATTTATTTTCATAAACATGTGGTGTGTGTCTGTGTTTGCGTGCATGCATGTATGTTTATAATTTACATATATCTTCCCCATTCCATATTACCATCAGTAATAATGGAAATATAGATATTTTGATATTGTTCTGTTAAGGATTTCAAAACTATACAAATCACACTGAAAGAAGGGAAAAGAAACTAAAATATAACACAATACTAATTATTCATGATTGAAATATTTTAAGGTGTTATTTCTTTGATATGTACTCTTTTCTCTTGGATCAATTTATGATTTAAAGTTTTGTCATTTAAAAAAAAATTGTTTTTAATGATGAATTTTTTAAAAGTTCTAGTTAATTTATCTGATTAATAAAGCATGATATAAAAAGCTTTTTCGGCAGTTTAGTTTTCTTTGATTTTAAATAAATTAAATGTTTAAAGTTTTGGTTGCATTAAACATTATTGTGATTTACTATGTTGTGTAATCTGTTCCAGGCTAAAAGAACTTAAAAGACAACTTCAGTTATGTCATCATAAGGCTGTGCATCTATTCATTTTACAACACACATAATTTGATTCATATCCATTATAGTATTAGCTGTTGTATATCTGTCAAGAATGATTCTGGATGAGCCATCTCCAGAAATTTGTTATTTTGTGAATTATGTTAATTGCTATAGCCTAAATCAAAGGAAAATAATGTTAACTATTCTAAATAACTATTCTAATAACTAAAAGATTTTAACCAACCAACCCCAAGAAGAAATATTAATCCTTAATTTAGAATTCTGCTAAAATAGTAAGTTTAAAAACATAAACTTTTGCCCCACTGTGTGTGTGTGTGTGCATATATATATTAATGTAATGTAATGTATTTTTGTCACTTTCAGTTTAAGATGCTATTTTTCTGGTAATTCTTCTTGTGGAACCCTAGCAAATATTCTCAAATGTTTGCTTGTAGAAATCCTTCTGGTTCCATATCTAAAAATAGAGCTCTAGCCATCTCCCACATGACTTCAAGTAATAGCTGATTGGTTGGCTCAAATGTTTATTTAAGTAAATATCTAGGGTTCCATCAATTTTTTTTTTTAATACAGTTTCGACAGAGTTTTCATGTAAGGTTTCATAATGGTGTGTTGAATAAACGAAGTTAGATTGAACGTTCAAGTGTCTTCATTGCATCCTCATCACGAGGTTCCAAAACTGGAGGGTGGTGAAAACTGCCAGGAACCCCACTTCGTAATGAGGCCTTATTACATATATATGTGTGTGTAATATTGTCATGGTTAATAATAAAATTTTAACGGCTAATATAAAATCATGGCAAAATAATAAAAATGATTTGTACCGTGCATGAATACATATATACCAATGCAGTGGAATCCAATTTAATTTTATTTCAATTATGTTATACAATATTTTGTACAACTTTTATGAATTCTATTAGTGTCATCAGCATAAATTTTTAAAACTGTAAAGCTAAAATCCTGAAGTGATACTTTAAAACTATTTATTCATTGCAAACTTTGTATTATACATTAACTAGACATAAACTTTTGTGATAACCTTTTAATTATTAATGGTACATAAAGCTATTATTAAATGTTATGTGTACCAGGTTTGGGCTTACATTCTATAGTTGATTTTCTAAGCTAATTTTTTAATAAGAGGACACAACTTTGGTAAAATTTCAGGTATCATGGAGCTGAAAAAATTATAATAGAAAAATGAAATTTTGGATCTTAAGACTCTAAGGGGGGGAAAAGGGAGAAAATTTTACAATTTCAGAGGGACAGAACTTTGATTAATTTGGGATATTCTGAAATAAAGAAAAAAAAAAGTTTTTTTTTGGGGGGGGATGGGAGAATTTTTGAAAAGAATCTTCTCTTGTATGAAGAGAATCAAAGCTAGATATAGATTTACAGAAAAAAAAATTAAAATTTTAATGAGGGTTTCATTACAAGAGCCAAATCTAAAAGAGGTCACTGAGGTTCTTTCCAGTGCAAACAATTTTAAAAAAAAAATAACAAAAATATAGAATATGCATGTCATTTGTATATATCTGATTGCAAATAAATAAATCTTTACTTATTTGCAAATATGTGTATTATTTATGTTCTTCATAAATATGGTTTTTTGCCTAAAATTTGAGGGATTCAAATTTTTGGCAGGATCAACATTTTCTCATTAGTAGGTCCCTGGAACTCAGAAATAGATGAACACTATGTTTATATATAGTTATGGAGGGTCCATAATATTTTCTGCGTGAATAAATGATTCTTCCAAATGCTTTAATAAAGGCAGAATCATCAATACTAAGCAGGAAATGTAAACAGCTAGTTACTCATGATATGTAGCTCATGTCATTAAAGGATGGTTTAAGATGTGCCTAAAATTGATCTGTTTTTAATCCATGTTTTAAAATCAGTGAATTTATTTTTACTTTTAGAGTGAGCTCCACCATTTTGAGCACAGAATCCGCAAGCTGAAAGTTTTGACATCTCTGGAATCAGAAAGAGATGATACCAATGCAGTGGAAGAAGTAGTTTTAAAACAGAAGAAAAAATTGAAAGAATACAGTTATAAGGTGAAATTTTATTTTTTAGCTTCTACAACTTTTTTCTTTTATACAACTCCTTCATAAATTTTAAATTGGATAATATAGGTATTGTTGATGATGTGATAAGTAGAATGTAGTTACATAATTAAATTTTACACTCCAATAACTAAACATTTTCTATAGTTTTGCTCTAATATTAGTAATTTTACTAATAATACTGTAACTGCATGGAGAAATTAACATATTAATTTGAAAAATTTTTTTAACCTTTTACCTATCCTGTATGTCAGATTTTTACATAAACACCTAATAATTTTTAAGCTTGTATATCCCATGTGATACACATTGAAATAAATTTTATATAAAAGCTTTTATATATTTTATATCTTTCTACATTTAGTGATATAAAAATGTATAAAGCATTAGGTTAGTACATCATATGCTATACAGGACCAGCATAGGTTAAAATGCATATGGTTTAATTTTTACCCCTTTATTTTCTGGAGGACATATATTTTACCAATGATTTTTAAAAAATGTTTACTATTATAATTATTTTAAGAAACAAATTTTAAATTACAAAATTACTATTCAAGAACCATTTTTCTTAAACCATTAACATCCATTGATCTCCGAAATAGCATTTTAAATTTCATCTAATTTTTTTTTTATAGCTAAATTCTAACAATGACTTGGGGACAAAACTAATAGCAGCCATGATATACGTATGTCTTAAATCTTCATTTAATGGAACCTCAAGTATGCTCAATGTTGATCCAAAAACTTTAAAATTTATACTGTTTGTTCAATATACTGCCCAAATATACTCAAGATTTTATTTTTTGGTAAAAATTAAAAACTGAAATATACTGTAGCTTGTGTGTTAATAATTTAATTGCATGGTTTGTTTCCTTTTGATATTTTATAAAACTCAACAATTAGTTACCATCTTGCTTATTAGAATCACTTCTGGAATACCATAAAATTTCAAATTTATTGTTTTCATTGGCTTTATTCATTTACACTTTCCACCATCCACTAAAATGAAAATAATACAGAGTCAGTAAAGCTCTGAATCAGGCATATTTTTATGAAACTTGTAGATATGTCCATTTAGGTTTGCTTGCAAGGCTTTCAGCAAATATATTTTTGGGGACATATTTGGTGTGACCAGGTACTTCTAGAACCTTCAAAGTCCAGAAATAGCTTAATATATTTGTGGGGCTATAAATATGGTTCAGTTCATTGCCTCTTCACATTTTGTATCCAATTGAGAAATATGGATATTGCTATTCAAAATTTTTTGTAATTTATTGGTTAATATCAGGGATGTTGCGGCTGCTCCAATTGCGCCAAACTGCTCCGATTTCCGATATCTGCTCCCAGCTGCTCCAGAAACGCTATTTTAGCAGAAATTGCGCCATTTTACAAATTTTTGCAGTTTTTGAACGTTTAGTAATTACGTTAGTTCTACGAAGCTAAGACAAATTTTTTTCCGCCGAACGTCGCTGAATAGTAGACTTTAGAGTGAATATGTCATATTTATTTTTCCTACGTACTTTGTCAGGTAAAAGTGCATGAAATAAGAAGAAAGAATTTCATTCTTCAGACATACTGCTACTGTTTCGTACTACAGACTCAAGAAAAGAAATACGTTTATAGCATGTACAGCGATAGAAATTTTCCGCTCTTTGGTGAAGTTCTACTTGATTTCTACAGCCGATTTCTGCTCTCCTTTTTTTTTTTTGCAAATTTTAGTGCGCCTGTGGAAATTTCCAATTCCTTTAAAAAAAAAATTTTTTTTTTAAATCTTGCTATTTCTAACTTTTTCGAAATTGGAAAAAAATTCGCTTATTGGTGAGACTATCATCACTTGATATGAGATTTTCATCCTCTGGGGGACCAATACTCTTCCCGAAACGCAATGTTTGGAGCCTATTAAAAATAGTAATCAGATCGGGAAAATATGGAAATTGAACAATCTAGAATATTCAAATTTAATTATTTTTTAATTTATTTTATTTTTTGTAAAGTCAATTTACAATTTTCCGCGCTTTACCACCGGGAAAAAATTCGTTTGAAATGAGCCTGCACAAACATGTCACAACAAGAATTTCCTGCACTGGCCGGATGCGGAAGTTAATATAACTTTTCCATACAAACGTGTCACAAAAATATCTTGACGCAGACCCCACCCAGCCTCTCGCGATTGAAGTTCCGTATTTGTGAATCGTCGAGGTTTTCCTCATTTCCGTGCGTCTCTCTCTTTTATTTATTTCCAATGTTTATCGGGATTCTTCAATTAGGACAAAATAACGATTTCGCGATGTAGATAAATTGCTGTTCTCTGATATACCGCATGTTTCTCTCTCAGTGTCGCAAAATCGGACAGATGATGTTCAAATATCAGTTAGTTGGAATGCTACGGTGTACTATTCCGCTATACAAGGGCTAATGAGACCGTCACCTTCTGCTTAAAGCGGATTCGAATGACTACGAATATCCATACCAATAGTGGGATTCGAAACCGCGAATTCCGGTACCGAATAGCAACGCTTTATCCATTCGGCCGTCGTTTGGCGTTTATATAAAAGGATGTTTTATTACGCATGCGCTTTGTAACTAGAAGTTGTAAAATCGAAAAGATTATGTTTATATCAAACACCGCAGAGCTCCTTTTTTTCCTCTTTTTCCTTTTTTTTAGAAATCTCTCCTTTTTTCCTTATTTTACTGCATTCCTCCTTTTTTTCGCATATTCTCTCCTTTTATTCCTTTTTTCTTTGGGCCATTCACTCCTTTTATTTGTTTTTTCTTTCTCAACGTTTACGGAGTTATGTAACAGCGGAACGGATTGCACACATTTGTTTTGGTAACATCTTTGTTTTTCTATTTTTTTTCTTTCCGTGAGATTCCCTCCCCCCCCCCAAAAAAAAAAAAAGTTGTAGGCTATTTATTGGCGTTACAGATGTTTGGAAGTTAGCGAATAACGATCAAAGTGTCAAAACTAAAAGGGGGACCCGAATTTTTGGATTGTAGTGTCAAGAAATCTGTTTACCCCGTTTCTGAACCCAAGAGGGAGCAAAGAAACGTTACTCCGAGCCTGTGCGCTAAAAAATGGACTGCCGCATCGAATATTGAATTCAAGGATAATTCTGATCCGAAATTTTTTTTTTTTTTAAACTTGTATATATTTAAATTTTGACGATAATCAGAAAGATTTCTTCCCTTTTCTCATTTGTTTTTTCTCTTTGCCACGTCCACATTTTTTTTTTTTTTTTTTTTTTTGACAAAGAGCAGGAGAGAAGCGTTATCAGTTGATTCTCGCAACACGTGCTTCAAGGTCAAAAAGCCGTGTGACGCGCGTTACAAATGAAACATATAGAACGTGTGTGATTCTAGATGTAATAGTACAGCTAAGCCGTAACTGTATGTTTTTATTGAAAAATAACCGTTTTCTGGATTTCGGTTCCGGAAAATGCGCATTTTTTTAATGGGCCATTATAGTTAATACTGCTATCATAATATGGGGGTTCTGAAACAGTAGAATTATGTTTTAACATCCTGCGTATAGATTATCCCCCGAACACACGTACGTGTAGACCGATCGTAATACTGTTTGATATATCGATATTTTTTTAATATCGCGGTAACAGTATTAAGATTTCAATCCCTCTTATAGTTATTTCTAACGATACTTCATCTTATTGACTGAATTTTTGTGCTATGATCAGTATCTGTGAGAAAATAACACTGTTGCAAATAACTTACGGAAGTTAATTGTTGTTGAAAAATCCGCACCTTTTTTTTTGTTAAGTTTGCATCTGTATTGAAGTTGATGAAAAAATTTATTAATGAAAAATCGTAACTTTTAACGGCAATCCCGATAAAAATCAGCCCGCCAGCTGAATCCGCAGGACGCTGCCACGGGTTCGAATCCCGCCGCTTTGTTCGCAGCCGTTCAGAATCGTAGTAATTAAATAGTAAACTCCGATGATTTTAGCTGTCGGGTAACATAAAAGTAAACTCTAGCGCTCTCAGCCCAAACTAAACGGTTACAAATCTGTTAGTCTAAAGTAGAATTCGAACCCACTGTCTCAGATACCGGAAGAAAGCCCGCCGAGTTCGATCATCGTCCTGAAATCTTACTGTTAAAAAAATTTTTTTTTAATTGTTCACTTAAAAAATAGCCTTATACAGAGTATATGTTATTTAAATCATGAGTTTTTAGACATTGATTAAAATTAAATCAAATGCTAATTATTTATCTTTACAAACTATTAAGGTATAGATTTTACTGCTGTTTAAGAAATTCTAGAGCCGAACGATGGCCGATTGGTTAGGGTGCTGGCCTTCGGTACCGGAGTTCGTGGGTTCGAATCCCTCAGTGGCATGGATGTTCGTAGCCGTTCGGAATCGGCTTTAAGCTGTAGGTCCCGGTCTCATTAGCCCTCGTGTTGCAAAAAGTAGACCGTAGCACTCCAAACCAAACCAAAGAAATTCTAGTGTCACAAAATTAAAAATTTGTTTGTAGGAATGCCTTCTAAAAATTTAGTATCTAAAATGCGCATTTATGTTATTAGATTTTTTTTTAAATTAGGATATTTGAGAAACTTCTGATTTGAATCTGTTTTGAACATTTTTTGATTGGGAGACTCTAGTAATTGTTTATATTAGTAAAAATTATTTAGCATGTGGTATATTTCATACTTAGGTACTTTTTTTTGCATTATGTATACTTAAATAAATATTTTTAAATTGTTCTTTATTTTCCATTTTTCCTCCTTTTTTTCCCCTCTAATATTTAACTTCTGGATCTGCTACTTTTATTAAAAAATTTTTGAAATTGTCCATTTAAAAAAATTAGACTATACTGTATTTTTTAAACATTTATTATAAATCAATGTAAGAAAAATTAATAGAATTTTACAAACTAGTTAATAACAAATTTTGCGGTTACAAAGTTTTCAAGTTTTGTTTGGAAGTGCATTTTAAAGCTTTGCTATTTGAAACGGCTTTTAAATTATTGATGTACTGTTGAAATCCCTATTTTAACAAACCAGCTGATAACAAATGAAAATTTTGATTTCATGATTTTCCTTTTGTTTACAATGCTAATTTACCCATAAGTGGCAATTCTCCATTTTATACATTTATAGTGAATTTTAGGAATGAGGTAGAAGAATCCTTTCTTTCATTCATTTACTAAGTATTTTTTCTTCGTTTTGTATAAAACTTTTTTGCAGTTCTAAAAACAGATTTAAATATGTTTCTAGATTTAAAAACAAAGTGCATGAAATTAATAACATCTTGTCCAGACACTCAAGGAAAGAAAATGTTTTTTGTTGTATTGGACAAAGAAATTCCTTAAACTAGCTTGATATAGAAGATTATAAATTAACTCAGTATTAAAATAGTAAGCAATAACTAGAAGACAAAACTAGTTTTGCATTTGTCTACATTTTTGGTCATTCTGATATTCAATCTTTCACTTGTTTGGTTAAGGTCAATTAAAATCATTAAAGATAATATTTTTATAAATCTTATAGAAGATAATATGTATCCTTATGTAAATCTTATACAAGTTATAATTTTCTGAGATCTAGCATTTTTCTTAAAGGTTCAAGTACAACAAACAATATGGTTCCTCAAAATTTAATATAATAAAGTTCAACCGTATTGGTGAATTTATTAATTTTTTTACATTGAAGAAGCATCTGATTTGAGTCTATTTTTAAATATTGTTTTACTAGGAAACTTGAGTACTTACTTATATTGATAAAAAGTTATTTAGATACTTCCATATTTCATATTTAGGCACTTGTTTTTGCATTAAATAAATCAGAACATTAATTTTCAATAGTTATTTAACTTCCTCTTTTTTGAATTTTTCTCCTTTTTTTCCTTCTTTTTCCCAAAAATTTTGACTTCTGTGTCTGCTTAAAGCTTTAAAGTTTGATAATTTTTAATGGTTTTACACTCATAGTTAGATATAAAGGTAATGAAAATTCGTTAAAAATTCAATGTGTATGATTTTGAAGGACCCAAATTTTTTGCCAAATGTAAGCAAAGATTTTAGATGATTCACTAGTCCAGTGTATAAGAAATATGTTGCATCAAAAATCTTGAAATAATTTAATTTATTAAAAGATTAGACCTTTTGAAAAAACCCAATTTTTTTACTAAATTTTCTTTATTTATTAGAAATTTTATAAAAACTTCTCCATGAATAAATTTTTTAAGTGCAATTCTCTATGATAATATAAAAAATAATATAAAAACATGAACTAGTTTCTACATTTAAAGAAAAAAGTTCTCCAAATGTAGACGGATACCTTAAATATTTAAATAGCTAATTATTTAATATAACAGTTGTAATTGGATGCCTAAAATTACTCATATCAGCATTGAAAGCTTCATTTTGTCTCATTATTTTTCAGTTTTTAATTATATTTTAGTTAATTTAAAATAAAGTAGTTTAAATACAATTATTTTAGAAAAATAATTTAGAAATGAGGGAATATTGGAGTGCATATTTTATGACCACCCTGGATAATTTATACTTGAAAGAGCATTAGGGGGAGAAGTCTTATGTATCACCTTGCTGAAGTTGTTCATGTAAAATATTTTATCATTTTATTTTCCAAGTAAAATTTAAAAAAAAAAATTTACTTGGAATTGGGATTTTTAGGTTCATCAATTGTTTTGCAATAAATGGAGAGACGAAACTCATCAAAATAACTTTTAAAGGTTGGAGTAGCAATGCACAAAACTTCATCTATTTATTACTGTTCATTTTATCTTCTATTTACACCCCTTAATCTTTAAAGGGCATTTGTATCTTCATCTGTAAGTAGTCTTTTGTCATGCAGTAGTGATGTTCATCTGCATCTTCCCACCTTGTGAATTTTTCTCCTCTGTGAACTAGTGATGTTCATCTGCATCTATCTTCCCACCTTGTGAATTTTTCTCCTCTGTGAACTACTGTGAACTAATCCATGGTCAGAACTCAGCCAACACGTTGAAAGATAAAATTATCTTTACCGCTAAGTACATTCTTTATCATCGTGACCAAAAAACACTTGATATATCTTTTACATTACATTGAAGGGAAAATGATGGCTTTCCTCTCCTGTCCCGTCCTT
>CM063499.1:29603230-29747940 GCA_032207245.1 Pardosa pseudoannulata | reverse complement strand
ACTTTTTGATATTTTTAAGAAATAAAAATTGCAGAATAATACAGATTAATAAGCCAAATGCTAAAGAAACTACATAATATAGGTAACTTTTTGATATTTTAAGAAATAAAAATTGCAGAATAATACAGATTAATAAGCCAAATGCTAAAGAAACTACATAATATAGGTATAAAAATTCAACCAAAATTTAAAGATTTGGTTAGTAGAAAAATGTTAATTTAAAAAAAAAAAAAAATAGAACCTTATTTTATTTAAATTTTAAGAAAACTGTTTTACAAACTTTTTGAATTCTTCTCTTTCTCTCTCTATATATATCAGGGTTGGAAAAAAAATCATGATTTTTTTTTTTTTTTTAAATATAAAAAATCAGATTTATTTGATTTAAATCGGATTTTTTTTTTATTTTTTTCTAAATACTAATTTTAATTGTTTTTGTTTTTTGCAATATACATAGAATAGTTTATTATAAGATGTAACATCTTATCTCTCTAGTATATTCTGCACACTGATTACTTAAACGTAAATATATAAATTTTAATCTAAATACAATCTATTATTTTGTAATTGGATAGTGCAAACTAAATAAGATGTAAATTAAAAGAACAAATTAAATATTCTTTTAATGCAAACTATTTATTTAGAAAAACAAATCACAATTATTTCAATATTTTTTAAGCAACAAATTATGGATTTAATTGTTTGAATAAAAACACTAGCTTTGATGCTTTATCCATCCTAATTGGTTATGAAAGCTAGAATGAACAATACCAAAAGAAGAAAACTGTCTTTCCATTCCAGCAGATGAAGTCACGGCTGTTGTTATTTGGTAGACAAACTGGATTTCAAGTTCTGTAATACTCTCTTTACCTCCCATTACATAAAATGAATTCCACCAGTCATAGTCAATCATTGTACTTCCCCTACTACATGCTTTCTGATAACACCCCTAAATTCTTTGAAAGCACATGCAATCTATTGACACTTATTTACTTATTGGTATTACTGTGCTGACTGATTCCCAATTCTCCTGTCTTTGGAATATAGGTTTTAAAAGACGTGAAAAAAAAAAGAAAGATTTAAATCAATGATTTTTTCAAAAAAATCAACTGATTTAAATCAGGCCAACCCTGATATATATATATATATATATATATATATATATATATATATATATATATATATCAGGGTTGGCCTGATATATATATTATATATACATATATAATATATATATATATATATATATATATATATATATATCAGGGTTGGCCTGATATATATATTATATATATTTGGGGGGGGGGATTTTTGACAACCTGTGACTTACAGTAATGTGGCCCTTGATAGTATGTATGTGGCCTGTGACTTACATACAGTAATGGGCCCTTGATGGCCCTTGACATGTATGTTCTAGGTGATTTAGTTAATTTTTTTTTCATATTTTGGAAGTTTTATAATTCATTATGGCCCATGCATTTATTAAATAATGTAATCCTTCTACTCAAGACCCTTTTATTTTTCAGGTAGAAAAAATTCACAAAGAACTAAGTGGTCGTATTCTGCAGAGGCACTCAGAACTGTAAACCATCTAGTACCTATTTTGAAGTATTGCATTTATTGACTGT
This sequence comes from Pardosa pseudoannulata, assembly GCA_032207245.1. NCBI lineage: Eukaryota > Metazoa > Arthropoda > Arachnida > Araneae > Lycosidae > Pardosa > Pardosa pseudoannulata. Next base: position 29,746,318 of record CM063499.1, on the reverse strand, counting down.
GTGACAACTAGCACAAGAGTTTGAATTATTTTTAAAATAGTCACATTATCAAAGTATTTGATAACGTTAATATATTTATGTATATTTATAATTATAATAATGATGCCAAGCAAAAGTATGCTTTGAAGACTGTTACTGATATTTTTATTTTAGTTGTAATATAGAACTGTTCAAAAATATTTGTTCATTTTGTCAAGTTGGAGAGTTTACAACTAAATGAACCATCCATTTATTTTACAGTTTTGAAGATTTCCAGATCTGAGCTTTTTCTTTTTTTTTTTTTTTTTTTCTATTGCTGTTTTAGTTTTCTGCAAATTGCTTTTATATACTGTCATGGCATGTGTTTTTGAAACACTACAAATCTTGATCTGTGATGTAAAGAGATATCTCATTAAAATTTCTATATTTGATTGATTTGTAATCTGCCTGAAGTTGTATTCTTTAATTACTGACATCATGTATAAACACGGTTTCCGCACACCTGGAAAGTCATGGATTTAGAAAATGGATTAACTTTGTCATGGAAAGTCATGATTTTCTAAGTAAAATGAGTAAAAGTCATGGAAAGTCAATTATTTACATATACTTTTCAGAAAGAAACTATATTTGAATTTTAAATATGTAAACATAAAAGCAGGACACTTTGGGGGTGTACTAATAAATTTTACAATTAATGCAAATTTTATTATAATTAAATTATAGAATTAATTTAATTATATAGAGATTTATATAGAAATATTAATAATTATCATTGATTGTGAGGCACTAAATATTTTGGCAAAATCATTGCATCTATTTTTACTTGTCATTTGGCTGAAGTTACTGAGTTTGGTATTTATGTATTATCCCATTGACCATATTGCGAAGTAAAACTTGTTCACCAAGGAAACTCAAAACAAGCAACTTAATAGGTGCATAAATGTATAAGTATATTATTCTGGATTTTTCTTAAATTATTGATTAAATTTTTATTAATATAATAATTATTTAATAAAAATTAAGATTTTTATACAAAATATAAGCTTATCTTTAGGGCTATTATGTATAAACATAGGGTTATCATGTTTGGCCATTATTCGTGGTCACCTAAGTACCCTGAATTCAAATTGGAAATTTTTTGATTGCATTCAGAAAAGTGCTATATGATTAAACTAAGGTATGTAGATACTACAACAATTTGTTTATATATATATATATATGTGTTTATAAACATTTATAAAGTATTTTTTATCGTAAATTCTTGTAATTTCTCTAAAAGCATACATTTTATTTGTATGTACGTCAGAATTTTTATTCATATATACTTCAACAAAATATTTTTAAAGTCATGGAAAATGATCTGCTAAAATCAGAGAAAGTCGTGGATTTGAAAAATTGTATTTTGGCAGATACCCTGTATAAATTGTTACATTTTTACATATGACTTTGCTTTTCATAACCCAGGGGTGATTGTGCTCTGGAGGTGCCCTGAAATTCTGAGTTTTTCCAATTATCTTCTCAGATTTGGAAATAATCATTTCTTATGGGTTGAAAATGTCCACCACAGTAGTTTGAATTCAAAGAAGCAAAAAAATGTTTTAAATAAATTAAAAAGGCTTCTCATTAAACTTTAGTTATTGCTTGTATTTCGTTTTCAACTGCAGAGTGAGTATTCTACGACAGTCGGCATTCCCAGTCATTGTGGGAGGGAGGATAGAAGAGACGAGGTGGTTTGCTGAACTATAAGCTTTGACCTTCAATTAAGTGTTGCTTAATTTGCATAAGAGTAGTGTTGCAAGGACACATTCTCGTGACTCTTGTGGGAGAAGGGAAAACTGAAGGTATATTTTAGCAGTCAGAAAAAAGGAGATATGGTATTCTCAAATGAAAAATTTTGTTATTCTTTAATTAGCTCTTGGTTGATTGTAAGCACACTTGTAATTGGTTAACAAAGTTGTGTAACTATGAACAAGCAAATGTTGTATTTAGGCACGTGTTTGTAATGTTATATGCATTTTGCTTTAGCAATCATGATGGAAATTTCTTCTAACTGAAAATTTACCATTACTGAAAGAGAAAGTTTAATTTATGTAGTAGACAAATATATCAATATACTTATTGTCTATTTTCTTAATTGCAAGCTCTAAAATTGGAAATCTTCAGAGCACTGTTACACATTTACAAAAGAAAATTATTTTGAATTTAAATTTTAATGTTACATAAAAAAAAAAATCACTTCCTCTAGAATAACATTACATAATTGTGTTAGGTTATGAGTTACATCAGAAATCTAATTAAGTTATTACTACAACTAAAAATGTTACCAATGTATGTACAAAATTACTCGGCGCAAACAGCCCCTAGGGGGCCAGGGCCTACAGTGCCAATCTCCGTTTTCTAGACCAAGGGCCCTGGGGTGTGAAGCATATATTCCGATTAGGTGGTCAGCCTTACGCAAACCCCCAGTGTTTAGTTCCCAATCATGCTTGGTTCTCAGTTTCTCTACCCACTGAAGGGATGAAAGGCTGAGTCAACCTTGCCCAGCCCGGGGATCGAACCTAGTACCTGTGGCATTGGAACGTGAAGCGCTACCCCAACGCCACTGGGCTTACGTATGTAAAAAAAACATACCCTAATTTCCTGCCTATAATTCGCAGATTAAATTTCCACTTAAATTTCATTTGATTCAAGGAAATGAAAGGCATGTCGGAAAAAAGTGTTATACCTTCTAGTGTTAAAAAAACTAAATGTAAGCTCTTTTCTTAATGATAGCATTTTCTTTAAATTAAAAAAATTTAACAAAGTAAAAACTTGGATAGACTTATAGAATTTTATATTTAACAATAGTAAGAATATATTCTAAAAAATTACAATTAGTTCAGAAAGAATGATACAAATATTTGAATGCATATTTAAATAAAAAGGATGTTAAAATTTAGAATTCTTAAAATGCATCTTATTTTAATTTAATATGGTTATTTGCAATCTGTGTTAAAATTTTAAACTGATAGTTATGGCACCGTCTGATGACCTGAAAGTGACAAAACAAATGGAGAATGCTGGAAAGTGCTGCCATTTCAGCTTATGCAAGTGTTATTTCTTGATAGAAATAAACAAAATGGAAAATATTAATTTAATCAGAAGCTTTTATACAAACTGCTGTGTCCTTGACTGAAAATTATTTTTATCTTAATTAAAGAAAAAACCTGTAAATATGAGCAGGTGCTGCCATCTATTGTTCTTTAGGAAAGGTATTTGTAAATTTTACTATAAAAATGATTTTTAACAGCAGATAATACACATTAGAAGAAAATTTAAAGTTTTTTAACATATAATCCACAGATTATAAACAGGAAAATCTTCGTAGAAATAAGAATTAAAGGAACACACTTTTTGTTTAGGAGAGCACTGCTAGATTGAAAGAACAATTTTGTTGAAATCGATTCTCATAATTTAGAAGCACGGACCATGCAGAAGACACCTAGGGGTATAGTTTGGGAACTTGGGGGCATTACAACCATGAACTTATTTTACATGCCCCAGCAATCATTAATAAACACAGTAGATCTTTGACGGGTAAGAGTCTTGTTTTCATAAACCTTTGGTTGTTTGAGTGTTTAGCAAATCCATGTCAACAGTGTCTCAATAATCAAATTTGGAAATTAGTACCAGTCACATGTATTATATATCAAAGTGTTGCTGAAAGTCTGCTGGTTATAAATGATTTTTTTTAAATGAATAAAAAAATAAAAGTACGGTTGATTGAGAAAAAATTTGATTGAATTTTTATTGATTAATCCACACTTCCAGATGATCCTTTAACAATACTAATTGCAGTCACGTTCTCAAGAAATGGCATATCGCAATATTATATGGATGACTAAAAGAGGTCATATTAAACACTTGTGAAACAAAATTTAAGTTTTACGTTACAATATATTATTTGTCTGTTTGTATTTATAGAAAAACAATAAAATTTGTAATCTGATAACCCTGAACAATTTAAAAAAAAAAAAAAAATCTTTTTTGAATTTTTTTTTACTAGGCATATTTTTAATATTTACATATGCTGAACACTTTTTATAAACCTTTCCTTGGCAAATATATTCATCACTACCTGAAAGAAAAACTATCCTAACTCAAAAGTGTCTACCTTTAAGAAAATGACTTACTTTTTAATTATAGAAAATGTAATGATTTTTTTCTAATTACTATTTTACCACAATATTTACTATATACATAATTGAGATTTATAATATACTTTTTATTTTCTAACCCCTTAACAGTTTTTGAATTGATAATTTTCTTCCAACTATATATATATACATACATACATACACACACACATGCTCAAAACTAAGATTTTGTCAAATTTTATGTAAAGAACTGAACAAAATGTAATACCACAGCTCCGAGACAAAGATGACGAACGATGGCCGAATGGTTAGGGTGCTGTCCTTCGGAACTGGAGTTCGTGGGTTCTAACCCCACTATGGCATGGATGTTCGTAGCCATTCGGAATCGGCTTTAAGCAGTAGGTCCCAGTCTCATTAGCCCTCGTGTTGCAAAAAGTTGACCGTTGCGCTCCAAACCAACCAACCAAGACAAATCTTGTTCATCATATATCTAAGTGAATGTGCGTATGTGGAATCAGTAGAGGCTTTATATTCATCCATGAAAAAACATGCATTTTGTTTAATAACAGAAATTGCTAAATTTCTTTTTTTTTCTTCATTAATCTGTTAAATTTTAATTCTTATAGTAAAATGGAGTAATCACCAACGTTCAGATGATGGAATGAGGTGGGGAGACTAGAAGCAGGCAGTCTCAAGTTCAAACTTGTAGAGTTCAATTTAACTCTCAGCATCATATGCAACTTAGGGTAACAGTTATAGATTCCAGATACCAGACCCATTGAAGTCTGAGCAAGGTCTCCAAGAACTATGACGGCTAAAGATGATCACCATTTGAACATTATAGCATTAAGAGTGCCACAGCTTCTCAGCTCTCTTGTGACTTGTATGTAGTCACAGGAACTCAAGTTTCAAGGGTGACTATGTTAAAGAAAACTTAATGAGAGAGGTTTATTTGCAAGAAGACCTGCTATTTGCATCTCACTCACTTCCATAGGGAATCCACCCTTCAAGAGCAGGGTATTTAACAGGGTGCATAGAGATTTCAGTATAGATTAATGGGCAACCATTCTCTTAACTGATGAGTCCTGGTCCAGCATAACTACCGATTGTCACTATATGTTCATACTGGAGAGAATAAGGAATCTACAACCTACCCTCAAACTTCTGCAAAATTGATAATTTATGGTGCTGGAGGTTTAATGGTTTGAGCAGGTACGTTTGAATACCTGCACATCCCACCATGTCTTTGAAGGATATTGTGAGGCATAGAAATAAGGTCTTGGAGCCCTATGTTCACCTTCTCAGGGGTACAGCTGTCCCTGAGATTTTAATAGACAATAACTCAAAGCCACATAGAGTTCTGCTGGTTGATGAATTTCTAGAAAGTGAAGATATTCGCCAGATGGACTGGCCAAACAGATCTCCAGACCTCAACCCTCTACAGCATGTCTGGGATACTCTGGAGAGGGCAACTGTAACTCACAAACACCCTCTGAGAATCATCCAAGGCTGCTGAATGAGTAGGATTGATTATCACAAGAATTTATAAACTGCCTTAAGTCAAATATGAAATCATGCTACAAGGCCTATATATCTGTAGGAAAGAACCATATTTCATTACCCCCCCCCATTTTTTTAATTCTGCAACTGCTGTTTCATATCTTTCAACTCCAATGAGTGTTACACACAATCATGCATGTGTATTATAACTGTTGTATAGTTTTTTGTTTTGTGTTGTATCAATGTATGTACATATCAAATTTAATTATAAAATCAGTACAATAGTTGTAGCAATAATTAACCAAATCTGAAATTTCTCTTAATTTTGAACATGAGTGTATAGATTAATAAATGATATTTGGAATTTGAAACCCACATTGCCTCAAAAATAAAATAAACTACAATATAAAGAAACTCATAGAGATTTAGGTGTTAGAAATTTCAAATTTATAATTCATAAAATACTCAGTGTTACAGGAAAAAATATTTATACATTTCTAATAAATATCCTTAACAAGATCATCTACGAAAATGAAGTGCTACTTATCAGGTTCTTTCAGCTTTTGTTCTAAGGTTTTAAATTCGATTTCAGCAATTTCATCCACTTCATCCGTCACCTACAATAAATGATTATTATGGAATTACTGTAATTAGCTAGGAAATTAAAAAGAAATGGTGTTCTTTATTTTAAAATATATATACCTGAACAACACCTTTAACTTCAGGAATATAAAACTGCAGCATATTTTCCACACCACTTTTTAGTGTCACAACAGAACTAGGACAGCTTGTGCAAGCCCCTTGCATTTTCAACTTCACAATACCATCATCAAAACCCTATAGTTATAGTAAAGAAATTTTTTTTAATATTACACATCCTATTTGGTTTTTATTTATACTAAAACAATCTGATTTTTATAAATAAGTATTTGTGTCAAGAAAATTTTTCTTAGGAGTGAGATGTTAAGAACACAATTCCTTGGGCACAAAGTAGTATGAAATCTGACAGGGCAAACCTATGGGCACAAGTGCCACCTAGTTGCATGAGACAGGTACATATTAAATTAATTTATTCATTTAAATTCACTGAAAATAACATTTAAAAAAATCCTATCTATAAGACTAGCAACTGTCACAGGTGGATTCAAAAATAAGTGCAGACATGAGTCCATTATGACATTTAGTAGAATAGAAAGGTGACTAGTACACTTCTCCATCATCAGGATTCCCACTCTTTTACCAAAACAAAAATTACGGACTTTCTAAGGACCAAAGTAACTTTTTATAAGGACCTATTTGAAATACTCAGCATAACAACATAATCCCTATTTCCTAAGGAACATATTTTAATAATTATCAACCAGACATGGCATGTTCAATAAATGACCTACAATATTTCAGAACTAAATTTTTAAAAATACCTAAAAATTAACATAAAATAAACCTATTTGATAAAAACATTTTGAAAAATGTACATCTAAAGTTTTTTGAGTTATCAAACTAAAAATAAATTGTGAATAAAATACAATATTATAAACGGTACTTTCTGAGGGTTTAAAAATGACTGATATATATATATATATATATATATGTGTGTGTGTGTGTGTGCGTGTGTGTATGTATGTACTAGCTGATTATACTCGACGTTGCCTGGGAAAGAAGAAAGTTTTAGACTTTTCTATTATATTCAATGCAAGGAAAATTAAACTTCCATAAGTAACTAAAATATCTATAACCTGCCCCCCCCCCTCCCTGCTTCGTTCAATTAAAATCTGCATGACTGTTAGCTATTAGGAAAGGGCAGCTGACTTTATACTTTAAACCTTTTAAGTATACGAAAGATTATTTATTGGTCAAATAATAAGTAACTAAGAAAAAACTGTCATGTAAGAAAAATGATAGGAAATCACATGATGACAGTGGATTGCGTTGATGGAGAAATGAATCACTTTCCAATTTAAAAATTAAGGAGTTTTCAAGGACCTTTGACAAAAATTAAGTAGTTTTAAGGGCCCTTAAAAATGAAAGCTAAAATTAAGGAGTTCTTAAGGACTTTTAAGGACCGTGGGAACCCTGATCATGGATGTTCCAGTGGGGGAGACTAACTTTTTCTTAGGGAAGTATGTGAGTAGGATAATTATAAAGAAAGAACTCAAAATAAATTGTAAACTATAGGATAGTTTGGGATTGGGTTTCTTATATTTGAATATGAAGTTGGTATGCAACAAAACTAATGCTTCTAACTAATGCTAATAATGATTTTTGGAGAATGAGAAGGCCAGTGAACATTATTGTCTCCTTTATTGATTCAAACAATTTGATTTTCTAAATAAGACAGTCTAAAAAAGTGACAAGATAAAAGGTTTCTATACTATACAAAAATTGAATTTTTAAATAATTGTCTCTTAAAACCTTTGTATTAGAATAGTGATTCTAACACTGGGACAGGAGAACAAAAATAATTTGAAAAATTAAACCTTTTCATGTAGTATATAGGGATTTAAAGATTATTTTTAAAAGAAATATAACAAATGCACACATGCTACCTAAAAATAATAAACCTTAATTTAACTGGCACAATAATCAATAAAGGTTTGTCCTCCCTATACTAGACAGTATTTGTAGCCAATCAGTATAAACCAATGGGTATATTATTTGATCTACAATGAAATTTATGTGAAAGCCAATAAATCATACATGATCATCCCTTGATTCACCATACAGCTTTTTATACATCTATCAGATCATCACTAAGAAATTAAATGCTAAACAAAAGAATGAATTGTCTAGTGCTTTAAACACAAAAGAAAGGCATTTAATCCCACATTGAGTTTTTAAAAATAACAAATAAACTTTCACTAAAGGTTTTAGAGAAGTCTAAATACATTTATAACTTTAAATTATTTTATTCAATACAAATACAGTCAAACCTGTCTATCTTGAAACTTGCTTATCTCGAAAACCTGTCTATGTCGAATTTTTTCAATTTCCTTACATTTTCAATAAAAATTTAATGCATTTTCCAAACCTATCTCAAATTATTTTTTTCCCAAACCTTTCTATCTCTAATTTTCATAAGAAACACAACATTCCAGTTTAGAGCCTTATTGTGTTGACAAGTTCCCATTTCCGGGAAATACACTTCTAGTTTTCTCTCTCCGGGAGTTAATTGGTCAGGGACTGGGTGGGAATTGTACTAAAAATGCACGGTCGGAGAACATCATCTAAAAGAAACCGAAGAGCAACTGGCTGAGGACACTGATGAAAACCTGAAGGAATGAATGATTATCAGAGAGAAACTGAATACTGACACTTCATTTAAAAATTTTATAGAAGTAGATAAATCAGTGGTAAATAGCGGAACATTATTAACTGATTCCAAAATTTTAGAAAACGTTCGGGGAACTTCTGATGATGAAGAGGATCATGACAAAGAGGACAACATCAATGTAGAAAGAGTTGTTACGCCAAAAAAAGCAGAAAAAGCCATTGAAACACTAAGAATTTTTCTTGAATCCCAAGAAAACATTGATCAGGATTATTTTGCCACTGTGTCAAAACTAAAAAATATTGTCCAGTCAAAAAAGTTTTGCATCAAAAATTCCTGACGGATTACTTTCTGTAAAGTATGTAAATAAAACTAAAAGTATTTCAAATTTTCAATACTTTGTATTGTGTAAAGAAATTTTCTTAGTCTATTTTCATAAAACCTGTGTATCTCGAAACCTGTTTATCTCGAATTTTTTATTTACTCCCAAGAGATTCGAGATAGAAAGGTTTGACTGTATATAAAAACCAGGTGACATTGTTTATGAAAGTGTTCATTGTCAGTTCTTACCAACCTTGTAAATGCTCTGAACTACTCTTGCAATGATGAAAAATAAAGATGGTACTTTACAACTGCTTAAAAAATTTATAAAAGAATGTGATAATAATAAAATACATTGATTTTCATACCATGTAAATAATATCACCTCCATCTTCCTGGACAACTGGTCGGATTCTTGTTTCTAACAGTTCTTTTATCATTTGAACAGTTTCATCATCTTCATCAGAATCTTCTAATGATAAATTATCAAATCAGATTATGTTGAAAAGAGGTAGTAAAGAACTTGTCTTTGTACCCATATAGTAGAATATGTTGCCCTAATATAAGGAACGTAGCATTACAAGAATACCATACTTAGTGCAGCTTCAATCAGTACTGACTCTGCTAAAGTATGGTCAAAGCGAGGGCTAGTAAATGTGCAGTGCATGCATGCAGCTAAATTTCTAGTGTAGTCAATAGATTATGTAATAGTAAATTGTGTTGGCTAAAAAGGATTTTGTTATAAATTTTAACTAAGAAACTATTTTTTAAGCCTTACCTTTTGTGTCTAAGAATGACAGTTGCAATTAATTTTGGTTTGTATTTAAAGAATAATTCTTCGTATATTTCATAAATTTTTAAAAGAGTATTTAGATTTAGGGTGGGGTGACCCATAAGAGCACCAGCACTGTGACCCAAGGCCTATTGTACTGAAAATCCCTCATTTACTGGAACAAAGGAGTCCCAGCATAAAGTTAAGAAATATTAAGAATTAGGTCTCAGAGAGACCAATAGCTGAGATAAATCTAAGCAGCAATTTAACCAGGAAGTTGATCAGCTTGCACGGCTCGATGAAATGATATCCAAGAAATTCAAATCTCTTGGCACAGTAGTAGTCATATTCACACAAAATGTGCGAGGAACTCTCCTCCGCCATATGGCACCCCCTACATACCGGGCTGTCTGTGATGCCAATAATGTTAAGGTGCCCCTTGAGGCAACAATGGCCAGTCAACAGACCAATGGCCACTCTTAGCTCATTTCTACTGAGCTTAAGTACCTCATTAGCCCTTATCCAGGGATAACCCGAGTTAAGCTCCTTGGCCTGTCTTTGATTACCAGAATCAAGCCAGGCCCTATAAGTCTTCCCCATTAAAAGGTCCTTAACAGTCTTTTTCACTACATTATGAGGAAGACCAAGTACCAGTTCCAGCCCAATGAAGGGCAGCTCAGAACCATACTTTGCGAGATTATCGGCAATTTCATTGCCAAAAATACCGCAGTGCCCAGGAACCCAGACTAGGGTTACCTTATTAACCATAGACAGTTGGTTAATGGTCATGTAGAAATCCCCACAATTTTGGATCAGAAGAAGTTCCTGAGCAAGACCATAAGTGCAGCCTAACTGTCGAGGAAGATCATCCGAAAAGAATGGTTAACTGCAATGTACAGTCAATCCAATCAGATTTGTAAGAAGAGGCAAACTATGTTATGATACATAATTTTGATTAGAAATTGTAGTGTCTTCCTATCTTTTCCTTCTCTAGTATTTAAACTGTACTTTTAGACTGTTCTCCAACTCAAGGGATTTAACGGTTTTGTACTAATCTAAAAAAAACTAATATTTAACCACCGTTGGTTTCAAAGATGCCCTTGTAAGTTTACTTATATTCGTATAAAAATATTGAGAATCAAACCAACAAAAATCACTTGATAAAATGAGCCTAAATGTATTACTGTAGTAAATATATTTTACTACAATCTATGCTTCAAATTGTAGTTCACTAAAATATGTTAATTGAGTAAAACAGTGAACAACACTATCACTGATACTATAACTAATATTGATTAACTTTCTTTTTCAGCCATAATTTTCTGTTCCTTCTTTATTACATCTATTTTTTAAAAAATATATTTCAATACCTCAACTAATATACTTTGAAACCATTGTGAAGACGCCTCTTTGTCCGAACGTGCGCCAAAACAGCTGATCGTAGTACACCTGTACCTGGACAATAGCATGGCATCGCAGAGTCTGGGATCTTGACAATCGGACTGAATGGACGAATATGCCCCTGATGGATCTCGTTAATGAACGCTCGGAAATTCCATGAAGAGACAGCCAGCGAATGAGAATTCGGTTAAAAAAGTATAACTGTAACTTTAGCTGGAGTTCTCATGTAACTGAGATCTTAACTAAGAAAAAAACAGTGGTGGGACCGTAACTTACCCCCCCAGGTATAAAAAGTCTACAATTTTGCGACTCAGGGCTTTTTGTTATTTTTTTCGGAGGTGTGTTGACCTCGTGGAGGCTTTCGCCTTTTTACCAGAGAGCTTGTTAGCTCAGGAGATTCGTAAAGTCCACTCATATAGGGAGCGGCAGAATCTCGATACCGAACAGGGGATAAATTGGATTTGATTGCACCCTGAAAAGCCTCCCCATTTGTAAGAGATTATTAATTCTCTTGTTTTTCTTTCGACTGTGATTGTTGTGAGAAAGTTTTATCGGCAACCATCCTTTGCAGTTCTAGATGATTTAGGAATTAACGTTCCTTTGTAAATAGCCATATTTAATCCAGAATTAAAGTGAATTTCCAATTTTATTCTTTGACTGTGATCTATTATTCACGTTACCTCTCATTTGAGAATATTGAAGGTGTCACACCATCAAATCTATCATAAAAAATGTCTATATTACTTTACTATTTATTAATATTTAAAAAAATTTATTGTACAGAGAAAAATCTAAATGCTACAATTAATATTCCTTAAATAACTCATAATTTTTAAACTTGGTTATCTAAATAAATTATTTGTTTTAATAAAAAACTGAAACTTTTTGGCTATTTCATTAAATGGAATTATTAAATTACTTTTACAAAGTAGTAAAAAAAAACAATTAAATATGAGAAATTTTTAATTACTTGTTTCTGAAGAAGTCTGTTCTAGAGATACAACTGGCAAGCCTGTAGCAAAGAAATCCATAATACAAGCATAGATCTGAGGTTTTAATACTTTCCACTCAACATCTTCATCTGCCTGTAAAATAAATCAAATTAATATTAATTAAACAATTAAAATTTTTAAATGAGTCTGTAGATGTTGAAAATTAAGAATATTGAAATTGAATCCAAAGTAATGTACACCAGTCAATTTGTTCTCTGATAAGCCTTTGGAACAGAAGTGACCAAACTGTAATTTGTTGCAGAATATATACAATTTATAATTGAAACAGACTGATTGTAATAAAGATAATATCATTTTTAAATGAGTCTGTAGATGTTGAAAATTAAGAATATTGAAATTGAATCTAAAGTAATGTACATCAGTCAGTTTGTTTTCTGATAAGCCTCTGGAACAGATGTGACCAAACTGTAACTTGTTGCAGAACATACACAATCTATAATTGAAACAGACTGATTGTAGTAAATATAATATCATTCAATTATTATTATTACTGTTATTGGTTATTTATCTAAAATACTTTAGAAAAAATTCTGTATATAAATTTTCTGTTATAATCATAGAAAATAGAGGTATTACCTTAGAAACAGTTATGAAATCTGGGCCAAAAAACACTGATGATACTCCTTCAATCTGAAAGAGCTGTCGAGCCAATGGTGATTTCGAAGCAGCAACCACATTTGGGGCTTCAAAAGTCCCTGACTCAAGAACAGTTATTCCTGGAAGAAACTTAAGGCTATTTGGATTTGGAGTTTCTTGTGTCTGTATAAATAAAGACCTTCCTAAAAGAAGAAAAACATTGTAATCAATAATTTTAAAAATCTAGATATTTATACTTTGGATCAAAGAATGATGTATTTTAATTGCTAAATTTTAATAAAAATTGAAATATATGCAGGGTGTTCAAATTAAATAAATTGATGTATTTTATATTTTGAATTTATTTTTGTTAAAAATATTTTTTTAAAAACCAAATAACCAAATCAGTTCTATCTTAAAACTTATTTCCATAAAATTTTCTGTAGATATTTTAACACAGAAAGTTCTTAATACTCCTTCAGAATATATTGATGATTTCTCATGAATTTGTGAAATACACCATATATATTTCCTACAGTATCACTAAAGGAAATTTTTATTAACTCAATGGGAATGAAAAAATGTTTAAATTATTTTAAAATGAAATAATTTATATATTACTCCAAAGAATCTTGGGAACACTGAATATTTATAATGCAATGGAGTGAGAAAAGAGTTTTACAGAAAAAATGCTGAATGGAAAATATGAATAACATAAAAAATGTAGAAGTAGCATAAATAATGGCTCAGAAGTGAGATACACAAAAGAAATTTTACAAAGTTAACACAGGGTTCCCACTCTTTTTCCAGAACAAAAATTAAGGACTTTTTAAGAACTTTCTAAGGACCAAAGTGACTTTTTATAAGGACCTACTTGAAACACACGACATAATGGCATAAACCCTATCTCCTGAGGAACATATTTTAATGATTATGAACCAGACAAGGCATGTTCAGTACATGCCCTACAATATTTCAGAATTTTTAAAAATGACTAAAAATTAATATACGATAAATCTATTTGACAAAACTTAATTTTGAAAAATGTACATCTAAAGTTTTTTGAGTGATCAAACTAAAAATAAATTGTGAATAAAAACAATATTATAAACAGTACTTCCTGAGGGTTTAAAAATTACTGATATATATATTTATATAAGAGTTTATACACATATATATATATATATATATATATACTAGCTGATTATACCTGGTGTTGCCTGGGAAAGAAGAAAGTTATAGACTTTTCTATTACATTCAAAGCAAGGAAAATTAAACTTCCATAAGGAACTGAAATATCTACAAACACCCATCCTACATGCTTCGTTTAATTAAAATCTGCATAACTGTTAGCTATTAGGAAAGGGCAGCTGACTTTATACTTTAAACCTTTTAAGTATACAAAAGATTATATATTTGTCAGATAAGAAAACTGACAGGAAAATCACATGAGACTGTGGATCTCATCGATGGAGAAATTGATCCCATTCCAATTTAAAAATTAAGGAGTTTTTAAGGACCTTTGACAAAAATTAAGTAGTTTTAAGTGCCTTAAAAATGAAAGCTAAAATTAAGGAGTTCTTAAGGACTTTTAAGAACTGTGGGAACCCTGTAACAAATATCTCGGTAATTTAAGAATTGTAGATTCCTGTAAATAGACTCAAACTTTAGGAGGTCAACAGTGTTATTGTTTTTTAGCTTTTTGTTATAACAGAAAAATTAAAAAGTTTTTTAATCAAAAATGACATATTAATAAGCTTTACCTACTAGATATAGATATATGTTCGATTTTCCTTAGTTTTAACATTTTTTAGTATTCCAAATCATTTTAACTATTTAACTTTAATAAAATAAATGTCAAGTATATATTTCTGCTGATAATTTGTTTGGTGATCATTCCAATTAGGAGGAACCCCAGGGAGATTTCTGACCAATACCTCATTTGCTATATGCAGGGTATCTACCAAAATAAAATTTTTCAAATCCATGACTTTTCATGACTTTTCCTGATTTAGCAGATCATTTTCCATGACTTTAAAAAGCTTTCGTTAAAGTATATATGAATAAAACTTCTGATGTACATACAAATAAAATATATGCTTTTAGAGAAATTACAGGAATTTTATCATAAAAAAACTATAAACTTACTTTATAAGTGTTAATAAACTCACATACATAAAAATAAATTGTTGTATCTACATACCTAAGTTTAATCATATAACAATTTTTCAATCAAAATGTTTCCAATTTGAATTCAGGGTACTTTGGTATTATCCAGGTGACCATGAATAATAGACAAATATAACCCTATAACGTTTATATACAATATCCCTAGAGATAAACTTATATTTTGTGCAAAAATCTTAACTAATTTTTATTAAAAAATAATTATTATTATATTAATAAAATTTTAATCTACAATTTAAGAAAAAAAACAGAATAATATACATTTATCCACCCATTAAGCTTTCTTGCTTTGAGTTTCCTTGGTGAACAAATTTTACTTGGCAATAGGGTCAATAGGATAATACATAAATACCAAACTCAGTAACTTCAGCCAAATGACAAGTAAAAATAGAATTAAACAATTCAATGCATTTTTTTAATCGGTAGTTTAGCGGATCCATGACTTTCCATGACTTTTACTCATTTTACTTGAAAAATCAAGACTTTCCATGACAAAATTAATCTATTGTCTAAATCCATGATTTTCCCTGACTTTCCAGGTGCGCGAAAACCATGTATGAAGCATTTGTTGTATATAAATATATAATAAGATTAAAAGAACTTTAGATGCATGAATTCAAAAAAATTTCACTTACTTATATGATAGCTGTTACAAATACAGTAATTACAACTGATTTTCCTAAGAGATTTATGCAATATTTGCTGATGATATGATGTCTGATAAAATCTGAAAAATAAATTAGACAAAATTTTATATTTAAGCATCTAGTATATTCTGAATGATGCAAAATAAAATATGCATGTGCAGAACAAAAATTCCTTACCCATTATATAATAAAAATTAAAAGGATTAAAATCTAAATCTGCAGTAGTAGATATATTTAGTAAAATCTTACACCTTTACTTAAAATGTGTCTCAGATGCTAATAAATACTTGCAGTTACAATGATAAGCTTTCAAATGATTTCATTATTGAATAATTATCTGATTACTCTGAATTAAAAATAAATTTGATGTGTTAGATTTTAAAATCATTTTATGCAATATTACAAGATATATAACTATTATATAGTTTATATTATACATTTGTCAGCTAGCCCCCCCCCCTAAAAAAACTGAAATATTAGATTTTATGTTGGTAAAGTAATTTTAGCCTATTCTCATCTGTATATTTGCATTTCTTTATTTCCATGTTTGACTTCATGAAGCTATCTGAGGATTAAAGTTGATTCCAAAATCTATGTCAAAGAGCACAATCTAAAACAAAAACAACTCCTTTGTGACTTGATGATATATATTTCCTTTTATGAGTCACCGCAATATATATTTGTATTTAAATAGTTTTTCTTTTTGATATGTCTAAAATTTTTTCAAATGAACGCCATACAAAATGCATTCATAATTTATTATTTTGAGATAATATGTATAAAACATATGTAAACAATATAGCAAAAACCTTAAGCTTGTATAATCCAGGGTTGGTCATTTTGCTGGCAAAAAGGTATTTTTGACAGGACAGTGGCAAAAACTGGTAAAAATCGGCAAAAATCAAAATTTGCATAAATAAGTTTAGAAATACAGGTTATATGAAAAAGAATCATAACAACAAATAAAATAAAATGTTTTCTTAGTAAAAATAAACAAATGAATAAACAAAAAATATATTCTTATTTTTTTATTTTATTTTTGCACTACTCTTATCTCTCTCTGCTAAAAGATTTTCATGCACCTGCACTACCATACATCATCCACAAACCAGTTCAAACAAGAACCCACCTGTTCTATCCTGAGTTAACCCTTTAACGGGCAGGGGTTTTACAGTGTAACCACCTATTGATACTTTTTTCTCTTTTTAAAAACGTCCAGAAGATTTTTTTTTTCGATTTTCTCTGTTATTGTCTCTTTAATGTAGTAATATATAATAGAATTTTGCATAATTTATCTTTCCCTTTGAAATACATTAGTTTAAAATTGCTTTACATGAAATATCTCAAATTTGATTTTTCTCCTTATGACTTCAAATAAAAGCACTTACCCAAAAGAATAATGAAAAACTGTGTAGTTAACTATTTGTTAGATCATTTGGGTGAAAATTATACATTGTTCTTCCAATATAATTAATTTTAAAAACTATTATTTTCATGCTGTAAAAGAGAAAGGTTTCACAATTATCTCCCTCCTCCTCCTTTCAAAAAAAAATTCCCACCTCCCAACGGAATGTAAAATTTGTTTTCATATGGTTTCTATTTATAAATTTCACAGACAACGTTTATAACCTAATTCTGTTAAATCTGAAACAATTTTTAATCGTGACCTTTAAAGGGTTATACAAGTGTTGATCCTCCCTCAAGTGTAATTTTTTTGTATTATGAAAAAAATAAAATTTAAATAAGAATTTTAAAACTCCACTTATTTGAGCATAATATGTTAATATATATTTACTTATCACTATTGCTTATATTTTGCATTTCTGTAATATTGCATTATGTTAATTGATTAGGTTGATATTTTAAAACTGGAAGTGTTTGTTTATAATTTCTATACATTTTGTAATATTGTTTTTTATTGCTACATAAAAATCAGACTAACAATTTGATTTTTTTTTTCAATTAAAGATTTTTTTTAATGATGAAATTTGTAATTTTACAGAAATTAAAATGAAAATATGTGATCATCCTAATGCATTGTAATACTAGTCTGTGACTGTTAATTTAAGATAGGTAAAAGAACATAAATGCCTATTAATGTGTCAAAAATCTGTTCTTGCCATTTTTGCTGGGGCGGTTTTTACCACGGTTTTTCCACATGTGGAAAAACACAAAAACTTGCCAACCCTGGTATAAACATATTTGGTAATCAAGGAGCTTTAGATATCTGAATTCGAGCATCAAAGGAAACCAATATATGTTTCATCTTTACTTACGATGGTATTATATATCTAAATATTTCAAGTTTTTTTTAAGAAAATGGTTATGATATCTTAATCTTGTTAACTCTAAATAATTAAAAATATTAAAACAAACTTACATCAAGCAGAAACTCTCCATTACACATATAAATTGAACAAAATGTATTTACTAAACTAGGTAGTAAAACAGAAACAAACATGACTGAATAATACAAATAAAATACTAACTGAATATAATTAGCACTAATTCAGTTTTTCCTTGGAATTTTATATATCTACGTACTATACTTAAGTTTTATATTTAAAATTTCTGTTAACTGTTGGTTAATTTAATGAAATATTACTTCAAAACTTTTGAGTATGAACTTTCAATATTAATTTCACTTGTATTAACTATTTCTGAAAAACATGCTATATTTTTATAATATAATAATTTATATAAATTATATTATTTTTTTTATTACGCCAGTCTGAACTCTTTTGAGCATATGACGCCTTGCAGTCCAATATAGACAAGAAATTGCCCTATTAGATGGGAGAATTGAAAAGGAACCTGAAGAAATAACATCCTGTAGGGCAGGACAAGAAGAAAGGTGATCTCCATACATTGGGGCTGAAGCACAAAGAACACAGTTCAGTGAATCAGCAAGACCAACTTTGTACTGATGGGCCTGAAGAAAATCATGTCCAGACTCAAGGCGGAAACAGGCCACACCAATAGCTCTGGGCAAGGTGCCACATATTTGCCTATCCAAAAAAGAAGATCATTTTTTTCCAGAAGCAATATCCCTGTAATGGTATAGTCGAGCCTTACGAACATGTTCACAGATGGTCTGCTTAACATTTCTTAGAGGGGCACAAGTTATGGGTTGGTGCAGAAAACAGCTCTCTTTAGAAAGTGTGGCTGCATGCTTATTCCCAAGCACATCACAGTGGTTAGGGATCCATTGCAGAATTGCCTCCTTCCCTGATTCAATCAAGGAACTAATTCACTTTTTACACTCAAATTCAATGAGATTAAGTACTCGAGTATAATTAGTTATTGTATGAATGGCAGCCATAGAATCCACAAACAGAACAATTTTTTCTTTATCTGTATGTTCTATCACTCTAATAGCCATATTAATTGCATACAATTCTGCATCCCAGTTATTACGGTAATGTCCAATTGTCTCTCTCAATTGAAAAATTTGCGAATAAACTATTATATTATAAAAGAATAAATTATTATATTATAAATATGTACATATATATTCTAGACTGTATTCAGCCAAACGATGGTGAAATGGGTAGAGCTGGTCTTATATGGGAGTTTGTAGGTTTGAGTCCTAATGCTGGAATAGATGTTCATAGCCACCCAGAATCGACTTTCAGCAATAAGTTCCAGTCTCATTAGCCATAATGTAGCAAAATGGTAAGAGGTAGTGCTTTCAGTCAACCAGCCAACTAAAACTGTCTTCAATAATTTTCAATTTCAAATTATGAATATTAAAGCACATTCTTCTGAAGAATACAATCTGTGATGCTGTTATGTAGTTATGCAACTACAACTGCTTTCCAGTATAAACAGGCTTGCAACTGCTGAGGTAAAAATGACAAATAATACAGAATAAGTGACTAAAAAGTGACTAAACAATGAAAAAAAAGCAATCTTTTTTTCTCCTCTTGATTACAAATGCTATTATTAATATTTTTCTATTTATTTTAACTCTAAATCAAATGATTTATGCAAGACATGATTTTAGCGTCAAATACAAAAAAGGTTAAAAGTTTTGTTTAACACAACTCAACATTGCTTTTTATTCAAGAAAATCTATAAATTACATTTGAATGCATACAATACATTAATTTTATAATCACAATTTTCTGCATATATTAATGATGTTTTAAAATATGTACATAGCTAGATTTGAGTATCTAAACAAAAATTGGGAAGAAAAAGAGAAATGTGTGCTTTGACGTAAATTACTTTAATGTATTAAATGTACATTTCAGTAGAAATGTAGATTTCAGGAACTACTTTACGACTTTTTAAAATAACTAAATTCTGGAAACCATATGACTAATTACATTTTAATAAGAAAAATAAGATTAGAGCATCACATTTTTGGTCTTTTATTAAAATATTTTGTTATTCATTCAGATTTTCTTTTTTCAACAATAGACTTTTACTGTGATACACTATGAAAAAAGTGACTGTTTACTTAAAAAAGTGACTAAAAGTGACCAATTATAAAAAAAGTGACTAAAGGTGAGAAAAGTGACGGAACTGCAAGCCTGTATAAATGAATGCAAATTGTAAGTCTTATACACATTTGAAAATCTTCAATTTCTTAACAAATTTCATTACAGGGTTATTGTTGTTTTTATTAGGCTATCTACCTTTAAAGTTGTAGTAACTGTTAAGCTATTACTACAACTTTAAAAGTAATTACTTTAAAAGTATTACGTAATTTTTACATATTGTATCTTTAAAGAGATCAACAAACTGATACCAAACTATGCTACTAAAATTACTTATTATTATTTTCTGCAAGTTATTCTTAGAGGTGTATCTGGCTTGATAACAGAATAAGGTATACATGTCAAAATAAAATTTAAATGTTTAGCTAAAACTCGGCTAAATTTTTACAAACACTCAAGCCAATTCAGGATGGCTATGAACATCTGTGCCAGCAATGGTATTCAAACCCATTAACTCATTTACCGAAAAATGGCCTCTACCTATTTGGCCATCGTTCGCTCGAATAGTTTAGAACATATATATAATTCAACCTACCCAGATTTACACGCACACACACGTCTCATCTTATCCAAAAGATATACCATGCACATTAATTTCGTAGTTACTTACTTGACTTTGGGAAATATTTAAGGAAAACGTAAATATACTTATTTTCATAAACTCATTTGTGAATCATGAACTGTCTGGTTACTCTTTATCGTAATCAATCCCAAAACCCTTTAATTGACGTCATTTAAAAAAAAAACCACCATTAATTCTATCATTATATTATTATTATAATTTAATGCTCTTAATAAAATGAAACTAAATTATAAGGGCTAACCGTAAATTCACAGCAGCCGGCACGCGATAAGCAGATACAGAAAGTAGTCGCAAAAACTTTGCAGTGATCATGGCTCCTCTATTTGTTTACAAACAGAAGATAAATGCGGTGACAGTTATATTACTAACATTACTGCGATTGTCAACCGAAACATTCAGTAAAACGCATCTTTGATTCAGCTAATAGTGATTACAGGAAGCGATCGCTATTGCTAATTCAGTAGACCAAATGAAGACCGAATATTAGAGAGCTGCTCTTCGGTACTAGAGTTCACTGGATTGAATCCCGCTGCTGAGAAGTTGCTATTTTTTTTTAGAGCTACGGTGTACTTTATACAACAAGCGGGCTTAAATTAGAAAAAGTGAGCCACAGTAGATCAATCAGCAAAAGTAGCTATCTCATAATTCATTATCGGACAGTAGCGGGTCCGTTTGACCAAAACAATATATAATAAAAAAATTCAGTGGACGTATATTAAGCTGTGCGGCATAATTTTAAAAATTAATCGTCAGAGGTCAAAATGTTGTATTTAAGGCTATCATATAATATCTAGTTGTTCTGCTCTTATTTTGATTACAATCTGCAAAATGTAACAGAAAATTTCAGTAGAACGTATATTAAGCTGTGAAGCACAATTAAAAAAATGTTAGTCGGAGAAGGTCGAAATCTTATATTTAAGATTATATCTTTTTTAGCGGCTTTCGTTTGATTACATACTGCACAACACATAACAGAAAATTTCAGTAGAACGTTTATTAAAATGTGGCGCATAATTCTCTTCTTTTGATTACAATCTGAATTCTTTATAAAGAAAAATTTAAATGTCTATTAACTCTGTGAGACAAAACTATTAGTTCTAGACAGTCAAAACTCTGTGTTTAAGACTAATGTAACACCTTATTATGCTCCTCGTCTTTTGATTGTAACCTGCACTAGTCTATACGTAACTGAAAATTTAAACACAACTTATATTAACTTCGTGAGGCATAGCTGAAAAACGATCAGCCGTGAAATGTTGATATTTTGTTATAACAATAATGTAAAAAATCGTTTTCAAAATGTCGCAACAAAAACGAAATATCGAACCAAGCTTAATCAATGTGTCCACAGACCCAAAGAATCAAGCTCAAGTGTTCCTTGTTTTTCACATAGGCTTTGTTATGCGAACGATTTCCTCACCTTACAGCATTTTTTCTTTCGTTTTTTTCGGAAACCGCTGTAAACTTACTAAACTTTTTGTTTGCTACTTGTTCTTTTTCTCGTTCGGAGGTTGAAGTAGTGCATTTTTAACTGCTAGGTACTTCGTAAAAACTAATTACCTTGACCTTGCTCAAGTGTTCCTTCAGTGGAAATGTCATTTTTAACGATGTCCTTCACGGTTGTTGCCATTCGTCTAATGTTACTGGGTGGGGGCTGAAACTGAAGATCTAATACATCCCCACTTCTTTTTTATAAAGGGATGCTACACGGGCAATTGCATTTTTAATTCCTCTTCAGTCTATCTAATTATACAGCAGCATTTAAGTTGCAAGTAGTGCAATATGCAGAATGGGAACCCTGCTTCGCAAGTAAAAAATTTGGCATTCAAAGTTAATTAGTATTGCTAACAGTACTATAGTAATGCATTTGATGCAGCAATATTTCTATTAATATTGTTACTTTTTAATTTTTCCTAAGCTGCCATAGCTAAGTTGGCAAAAGCATCAATTTCCTAACCGAAAGACTGAGTTCGAGCTGGCCAGAGATCAAAGATCCACCGTGTCCATCTAAAATTCTTTTATCCTTTCTCATTCTTTAATATCTAATTCCTAAGCCATACAATGCCAGATATAAAGAAGTATTCTCTGACAAATTCTTTTTAAATATCCCCCCAAAAAAAAAAAAAAAAAAAAAAAAAAAAAAAAAAAAAAAAAACAACCCAAAAAAAAAAAAAAAAAAAAAAAAAAAAAAAAAAAAAAAAAAAAAAAAAAAAAAAAAAATAAAAAAAAAAAAAAAAAAAAAAAAAAAAAAAAAAAAAAAAAAAAAACCACTAACCATAAAAAAAAAAAAAAAAAAAATAAAAACTAACGCTAGAATAAATGCTAATTTCCCGCCCCCCTGGCCACATTTTCCAGCTGTCCCAGGAAAATAGTAATAACTAAATTGCTACCTATGTGGTTTTTGAGCTAACTTAAATGATTAAAGTTCATGCCTAGCTCCCAAATAACACACTGTTGGGTTTGAAATTTGTGAAAGAATGGTATATTCAAGAGCATTTGATGCAAAGCTCTTGCTTTGTAAAGATGTTCATTTTTAGCTTCAATGAATTTAAAACTCTAATGTTGGACTTTGCTTTTTTTTTTTTTTTTTAAACGGAGCCATGACTGCAAACCAGTTAGGAATTATTAACTACTAACCCAGGACAATCTAAATAATGGGCTAATTTTATGTGTAATCAGCGAGAATAATTTTGCTGGTTACATGCATAACCATATTGGATATTACAGGAAGAACTAAAAATTAATCTGTAAATAACATGCAATTTGAATTTTTACCCTAAGCTTTTAAAAGGTGAAAAGATTGCTTTATTACATGAGTAAAAATGTTTTTGTCTCCAGGCAAAAATAACCAAAAGAATACATAGAGAGTGTCATGTTAAAATGCCAAGAAATATTTATTTGATACATAATACAGGGAATTACATAGAAGCTAATTCCATTTTAAGAATGTAATAAAAAATAAAAAGTGTTCTATGCAGGCAAGAATTGGTATTTTTTTCCATGGTTATTACTATGCGACTGAAACACCATTGTGACATTATGTACAAAGTTGGTAGAAAAGCACATTTATTTACATCAAAATAGAGACTGCAAAAATCAATTTTAATACCATGCAAGGACAATGTACAACAAAATTATCACACAAATATAGTACCAAAAAGTTCAAATTATTTCATATCCATACATATTTTCTTCCATACACCCAGTTTTTATATCTTCTGTAAATGTTCGCTCATGATTAGGATGCAGATTTAATAGAGAAATCAACAGTTCAGTGAAACATGGAAATAGTTCATTACTCATATGGAAAGGATTTGGGGAGATTTTAAGTAATTTATGTATATTGACATCTATATGTCACAAGCCATATTTAGTACCTGAACAGACACTATGTACTACAATCCACATTTGTTGTTGATCAAGCACTCTATATTGCCCCACAAAAAATATCACACTTGGCAGTATTTGTATAAAGATAAATTTATACAGAGAAAATCCTTAAGTAAGAACATTTTTCTTTTTTATAACTGAATAACATACAAAATAGCTGAAAACTACAAACCAATATAAACAAAAATCTATGTTTTTTCAGTTTTTTTTTTTTTTTAATTCTAAGCTAAATAAGTCTAAATAAAGACAACATTTTTACAATCCACTTACTCCCAAATTGTAGATTAATTTCGATAAGTAGAAGACTAAATTTTTAAAAAGTGCATGTCACTATCACGAGCTTCTACCTTTTTAGATTTTTGGAAAGCAGCTCTTCTATAAATAAAATGTTATATAAAATTTTTAATTTATACAACAATGCATTCTAAGTATATTTTGATCTTATTACAATCAATTAATGAAAGGAATTTTACTTGGATTAGCAATGGATCCATAACTACAAAACAAGTGATTTTCTTGCAAAAACCAGTGCTGTCTAACTAGCATCCCACAGGACACAATCACCCCTCTAATGAATTTTTCAGGTTCTCCAAAATGCATTCAACATCTTAAACTAAAATTTAAATAAATTGTATATCCTAATTGAAAAACTGAACTCCAGACTTTCTCAACTTGATGATCATAAATATAACTTCAATTTATTTAGCAACTCAGGGTCCCTTCTGGAAGTCTTCAAGCTTCTTGCAATAGATATTTCCTGAGGAAAGCTAAACTAATGATCATGACAGAACTCTTTTAAGCCTAGCTAAAGGGTTATCCTACATGTATTTATGGTCATGATGACAGATTAACAAATAGATACATTATGTTTAAACTAGATCAGAAAACTGATTATCTTATTATTACCTATTAAATATTGAAATTAAAAGTATTATATGGAATTATGTTACACCATACCTACCAACCTTGGTAAAATAGTATATGAGGAAAAATCTTCCCCTCCTTTTTTTAAAAATCAATTCATAATTTTTCGCTGCAAAATATTTCAGTGTAATAACTAGTTATAGCAGTTTACACCTAAATTTAAAAGATCATTTAAAAAAATTTTTTAATGAATATAAATATGTTTTGATTCAGTAAATACCTGTCCTTCATCTTTTACATAGTTTATATTTTTCATACGGCTAAAAAATTAAGTGATTGAAAAGTAGACAATCTACTGTAAAAATAAAGTATAGAAATGTCAGACCATTTTTAAATATTTAGAATGATAAAAAATATTTACATTTAATGTAATATTATACTAAATTAATTGCTAGTGTGTTATTCTAATATTGTATTCCCACTGACATTCACATCAGCAACTCAATAGCATGGTGGGAAAAATTGTTGATATCTTGAATGAGAAACATAAAAAGTAGCAAAAACTAAAAATTATGTAAAAAAAGATGATTTGGATAAAAAGAATGGTTAAAATTTGTAATTTTTATGTATGAAAGTTGGCAGGTACAGCCATGCAGACAAATTAATTGTGTCTAACGGAACATCAGGAATAAAGCTTTTATAAATTTTTGAAAAAAGAAAAATATCTCCTAGTATGAGATTTTGGATTTCAAATTGTTTTTAAGCTAGGACATGCATCCAAGGTAGCAGGTATTTATGAAAAATTGTAATAAAGGAACATTACTTTAACCAATATTTGTAATAGTGGCATAAAATGTTTTGGTCCAGTTTTTTGGTTCCATGGACCTGATTATTCCTAAGGGGGGAAAAAGTGAAAACAGACCCCAAAAAATCCTAGGAAAAGGAAAGAAGTTTTCTTTTTCAGCAAAACTTGTAAGATAATCAATACTAGTCCTTGAAATAGACTTCCAAAAAACTGAAAAATTTAATCATAATTTCACTAGAAGAGCCAAATTTAAGATACTTTAATATGATTCTTTCCAATGCAAATAGAATTTTTTTTTTTTAAGGGAGGAGGAAAGAGATAGAATTTGCATATACATAATTGCAAATAAAATAAATCATTTCTTACTTGCAAATATGTGTTATATTTATCATATTTTTTACTTAACTATGGTTTTTTACTCAAAATTTAAGGGACTTTTTTCTTCTGCATGATGCACATTTTTCTCATTAATAAATCCCTGGGATTCAGGTTGGGGATAGTTCAGGACAATCACTGGCACACATCTGCAAGTATGCATTCTTCAACATGAAATACATTGAATAAAAATATAGAAATTCGATTAAAGATCGTACACTTGAAAATATAATTCGAATTGCAACAATAGACATTAATATGGGCAGTAAAAAAATTACTGCTTAATAAAGTTGTCAGTAAAACTTTACATACATTTTAGAACATTATTTAAAAATTTCATTCTCTTGATTTTTGTTCATGCTAATAAACTAAATAATTAATAAAATTATTTACTTTTTACTTACTACCCTTCTATAGCTTTTAAAATGTTAATGGAACATAAAGTGGAAGTGGCCCATGGATTAGAAAAGTTAGACAGCACTGTCATAAACTGTGTATTAACATAAACATTAGTTATATCATCTCAAATTTGACAGTTATCAACAAGGAGTATACATTGCACCTTTGTTAGGTATTAGAACAGAAAAAAAAAATTCTGAAAATTCTAATAAATTACCCATAAAATTTATATAAAAAAATTAATCACATAGTGATTGATTTCTTTACTGGTAATAACTGATATGCATCAAAAGGCATACAGTGCCAACACATAGAACAAAATTCAAATTTAACCAGGGGTACACACTTTGCAAGGTATGACTGAAAGAAAATTAAAAATGTATAAATATATTTAACTCTGATTACAGTTTAAACTTAGTCCCAATATACATTATTATACTACTATTTAATGAACAAAAGTTATTTTACTTGCCCTCAGATAATAATAAACATTTTAAATTAAATTGAGTACTTTATAGTTCTTGGGATGAAAGGTTAGGTTAAAACAATTATCACTTACAAACAGTCAAAATATTAGGATTTTTTTTTTTTTTTTTTAGGGGGAGGAGGTTGAAAGAAACTTTTACCTTCAGAGAATACTTTAAATTTTTAAACCTTATAAATGGTTAGCTATTTATTTGTGGATTTCATATGATTTATTGCTTTCACATGTATATTCATGAATTTTAAAACACTACATGAATGAATCTCTTATTTGCCCATGAATACTTAAACTACAATAATTATTAAAATTTCCTTCATATTAATATTAAGATAGCTTTATTCTGATAGCACAGCTTCTCAAGTACACTCAATTATGTAGCATTACTCATAATGCTGCTACAGAAATATGAATCTTTCATATGAAATATAACAAGTACAAACAATCATTTAAGTATCACAGAAAATAATTATACTGTGTTTTCCCAAAAATTAACCCTAGAATGATTTTTTAAGGTATTCCTAAGCTATATCCCTAAAATAAGCCCTAATTAGAATGTCAGCAAGAGCCATGTGCAAACACAGCATGCATGCACATTTGAAGCAAGCATATATGGTAGCAATAACTTAAAATCTTCATTTTCAATACAGTGTTAGCAATGGACATTTAGCACCTGATTTCATAATAAATTTTTATACTCCAATAAAATGAAAAAAAAAGGGAGTTATTTTATTAGTTACAAGAAAGGAATTAGGTTAGATTCCCCCACAGATAAAAATCTTGAACTTGTACATGAAATGTATATTTTCTGGAATCAACTTGAACACAAAAAATAATTATTGTGCATGAAAAATAAGACAACCCCTGAAATATGCCAAAGTGTGTCTCCTGCAGAAAAAAATTAACATAGAACCCAGTGTTATTTCGGGGGAAACACAGTAAATACTATTGAATAAAATCTTACAATGCAAATTCCAAATTTGAAACATTTAAAAGTAGCCTAAAAAAGTAGTGACCATGTTGTTACAATTAGTTTAAAACAAGTTATTACAACAAGCATAAAAACAAGTCCTTCAGAACTAAAATTAATTAAAGTCTTCATATTCAGCACCCAAGGAAACTGCTCATAATATGTGGGTGAAAAACTAAACACATATGGGAATAAAAATTTCACAGTATAGGAATATTGCAACAATTATGAATGCAAACTGATACAGTATAGCTATATATTTTTTTTTAATTTTTAAATTAGCTTGCATTAAATCAAAAATTTTAACTCTTTGGAGCACACAAATAAAAATTCTTTGGGAACTGATGAAACTCCTTTATAAATTGTTTTTCTATGAACCTTATAGATGTGAAATAGTAGAATTTTTTTTTTTTTTTTTTTTTTTTTTAAGATTCCTTGGGGGTTGGAGTGAGGGAGTTAGGGGAGATATAATTTCAGAACAACCATTATACAGCATGAAAATTATACTTTTGTTAATTTTAATTATATTGGATTTTCATTTGGGGTCATAAATGAGACAAATTGAATTGGTAAAATTATTAAATACGTGCTTTATACGTATTTAATATGATATGGCAAAACCCCTGTGCGACAAAATGTTAACACTCACAAAAAGTAGTACTTAATGGGGGGTCTGTCAGGAAATCAAAATTTCAAACCAAATATAAAAAAAAAATGTCATTTTTCTGAACCCAGACCTTTAAATTATCACAAAGATTATTTTATTTTGGGGAAAAAAAACTGTACAATTTACAAAATTAAAAACAGAAATTATTTTGATCCTTTCATAAACTGTGCGTTTTACTATGGTTACATAAATGCCTTTTTGTGATCAAATGAAAGTATACCTCAACCTACAATCAAATGAAATACACTGTTTTGAGTTATATCCTTAAATTTTACCACAATAAAATTAGAAGTTTACATGTTACTTTAAATAAACATGTTCCCAAAAATATTAAATTAAAAAATTATCTCGAAAAGTGAGAAAATGATATTTAGTCATATTACTTTGAAAATGATTAATAAAGAGTATTAAAGCTTTATGTTTGAATTAAACAAACCTAAATTGTAAAACTGAAATACTGTAAATAATCACTGAACAAACAATTTATTCTGCTCCAAATCATTCATTATTGGCCTCTACTTTCCATAATAATTTTTCTTCAAATTCTGCAATATTTTAAAACAAACTGCATACTTTTAAAAATCTAAAAGTTTAA
Organism: Pardosa pseudoannulata; assembly: GCA_032207245.1. Taxonomy (NCBI): domain Eukaryota; kingdom Metazoa; phylum Arthropoda; class Arachnida; order Araneae; family Lycosidae; genus Pardosa; species Pardosa pseudoannulata. The sequence continues at coordinate 29,716,884 of CM063499.1, read as the reverse complement.
TTGCCTACCATACTTTAATTTTGAATTGGTACAGAAAGATAATTTTTTTTTTTAATTTTCATGATGGCAAGGATAATAATCTAATGACTTCTGAATAAAATAGGTAATTAATGCATTGCATGAAGGAATGGTTCAAAATTTTTTACAGGACATTCTCTATTTACATGTGAACTACTTTCTTGTGTTCTCAAAATTAACTTATCTAAAAAAACTTAGATTTTTTTTAACTATACTGCTTTTAATTTCATCAATACTCTTAACAGGCCATATCAAGTTTAGATTTGATTTCACATTAAAGTAAGTAATCCTACAGTTTCATGCTGGAAAAAATTAAATCCATATTATTTAAACAATTTAAAATAATGACATATTGTTACTAGTTGTGCTGGAACTGTGCTTAAAACTAAGAATAATTTATGAGACAAGTTCAAGGAAACCGTTTAATTTATGCCACAGCTTACAAAACTCAGATTTTCTAAAAGTCTCATCTAACTTTTTATTCCAAGATTAAAAATGAAAGTGAACTTACATAAAAAATTTGAATGTACTGGAATAGAATTCAAAAGTTTATGTTTAGGATAATTTAGAGATTTCTACAATTTCCCATGTCAATTACACATTTATTCTTGAAGAGTAAAACCCTTTGGTCAGAGTTTTGGCTACTCTTTTGGTCAAAGTTATTTTGTCTTAAAAGTGGTTTGAGTTTACTCAGGTTCATACAGTACAAGTTCATTTTGTTTTACTCTGCCAAATGTTTTCATCTTAAGATTACAGTTATAATATACCAACAAATAAATATACATTCTTAAGAAAATAAAATCATACACAATTAAAGTTTAGGGGGGGGGCAGTGAGAAATTATACAGGTTCAGATAGTACGTCAAAAATGACAAGCAATATATAAATACACATAACAATAGTACCTAATGTTTAACAATAACACTAATAATTACTACAAGAAAATAAATGTCAAAAAAACTGACATTCAACCCATACTATAATACGGAAAAATTAGAAAAAACACAGAAACATTTTTTCAAAATTAAATTTTAATCATAATTTAAAAAAATAGATCTATCAATGACTGATGCTAGGAAATAGAAAAAAAAATTGGGAGAATAGATCATTAAAATAAATAAATCACTGTAGCATATTTCAAACAATGCTAAGTTAAGTTTTGATACCTAATCAATTTCATAAAAACTCACATGACTAGAAATATCTGTTGGTTATATCTGCAATGACTCTTTAGTCCTCCCCCCCCCCAAACACCAAAAGAAAAAAAACTATTTTTTTTTATTAAAAATCAATGTAAATTGTGAAAAAAAAAAGTTAGCCTGGAAACCAAAGTACTACCACATTAATGCCCATTGCTGATTGAAATTCATAGTGTGACTGAAAAAACAAGTGCACACCCCCAAAGTAAACAGTAGTCACCATGAAATTATAGTCTGTGAGTCTCATCACCATAAATATTCTATATGAAATTTCCACTAGAAATTTTTCTTTTCATGAATCATATGGCAACATTAGTCTGCACATGTTTGTTCACTATATATATATGTGTGAATATGTAAATATATACAGATATTGTTGCTCAATCTATCTTCACGGTGGAGTAAATTTTTCTCACAAATATACTAGTTCCTACATATCCAAATGTGCCTGTTGGAAAAAGAGAAAGAAATTATTTAAATTGCAATAAGAAACAAACCAGTTCTATCTTTTAATAGAAACTTTAATATAGTAATAGCATTCTAATAAACTTCACAACTTAAAATTTATTTAAACAAAACATACATATATCAAAACCTTCAATACCTGTTAAAAAAATATTGACACTCATTTCTGTACAAATTGATCGTAAAGAGAATAGTAGTCAATTAAATCTGACAGACATTGTCAACAAAGCCACAATACAGTTATGACTTATAGAACACAAACAATATTTAGTTTGATAGTTTGGTACGACTTGAAGGCAGGTGTACCATATAGGTATTGCTTTTTAACAAATTAAAGAAAATGGATATATGATACTTTAGATGAAAAATTTATTTAGTATTTATACTGCTATTAAACATAGCCTTATATCTGTTATAATAAAATCTGTTAATAGAGAATTGTCCGAGTCAATTTAGAAGGCATTGCACACATGAAACACCCGTCTTAGGGTAAATAGCTTCCTTTCTTCAGTATTCTCGAGTACTAACCAATCTAAGACCCACATTGAGTTTAGTTTTTTATAGCACTACTTCTGTGCAAAATTTATGTTTTACACAGTATCTTCACTTAATGTTTAAAGCTAAACTGTAACTTTTCTCACTTATCTGAACATAAAAATATTAAATTACCTAAAATAAAATTAAGAACAAATTTAAACCTTTCAGGATGCTAGGCCATGGCCCCCAAGTTGGGTTGTTATGGTGAAGAGTTTAGTTTAGAATTTATAAAGAATCTTAACATCAGTTTTAATTTAAATATTTTTTTCCTATTTAATAAAAAGTTAAGTTAAACATGAAGTGAAAGATAGTTTAAATAATGGCAAGTAAAAAGTGGCACGAGAGAACTTTAGCTTAAAATGCTACTTTGAAAAAACACATATTAAAAATTTTATTTCTTAGTAAATAGTAACACATTTTTAAGAGTAAAAGTAGATCCTATTATAAAGATATTGGTTCACCATGTTCTGGGGTTATAAAGGACTAACTACATTTTGTTTAAAAAGCAAAAAGTTACAGCAGGAAAGATTTATGCTTTCAGTATCAAGGGAACCATTACAAATATGTCCCATTACAGTTTTTGAAACACAATCATTGTGCTGTAAAAGTGATTCCATCTTTTTTATATTAGGATAATTAGACGCAGACCTTAAAACTAATATTGAACTATATTTGTGTTTAAAAAAAAAAAAAAAATTAACTTACCACAAAGGATTCCAAGAGCTACGCTAAAAAGAGCCATATAACCAAAATAAAAAGTAGTCTGGAATAGCCCATACATTCTAAAAGAGATAGGGAATATATTATGAGCATACAGATTAAATTGTGAGAATATTTTATTATATTATCAAAGCAAAACTTACTTAGTTTTGAAGAAGTAATAGTAAAATGAATACATATATACATATCCTGCAGTTGATGCACCTGATAAGAAACTTGTCCACTGCCTATATATTAAAGAGAAAACTATAATAAACCCGCAAATATTTTCTTTTTCAAAATTTGTACATAAAAAAATTTCTATTAAATTATACAGGAGGTTATCAAAATAGATTTAACACCTGTGAATAAAAGTGACATTTAAGAATGCATTTTATAAGGATTAAAACATAATCCCAGTAATGAGGTTTTTTTTTTTAATATAAAAAGTATATATCATGGCAATTAATATGAAGTAGCTTTACAGACACTGTATATTCCTTGGATTTTTTTCAAAAGCATAAAATGCCACACCTCACAGATTTTCAAAGACATCAAATTGTAGGATACTAACTAGCTAGAGTAATTGTGACTGAAACATCCCAGCTTTTAAGCAGTTCTAGAGGTATGGTGCTTAAAGCCATATCAACATATACACAGGGTGACAAGACACACTCAAAAAAGCAAAACATTGGACAGAAAGAGTGTAAACTGAATAAAAGAGATTGAGGGGTATTGATTGAAGCAGAAAGAATGTATCAAAAAAAGAATTCAATCGCAGCCAAAGAGACCACAGAACTCAATCAGTATCTGAAATTTTCAGTGCTAATAATGACAGTTAGGAGGCACCTTCATAAATGGCATTTATGGCACAACAGCAATTCCTACACCACTTGTCCCAGATGTTAATGGCAAACATCATATAAAGTGATACCACAACCACAAAACTTAGTCAATTGGTAAGTGGAAAACAGAGGGTCAAACAAATCATCTTTCACACTTTTCACAACAAGACAGGTGCATGTTTGGAAAACACCTGCACAAGCATGTGATAGTTCTCTTTCTAAGTGTCAAGTATAGAGGTAGATCTATGATGGTATTGGCAGTTATATTGTGAATTTTTGCTGACCCAATCATAACCCTGAAAGGAAAGATCACTGGGGAAAAGTATAAAGAAGTTTTAGCAGAGCAGGTCCATCCTAAAAAGTAAGCTTTGTTTCCAGCAGGAAATTGAATTTTCCAGGATGACAATACCATGCAGCAGGTCTTGTCCAATCATGGTTTTAAGAACATGAAGAAGTGAAACATCTACCTTGGCCCACAGAGTCCCCTGACAATACAATGGGAAATTTTAAGGGACCCAATATAATTGGACCATTATGGTCTATTTTAGAGTGTTCAATCTGGAATCAATATCATCAACCGGCATCTCTCCCAGAACTTTCGCAATATCTCCATGGAGAATGGTACAATATTTCTTTAAACAAGATTCAACACATGTATAATTCGATTCCCTGGTAAATACAAGCAGCATTAGATGACATCCTGTGCTATATTAGTAGCTCCCCTAAAGGCAATTACATTCATGCAATATTAGTAAAGTATTCCTTGCAAATCTAGTGTTACTCTTATTTTGATAACTACCTAAATATTATAATTAAATTTAATGATATTTGTTACACTGATTACTAATATGAATATATATTATCATTTGCAATTTTCAAATGGCAGTAATTAGCTTGTTTTCTTAATGAATTAACATTAATTTTTAATGTTACATTACATACTCTAAACTTTCAGTTATCTAGGCTTGCCATGATTTTAAGAAGTTTAAAACATACTTGTTTAATCACTGAGAGCCTGTTCTTAGGATTTAAATTTTACTAAATTAATTTAAACGAAAAGTTTTATTTCTTTTGAAAAACTACTTCATTAAGAAATAAAATAATGTAACTTTGATATAATTGATGTCTAAAACATTTACCAAATTTATACTTAATAAATACACATTTTCTCCTAGAAACGTCAATCCTTACCATCGATAATCCTCTGCATTGAGGAGAAAGTAAGTGCAAACTATTGTCACACACACTGTCACAATGGCCAGTATAATGAACACCAGCAGCATGAATCCGTACACATAGTAGATCTTGTAAGCCCAAAAAGAAGTAAAGATGAAATACCTGGAAAAGAGATTAAAAAAATACTATATACATGGAGAGACAGTTCAATTATTTATTTTACACCAGATTACATCTGCCGAGTGCAGGGTTAGCACAAAGTGTTCAGCTGAGACAGTTCAATTATTTATTTTACACCGGATTACATCTGCCGAGTGCAGGGTTAACACAAAGTGTTCAGCTGAGTACTCCTCTTACAGGATCAATACTCAATAATCAGCCTAGAAGTAATGAGTGAATTGACCAAAAACAATGGATAGAACATGTCCTAATTTTTGGCTGAAAATGCTCTCCCTCTACTTATGCATTTTACTCAGTGCTCTACTAGCCTTTCATTTATTCATTCAATTCTGTCGAGTCAGGCAAGTAAACCCAGCTAGGGACATTTCTTCCTTTTTATACATTCTGTGTCTTCATTTTAAAAAATATATTCCTGTGAAACAAAACTAATATATTTGCCTACAAATACCATAAACACACGTTTATGGGATTTCAAATTAGCTGGAAACAAAAAGGTATCTAGTTTTTTAATTTTAGGAGTTGTTTTAAATATAGAACCTAAATGCTCAAATTCAAAAGATTTACAGTCTAAGAGGTCATCAGTTTCAAATTATCTTGACATAGCTTGAGTTTCTACCTTCATTATTATTCCCTTATATTCCCCAATAACCCTTTATTATTATTCTAGTACTTGGAAGGTGCAGTCAGACTGTAAAGATTCACTGAAAGTGAGCAGTATTTGGGAACACTTAATTCAAAAAGGATTAAATATCCTTTAAAATAGTAGGTGGTTACTTCATTAGCTTGTCAAAGAATAATGAAAAGTAACAAGTAAAAATAAAGAAAAATTCGTTCAAATAATGAGCTTAGTTCAACTTATTAAAAATTGAAAAATTACTTATAAAACATGATATACTACTCCTGAACATTGTGCTATCATTACATTTAATAACACTCCTGGCTAGCCATGATTTAAAGTGAAAGTAGAAAATTACTCATTGTGACAAAGAGCTTTGCATCCACAGAACAGGGTGGAATGGAATATTTAATTATCTGGGTATAAAGCTATATGATTTAACCTACTAATGTTGTTAATAGACATCCGGAGACAGGCGGGTGGCACAGACTAGGACAATTGAATACTGTTTGTTAATGTACGGGCATAAAAGCCACCACTTTCCTGTTAATGACCCCCATTGACATTTTGACTTTTGAGTGTCTCTGACAACAAGGATTGTTATGAGAGATATTACAGTGAGGCTTGATGAACCTAAGATAGGTGACAGCATTAAAGATCAGGTAGGAGATATCAAAAAGAAAATAACTCCATACATAGCTGGGTGGCAAGGAAATTGCTGACTGATGAACAGCCTGGCTGATGTAACTACAAAGGAACTAATAGAACAAGGAGGCATTGTGCAAACCCCTCAGATGAAGTTTTCTTTGTGTGAAGAATATGAGAAGAGAGACAGATTAGACAGAAATACTAGAGGACAAAAAGCTGTTGCCCTATTTTTGTAATAATCAAACTTTACATTATGTTGACTGACTGATGCCGTATATTTAATTTTGATAGATGTTTCCTTTGGAGGCAAATATGTCTTGATAGTCTTTTTACTACCTTCAATATATTGTTACTGATTTGTTTCAGAATCACATCAGTTCTTCTTAATTCATGAGTAGTTTAAGAATAAATAAGGTTACCCATGATTATTTTTAAGAGGACAACTGAACAATGATTTGCCAAAGCCACTTGGGAAGTAATTGGGAAAAAACCACCGATATAAACTTTCACAAATGACACTACGTATCATCTTCATATTTCATCCTCATATTCTTTTGAAGTCTAGATAACTGATAACCCAATTCATTTAAAACTCATAAATGAAAATACTTTTATGTTTAAAATAGTAAGTAAAAATAAATTTAAGAAACAGCAAATTTATACAATAGCTATATTAAAGAAATTTTGTAAAACATTATTTTATTAAGTCACAGTGAAATTTGTAATCTGGTTCTGTTTCTATACAAATGATAATGCATTCTTTTAAAAGAAAATAGGGGGGAGGAGAAAATATAATGTACTAAGAGAAATCTAAAAAAATTGTACAATAATTTAAAACAAGAGCTCTCCATTTTAACAGAAAACTCATTTCTGAAATATTTGCTCTTGTATATTTATAAAATAGCATTGCTTATGCTTCAATTTAGAATATAATTAAAGAAAAATTTGTAAAACTGATATTTAAGTGCTGACTGAATCCTCTCCCAAGTTAGAGAAACAAATTAAATTTTGGAAATGTGAGATAACTTTATAAATATTTTCAGCCAGGTCAACCATCTATACTGACTCTATAATACAGTTTACATTGTGTACAGATTATACATACATACACACGCACACACACACACACACACACACACACACACACACACATATATATATATATATATATATATATATATATATAAATATATACTTAGTGCTGCATCTTGGTTTGATACAAAACCTCTTGATCTTTTTTGCAGATTTTTATCAACTATATAAGTTAAACAAAGTTAATGGTAAACATTTCATTGCACAATTCAGTAACACTGCTTTCGTTAATGCAGGTGAGCTTAAAAATGACAGACATTAGCACACATACTATATATATACTTACATACACAGGTATTTGTTAAATTGCTATAACATACATATACACTTAAAGAATACATCCTAAACTAACACAGTATAAAATTACATTTCAATGAAGATAGAGCCAAAGGGTAGAATGCCTCCGAGGCACACAATAACACCAGGTTCCATGAACCACTTCTTCTCAGGAATGGGCCTCGGGACAGCATTGATGCGGCAAGGGTAGTTAGGTTGACCAGACAAGTTACGCCCCAGAACGGTGCCCACTAAGGTAAGAGGCAGGATAACAAATAAACAAATACAAGTGACAGCCACCTGAAACACAAAAAAGAAAAAAAAATGCATTACTTTCAACTTAGATATTTCTAACTCAACTTTTCTTTAATCTCTCTTAAAATGCCACCTAAAATGAAATAGCTTGCTTAAGATAAAACATTAATTTAGAAGTAAAAAAAAAATCTGTATGGACATCACAGAACTTTTCTGGTTTGGTTTGGTTTGGAGTGCTACGGTCTACTTTTTGCAACACGAGGGCTAATGAGACCAGGACCTACAGCTTAAAGCCGATTTTGAATGGCTACGAACATTCATGCCACAGTGGGATTCGAACCCACGAACTCTGGTTCCGAAGGCCGGCACCCTAACCAGTCGGCCAAAACTTTTCTGTGTGCCTATTAAACTATATTTATTTTGATTATCTGAAGCATCATCAAAATTACCATTTGCACAATTCTTTAGACGTTTAAACTAAGTTTTGTTTCTCAAGGTAACAGTGTTATCTAAGTAGAGATTGAGTACTGCAATCTGATGGTGACTGGCAGCATTATTATCTGTTGTATTGAGACTTATTTCAGCATACAGTTATTTTGCTATACACTAAACTTTTCACGATTTCAATATTTCCTTTACTCCATATCACAAAGTAATAAAATAATAAAACGTCAAAATCATTGATTTTTATTTTAGTTTTTACTAGCTTGATTAAAAATGGACTTAAAAAGCACCATTTTAGCTGCATAAAAAGAATTATATCAACTGCATGTATACACATTGAGATTTTTCTGTTGTAACTAATAGCATTAATGTATGCTAATTTAAGGGTTTTAATAATATAGAGTGCTGATTGCAATCAAAAATAGAGGTGCACATTAGGGATGTAATGTATCAACTAGTAAAAATACATATAAACATCATCAGAATGGATATTTCTGTTAGAATCTGAAGTTTATAAGTTTTCAATATTACAATACTTTCTTTACTTTGTATTAGAAGGTATGAAAATAAAGAAAACTGAAAAATTAACTGGCAGTTACATGTGCAAAGAAAAAATAATTAAATATCTTCACTATGTGCAGTTAGTGATCTAATTTTGGTCAAATACATGCAATCATACTTCACAATAAATGCCGATCAATCACTTTAACATGCTAAACTTAAAAAGAAAGAATTTAGGTGGGAAGTGATGCATCACTGAGAGATTTCAAATAAGTTGCAATGATTCACATTGGATGGTATAAACACAAAAATAAGTTCATTTACATTATTAACATAGTTAGCGGTTCACACAGAAAATACAATTAAATTTCATTGTAACACTTCGTAAATAGATAACAATCAGGTCATCATAAACCAAGAAGGAACTTAAGTGTTCAATCTCAAAAGGGAATCCAAACTCTAATACATCTATATGTGATGAGCAGTGAGAAGTGGAGAAGCCTGACGAAGTTTGAATGTATCTCCAGAGCCCTTTACTACCTAATCAAAATACAGGGTATCTGCCCAAATAAAATTTTTCAAATCCATGACTTTTCATGACTTTTCCTGATTTAGCAGATCATTTTCAATGACTTTAAAAAGCTTTCGTTAAAGAATATATGAATAAAACTTCTGATGTACATACAAATAAAATATATGCTTTTAGAGAAATTACAGGAATTTTATCATAAAAAAACTATAAACTTACTTTATAAGAGCTAATAAACTCACATACATAAAAATAAATTGTTGTATCTACATACCTAAATTTAATCATATAGCAATTTTTCAATCAAAATGTTTCCAATTTGGTATTATCCAAGTGACCATGAATAATAGACAAATATAACCCAATAACATTTATATACAATATCCCTAAAGATAAACTTACATTTTGTGCAAAAAATCTTAACTAATTTTTATTAAAAAATAACTATTATTATATTAATAAAATTTTAATCTACAATTTAAGAAAAAACCAGAATATTATACATTTACCCACCCATTAAACTTTCTTGCTTTGAGTTTCCTTGGTGAACAAATTTTACTTGGTCAATAGGATAATACATAAATACCAAACTCAGTAACTTCTGACAAATGACAAGTAAAAACAGAATTAAACAATTCAATGAATTTTTTTTAATTGGTAGTTTAGCAGATCCATGACTTTCCATGACTTTTACTCATTTTACTTGAAAAATCAAGACTTTCCATGACAAAATTAATCCATTGTCTAAATCCATGATTTTCCCTGACTTTCCAGGTGCGTGGAAACCATCAAAATACTTTCACACACGAAAGGTAACACTACCAGCATGAAAAATACTGAACAACAAAACACTACATATTTTATTTGGTCTGAGAGCTGTGTTCACATGGTTACAGTCCCCACATTTACTTTAAAATGGGAAGAGCAGAATAATTTTGAATATATTGCTTACATTAGTCTAATGGAAAAGTATGTTTTATGAGATAAGTAGCTCCTGATGTGTGTAAGCAGAAACCCTCCACCCCATTCCGATTTAGCTTAAGAAAATATTTCAAAAATTCTCAACTTAAACATGGAATTATACAATACATAAAAATCTGATTTACAAGAGGAAGATCTGTGCAATGGTGAATTTTTAAATATGTGTAAAAATAATAATTGATTTCTAATATCTCCTCCTCCTACAAAAATTAAAATGTCCTTACCATTGTTCCAAAAGGAATAGCTCTTGAAGCATGGTAATAAATAGCGATAAAATTGATCAAAAATGCAGTTCCACAGACAAGGCAGGGGAGGAAAAAAGCACTGATCACCATCTGCTTGATCCACTTCTTACCTAATAAAAATGGCAAAAGTAAATAAAATTTAAAACACGAATCAAATAGAAATTGTTAAATACTTAGAATTAAGAAAATCACATATGTTCACAATCATTGACACGTATTCAAGTCATTTAAAATTTTATTCCCAGATATGGGAATTCACATAACCAATAATTTGTTTCTAAATGCAGCAACTTTACCATGTACGGGCAATTACATAAAAATAATAAGAAAGAAAAATAAAATTTACATATTTCTGTTATTGTTTTCATTTAGGTTGTATTTTGATATTTTAGTGTTTTTATATTCAAACTCATTAACCTTAAATTTTTATCTTTGCCTTAACACAATACAAGTTTGCAGAAACCAACACTAACATTTACTAATTTACACCAATACTTAGTATTAGAAACAAAATATTTCTAGATTGTGAATGTGTTAACATAAAGACATTAGATAATGTTTTACAGAAAGTAGAAATACATGAGGAAGGGTCAATTTGGAAAATTAGCACACATTTACATAACAAAGGGGGAAATCCAAAACACATGAAGCACTTGCCTACAGTCCCCAAATTTCAGAAGTTGAAAAATTTAATATAATTAATGAATTGTAATCTAGAAAATAAAAATGAAAAACTTTAAAGTATTCTGGGTTATATTATATTGAATTATAAATACTACTATTTTATATTTTTTAAAAATCATTTTCTGATCTGTTTAGTATTTTTTTTTTCTGATCCACAATATCTAATTAAAATATAATATTGGTATTTCATAAGCCACTTAAAAAATAAACTAATCCTTAAAGAAATCAAATTAAAGATGAAGAAAACAATTATTCAGCCTGTGGTAACATGGCTGCAATACTTGGACCTTAACACAAAATGATAATTTTTAAATATTTGAAAGAGATATGTAGATTAATTCAGGTAAATAGTAATACACAAAGAGTAAGAACTAATGGGAGAATAGAAATGGACACAAAATATAGACACATGGTAAAACTTATTAAGGCATAAAGGTTATCTATGCCACATTGAGAAACAAGCTGACAGTCAAGTGGCAAAGTTATTATACTAGAAGCCAATGTGCAACAGACCTAGACCCTTATAAAAATATGATTGGATGATATTTTGAATGACTTAGCATTAGAATAATCAGCTAGAAAGAGATTAAAGGCTGGGGCATCTGGAAAAATACTGTGCAGCAATACTAAGTCCCATCCCAAACTGTAAAGCCAAAGAAGACAATTTCATAAAACATGTTCTCTTTTCCTAATATTGTTTACAAGTAGAAATGTGCCAAAGAATGAATTAAATTTATAAAAATGAATTATACTTTATCAGGAGCTTGAAAATTATGCTTAGTGTTCATGTTTGATGCTTCTCAAAGGGTGCAGCACACTATGTATATATATTATAAAAATTCACACAAGAAAAATTGCATAGTTATACTTTGTACTGCTTTTTTTTTTTTTTTTTTTTTTTTTGTCTGTATGAAACAGCAGGGCAGATTCTATCAAAGTACGAACCACCTTAAATACTTACTGTGATTTTAAAACAGTAAATTGTAGAGAAAAAACTGTAATAATCAAATCATAGGATCATCACATCACCTTGAAATTGGTTCATTTGGTCTTCCTAGCAATAGGTTTACAATCTAAAAAATTCCTTGCATGTTAAACTTTAGGTGTATGTGCTATATACAAGACAGATTTTTTTCTTCATTTATAACTGTAAAGAATGCTATCCATTACACACAATTAAATATGATTAAAAAGTAAAGTCTGTCTTCATTCTCTGCCAAAAAATTTTAAAAAGAAAATGGGACATATAATAAAAAATTGAAGATTAGGAAATAAACTTTTCCATCAGTATGTTCAAAAGCCATTTAATCCATTTTTTAATGTGAGAAATAAAAGATACTTTAAACAAAACATTTTTCTATACAATTCATATAAATATACTAAAGCTTACCTCCCATTCTAGCAAACAGGCTTCCACCAAAATAGCCATTAATAGGGGAAGTAATGGCATAAACAAAAATAGATGTACTCAGCAGTGAACCTCGCCTAAAATGAAATTAAACTAATCATTTGTGGAAGAAAAAAACCTACAAATCATTAATAAAACAGAATTCTTCACACGAATTTACACATTTTTCTCAATAAGTTTAACATTTCAAAAATTTAATTTCTTCATAACTGGACTTTACATTTGATACATTTAGTCACTGATAAAAAATAAGCTGAATTTATCTGTTTACAAACAATTTTAAGCTGACAAAAATATTTTCAAAACATTTTGTAATATTAGCGATATTTGCTTTGGTCTAAATGTAGAGTTTTCAGTTCATAACATTGTAAAAGATGTTGGCCACATCATAAGTACAGTATGGTTAGTTGGTCATTTGCAGCACTACTGTCTACTATATGAGGACTAATGAGAGACCATTAAGAACAGTATGACATCATACTTTGACCAGTAAAATCTCATTTTATTCTATTTTGAATATAATGGAGAATATGCAAATGCATGCAAATTTGCTGGGATGGGGCCATATATTCATATATATATATATATATATATATATATATATATATATATATATATATATATATATATATATATATATATGCACACACACACACTTTTCAACATGGTTCACCATGTGGGGCTGACCATTACTTGCAATCTGCTAACCACTGCCAGGACAAGCCCAGGTGGCCTTATGGCTAAATGAACCAGATTGGTGCCAGAATGTCAAGTGTTCAATTCATATATACTACCTGTATCTGATCTCATACTATATGGATGTATTTTTGCTATTACAACTTACACCATCCATTAGCTGTTTATTATAGTTGCAGATTTCACATGTATAAAAACATTTGTACAATTTAACCCACTGAACGGACGCGTCGACGGGGGTTCAACAGCGAATTCCTGTTCGAAAACGGACCTGTCTACCCCTTCTCGTTCGCACTCGTATAACTCGTATCGCACACTTTTGAGGAAAAAAAAATATTGCAAAGCGATAATAAATGAAAGAAACTAATTTTGAGTAACGGAACTCCTTTACCTTGCAGGGAAAATAATTTAAAAGTAGCCTGACAACTTTTAAACCGTCAACTCTAGTATGGTACGGTAAGTTTCGTCTGGAATTTACGAAAAGGGTGACTGTTTTGAAAGGGAAAAAGGTGGGGAGAGTGGCCGGTGGATGGATTAAATGTGATGTTTACTTTAATTGTTGTAATTCCTTAATCCTCAGTTCTTAATGTCACTCCATACTTTAATCCTTGAACTCTACTAATTTCTTATTCAGTTAAAAATGGTTAAGAATGGTTCATGTTTAAAGGAAAGTGCATATGAAAACATTTTTAGAACTTTGGCTATTGCATCCAGCTTTAAAATTTTATAAGCTGCTTTTATTTTGAAATTTAATAAAGATAAATACCATAACACTTGCTACACATCCAATCAGAATATAGGATATCATTCACATCATTAGAGACTTAAATAATTTGGGGGGACACACTCAAAAATACTTACTCAGTGTACAATTCTCCTAGTATTGAAAAAATGATAACACTGAGGATGACAACTGTTATTTGGTAACCTGAGCCAATAAGGGCTGTGAAAAGAGTAGGATAAACAGGGGGTCGGAAGACATCACCATGAACTTGCTTCCACCCATATTCATCTCCCAGATCTCTCTCCTGCAGAAGAAAAAGAAAAAAATTAAGCTACTCAATATCTTCTATACATTTTAAAATATAACATTTTTATATATCTTTTCTTTTATGGCATTATAGTCAGTTACAGGACAAAGGTATCCTTAATAGTTGTTTCCATCTGGTCCTATCCATAGCAAGGCTCCTCCAATTCCCTTTATTTACAAGACTTAAGTCCCTCTCCACTGATTCACCACCTAATTGGTGGTCGTCCTCATCTTCTGTTTCTCATGAAATTAGTAAGAGAGAGTTTTTTACTGGATTTTCATTGTCAGATCAGAATGTCTGAGCCATCATAGTCTAATGCATTTTATAACTTTAATAATATCAGGTTGCTTGTTCCTTTGATAAATTTCAAAGTTAAATAAGGATCTCCTGCTATTAATTTCATGGACTAGACCAAAGTTTTTCTTAAAATTTTACAAAGGTTAATAATTTATTTTCATATAATTCAGTTATTGCTCAGCATTCACTCCCATAAAACAAAATAGGTGTATTAGTGGTTTACTGGTATTAATTTTAGTATTGAAGCTTATAAACTGAGATTTTAATTGGTTTTTGAGGCCATGATACCATTTCAAAGATGTTAACATTCTAACACTTGTGTCACAAGCAACAGCATGGTTTGAAACATGCTAATTACAGATTATATATAAGTACATATCTTATTGGTTTCTGAATTAAAATTAAATTTAAAATAATTATACAGTAATAAATTGTGAAAGGTAAATTAAAAATTATGCATTGAAAAACATTATAAGTAGCTTTTTTTTAGCTTTAACAACTTACTTTTTTGAACAGTGTATCTTATAGCAACATTGGTCCCGTTTAAAATATTTCCATTTTTCTACCATCAGGGATTCTAGAGTTTGTCTACTGAAATTTGACTTAAATTTAGTTTGGTTTTTTCGCACAGTACTGAAAACTTTTAACATGCAGCCTTACTGCGTGAAAAGAGTAATATTCAGCATTATTTTTTGCAAAGATTTGTATTTAATGGCTGAATTGTAGTCTTTAAGCAGTTCAAAAGATTTGTTATTTTCTGGAGTAATCTGAGGAGTTTCTGGAGTTATCAAATTTTCTCATTTCTCCGGAGAATCCAGAGTAGTTGGCATGTCTGGTATTTATTTGACATAGCAGTCCTATTGTTTATCTCTACAGTCAAATCATTACTAGTGGTAATGATAGATCCAAGATACTTGAATTGTGATACTTATTTTTATATCAGTTGACAAAAGATAAAATGAGTTTAAGTTAGGATGAGTGTAAGTTATAATTTATTTATTACTTATTGTTTCTGTACTATTCATGTTTAAATTTTTTTTAAAGCAGTGATTTTTTTTGTTTGTTTTGTGAGCTATATAAATATCAGTATCAATGTGAGCTAAAAAGCTCATATTGGGCTCATTTAATAGCTTCCTAAAGATATGCCTCATAATTATATATATATATATATATATATATATATATATATATATATGAGTGTATATATATATATATATATATATATATATCTATATATATATATATATATATATATATATAAATTAAAGAAATTTTTTTTCAAAAAATTAAAAATTTTTCTTTTTAAATTGTTAAAGAAAGACAGTTAATATCTGAAAAAAATCTCAGAGTGAGACACAAACAAAATAATAAAAGAAAAAAATAAAGAAAAAAATGTCTTCAGTTTTTTATGAAAATTGATATATTTTGTATTGGTTATCAAAATCAATAACAATAATTATTAATCTTACATTACTTGGGCCTGTCATGGACATTACACCTAAATTTATCGCTCTACATATTGCACCCAACATAAGGTTATGATGCAGAGAAAGGTGCAGTCTTGTACTCAATGAAACCAACTTCCAAAGTAAAAAAGAAAATCTTTTGGCTACCTAGTTTTACTTAAACATTTCAAGACCTTCAGGATGAAAAGGTTTGTTGATTTGGAGATCTACGGTTTACTTTTTTGCTACACAAGAGCTAATGAGACCTGAACCTATTGCTTCTGATTGCTGGTTGATTCTGAATGGCCATGAAGATCCATGCCAGCAGAGGGAATTGAAACTGCAAACTCCAGTACCAAAGAGCAGAACCCTACCCATTCAGCTATTATTCAGCACAGGGATCAAAAGGATTGAATTACAAGTTTATCAACAATGCCATCAAAAAACAAAGTGGGTTTAAAAAGCATTTAACTTCTCATTCTTAAGTAGAAAATTTTTTTTTTAATTTTTAACTTCACATTTATGTAACACATCATATGTTACTAAGCCTTTTAAGTATAAAGTTGAAGTTGTTTAAGCATTTTATTATTTTAAGAGAATTTTTATAGTAGTTAACCATGTAAACATACTTTGATCAAATTTTCAAATATCCCTACTTTGGTTCATCTGTATTAATATCTAGTACAATACAGAAACACCAAAGTGCCAACATTCATAAATGGCATGATCAACATCCAGAATGAAACATGAAATCATAATTATGGGGAGGTTAAAACTCACAACAACCAGGGTTGGCATGATTTAAATCATTTTTTTCCACTTCTTTTAAAACCTATATTCCAAAGCCAGAAGAATTGGGAATCAGTCAGCACAGTAATACCAATAAGTATAAATAGATAGCATGTGCTTTCCAAGAATTTAGGTGTTGTTATCAGATATAGTAGGGGTAGTACAATGATTGATTATGACTGGTGGAATTCATTTTATGTAATGGGAGGTAGAGTATTACAGAACTTGAAATCCTGTTTGTCTACCAAATAACAACAACTGTGACTTCATCTGCTGGAATGGAAAGACAGTTTTCTTCTTTTGGTATTGTTCATTCTAGTCTTCATAGCCAATTAGGAGTGGATAAAGCATCAAAGCTAATGTTTTGATTGAAACAGCTACATCCATGATTTGGTGCTTAAAAATATTGAAATAATTGTGATTTGTTTTTTTAAATAAATAGTTTGCATTAAAAGAATATTTAATTTGTTCTTTAAATTTACATCTTATTTAGTTTGCACTATCCAATTACAAAATAATAGAATGTATTTAGATTAAAATTTATATATTTATGTTTAAATAATCAGTGTGTAGAATATACTAGATAGATAAGATGTCACTTCTTATAACAAACTATTCTATGTATATTGCAAAAAACATAAAAACAACAATTAAAATTAGTTCAGAAAAAAATCAAAGAAATCTGATTTAAATCAAATCTGATTTTTTTTTTTTATTAAAAAAAAAAAAAAAAAAAAAAAAATCGTGATTTTTTTCCAACCCTGACAACAACAAATGGTTTGGGTTTTCAGTTCTGATTATCTATTTGTGGCTTAAACATTCAACTATTACTGATTTAACCATTATTCATACATTCATCACTCAAGTACAATAAGAGATTTATAAATTATCTGTGGAAGCATAATACAAACTATACACCAAACACAACCCTGAAAATAAATGAGAATAAACTTTACCATGTCATCCATTTCTTCATCTTTACTGTAGCGTGCATAATCTTTACGCAATGTTCGCATTAGAATCATGCTGACCAATCCAACAAGGAAAATGACCATCATAAATGAATTGAAGATAGAAAACCAATGGATCTAAAAAACAAAACCTACTATTAAACCCCAATACTGAAAATCACAAATTTAAAAAGAACTAATTAAAAATGTAGAATGGCTATACCCTGTGCTGGAAGAAGCTAGGATCCAAGTATTTGTCAAATCGATCTTCAAATTTTACATTTGAAGGCTTCCAATTTACCTAATAAAGATCAAAACAATGAGAACATAATAATATCAGATTGATATAAATTAAAATGTTGAAATCAAACTTTCACAAAGAAAACAAAACTTTTTTTTCATTTTCTCCTTTTTTTTATAGTTTAAGTATTTAAATCAGAAATATTTACACCATGAACAAATTTATCTTTTACTCACATATCAAGTCCAAAGAAGGGTAGTAAGTAAACAATCAAATTTGCTAATTATTTAATTCACAGGAGAAAAAACAAAACTTTTTAATGCTAAAATATTTATACAAAATCTCAATAGCTCTACTTACATAATTGTTAGCCAATAATGTTTTTTAATATCCCCATAAATATTTAGTGTTAAAAGTCAAATGATATTTTCAAGTACAGACTCAAAAAAATATAGAATGAAGTTTCTATATTTTCATCTAATATATTTTATGTCAGAGAATTCAGGCTCACATATATGCATACTTCCAAACATAGAAATAATTTGAAATCCCAAATCTTGTCATAGGAGATATTTTTCTTAATCCAAAAATTGGATAACTCTGCTTTCATGATAGATATAGTAGTCACTAGATATAGTAAACAAATTACTTGGATGTCGCATAATTCCATTTAATATAGAAGATTTATTACCTTAATATGAATGTTTATGGTTTAATGAGTATATTTAAACTGAGTAAGTGTCAGATCAGAGAAAATCCTGTAGTGAAATTCTTAATTAGGATATCTTAATTAAATATTTATTAAAATTTATTTCTATAACAAGTCTAAAAATCAATTAAAATGCCACACATGGCCCGTGGACTCTCAGTTGATTTAAACAAAAATGAACAGTACAGAAGGAAAGGTAAAATGGCTTAAGAAATAAATCTAACAATATAAAATAAAGCAAAATAGAAGATTCAATATTTCACAATATACACTTCAACACATTTAATATAATTTTTTAATTTACTCTTGTATACATTTGCTTACTTCATATGTAAAAGTAATTTTTTTCCCTTTTTCTAGTTTAACTTTGGCTTCACTTGTCAAATTAACATCAACAATTTGATTTCCATTATAGCCAATATCAAATTTTTTGTGAGTCCACAGATGATAACTATTGTCTGATTCTTCAAATTCTCCAACAATTCCTATAATTTATTACAATTATATTCAGAAATAATAGAGAACAAAACAATACAAAATATTTCCAACTTTTATTAATTGAATTCTTCAGTATGCATACTATACAATTAACACTGACATTAATACACACACAAACACACTTTGTAAAGAAATGAACAAAATATTATTTTGTTTAAATGGTACTCTGGTTAATGATTTATCCAATCAAAAATTACAGCTTTTACTTGAAATTTAAAAAAATATATTCTCATAAAAAGTAAGAGATTTACATAGAAAATAGAAATTGCTGAAAATAGAAATTACTTGGAAAAAGTAATTACATAAGATTTCATCGCCAATTTTATTAAGGAATTAAATTTATTTCAATTTGTAATTAAAAATATACAAGGATTCTTTGTAAAAACAATACTAATAAAATAAAGTATTATGTTTTAAAAATCCCATATATATGCAATTACAAGAATATTTTAAGCAATTAATCTAAGACATTTTAGAATCTTGGTTTATGTATACTACGTTATGGGTTACTCTTTCCATACAATTACAAGATATTTTAAGCAATTAATCTAAGACATTTTAGAATCTTGGTTTATGTATACTACATTATTGGTACTCTTTCCATATAATATAATCTGAAAAATAATTTGTTTCATTTACTATACAATTTACATATAAAAGCTAGGAAGAAAAGTATATTAGTTTTGCTTAAAATATAAATATTTTTAGGGGATACAAGAGTTATCAAATTGAAAATGGAATTTTAAATAAGCTTACTTATTGTATCATAACTACAAGATATTAAAACACTCTAGAGCAGGGCTGGGCAAACTACGACCTGCGGACCAGCTAAGGCCCACCGGAAGGTTTTATCCAGCAAGCAGATAGAATTTTAAGTTGCCGGTCCAAGGCAAATTAAAAGAAATATATATTTATACATTATATATCCATCTCCTTTTCTAATTTGCTTAAATATTGTATCCCAAATTTATTATCTCACACCCAGAAGATCAGCAGTATATTTGCTTCTTATATGTGAACAAATGTTTTCAGCTTTGAACCTTCGAAAGAATAATTTCAGAAGTAGACTGACAGATGAGCATTTAGCATCGTTCCTTAAAATCAGTACATCTCACTTCAAATCTCAGTATAAAGAACTTTTAAAAATGAAATCACAATTTCATTCATCACATTAACATATTTAAACCATTAGGTACTTGTATATTGTTTTTAAAATTTTAGAAACATTTATCTTGGCCTGCCAAACTTATTTTCTTTCGATTTTTGGCCTGCTGCCTAAAAAGTTTGTCCATCCCTGCTCTAGAGACTTTTGTGTTTAATTCTAAAGCTTAAAACAAAATGGTTGGCAGTTTCTTTGAGAATCAAACTTTACAATTTATAGATACATTTTATATTTCATTAATTTAATTTCATGGAAAGTTAAATATAAAAGGTAATATTACCCCACACAGGCAAATCATCTAAATACATCTGATACCAATAATGATTTTTCACAGCATAGACAAAAGCTTGTAGTTTCTCTTCATTTAATTCTACACCACAATATGGACTTTTTGGTGAATTGGCTAAAAAAATAAATAGAATATGAGTAATTACACACAAACAAACCTTCAAAATGTACTTTTCTTAATAACATCAATAACTTCAAACAGCCTAAATTGAGATAGTAAATTATTCTGTTATTCATACAAGAAGGCTTGATTTTCAATCTGCCTAATTCTAGAAATAGTGAACTTGTATTTACATAAGTGTTTTTTGAATACATGGTTATAGAAAGTAACTGGGACAAAATTGTTTTAACTATTAGTTTATTTAAAACATAAACAAATACAAGCACATTTATCCTTCTCTAAAAATAATAGCATGCATGTAAAATATTTATTAAAAAAACCTACTTTTTTATGCTAAATAAGCATTTAAAAACATGAAATTAACTGTTTTCAATATGTTTGTTGATATTTCCTCCAAAATTCTTTGAAAAATTCTGCAATCAGGCAACATTTCTCTGAAATGTACTAAATTTTGAGCCAGCAAAGGCTGCATCCCTATAGAGACGAAGTTTGTCTTTTCATTTAAATTAATATAAATAAAAACTATAATTTTAGGTATATACTGATAAGATTTTTCAATCTGGGTGCACCTAGTGATATCACCACACTTTCATCTAGAGTAACTAAAATCCCTTAATAAAACGAATCTCTCAGGGTTCCACACTTTTTCCAGAACAAAAATTAAGGACTTTTCTAAGGACCAAAGTAACTTTCTATAAGGACCTACTTAAAACACAAGGCATAACAACATAAATCCTATTTCCTGAGGAATATATTTTAATTATTATGAATCAAACAAGGTATGTTCAAATAAATGCTCTACAATATTTCAGAATTGAGTTTTTAAAAATGCCAGAAAATTAATATAAGATAAATCTATTTAACAAAAACTAATTTTGAAAAATGTATATCTAAAGTTTTTAGAGTGATCAAACTAAAAATAAATAAATAAAATACAATACTATGAATAGTATACAATAATATACAATACTATGAATTTCTGAGGGTTTAAAAATGACATATATATATGTGTGTGTATGTGTGTGTGTATGTAAGTACTAGCTGATTATACCCGACGTTGCTTGGGAAAGAGGAAATTTTTAGACTTTCTATTACATTCAATGCTACGAAAATTAAATTTCCTTAAGTAACTGAAATATCTACAAACCTTCCACCCTCCATGCTTTGTTTAATTAAAATCTGCATAACTGTTAACTATTAGGATATGGCAGCTGGCTTTATACTTTAAACCTTTTAAGTATGCAAAAGATTATTTGTCAAATAATTTCTTCTAGCTTGTGACCATAAAATGTACTAATGAACTAAAAATATTTTCATAATTTTTTAAGGATATCAAGGAAAGGAATTTTGATTTACTACAGTAATACACTAAAAACATATGTATTTGAGATTTTCATTATACTTACAAAACCAGGAAGTTCTGAGAGCACGGCGAAAACTGCTAGGAAATCATGTGACGATGACGGATTGTGTTCCAATTTAAAAATTAAGGAGTTTTTAAGGACCTTTGACAAAAATTAAGTAATATAAAGGCCCTTAAAAATGAAAGCTAAAATTAAGAATTTCTTAAGGACTTTTAAGGACCAGGGGAACTCTGTCTCTTGTGGGTATATTACAATTGAAAAACCTTACGATGGATGATTTAATTAAAAATTCTGAAATGTCTTCATTTAACAAGAATATGAGTGAAAAAATATCTAAAGAATTTAACATACTTAATAAACATTTAAAACAGATACATTAGCTTAAATTGAAAATAGAATATGACTTAACTTAAAAAGAAATAACATTCTTTAAAGCTGTTAAATAATATACAAAAACTATTTTGAAAAAAGAAAAATGAAATAAATTTCAAAAATGGATTTTAAAGCAACACTGAACTCACAATTGTGAATAAGTTTTATCTTTAAAAAAAAAATAATAATAAATAAAAATAAAACTAAAACCCTCTCAGAGTTAGTGAAATTTTGCAGAATTTCCTGCTTTTTGCGTGGTTTTGAAAAGTACTGATATTTTCCCAAGGATTTTCAAAATCCTAAATTACCCCAATTCCCTGATTCCCCAGTTTTTCCTGATTTGTGACCATCCTGTTAAACAATTATGCAAAATTTCAACAAACTATGAATATCTCATTTTTTAAATAAGCAAAATATGAAAATTAAGAAAGATAATTTTAATGGTTTCTACTAGTACAGTACCAAAAATGAATAAGCTTCGTACGATTATGAATGAGAAAATTATAATAATAATTCATAATTATTGATTAAGTTAAAGATTAAGCTATGGATTATAGAATAAATATGAAAATACCTTCAATTTTAATAACAATTTGTCCTTGTAAAGTCACTCAAATTATTATAATATGCACTTTAAATAACAAAAATGTTGTCTTGAAAATTACCTATCAACATTTAAATTCAATGATAAACCAAGTGACTATACCTAAAAACATACACTATCTTCTCATTTTAAAAGCCACAAACATTGATTCAACAAAATATGATTCAGTGTTATTAACTATAACCTAAATTTGTATATTATATGCGTAGTACCAAGTGTATAGCTTTTACACAGCTTTAAAATTAAAATAAGTAATCAATAAATGGTAAAATGAAGACATTAATAGTGTCAGAGTTACCATACTGTCGTAATTAAATTGCAAACTAAACAAGTCGCTTCAAATAATAAAAGATTTACAACATATAAAGTATTATAACATTCTCAAAATACCCCATTTACAGAAGAAATGTCTTTGTTTTGAAAAGAAGTGGTTTTACATGTTTTTTATTTAATTGTCTACAACAAAGTCAGAAAATAGTCTACAGCTTGAGCCTTCTACACAATTAAAAAAATATTCTACATAAAAAAATATCTGTCAAAATTTTAGCTAACTAAAAAAACATTGCTCTATCCTTACATTATGGGAGTATTTTATAATTAAAACAAACTGTTAAAAGCTGAAAATGATTTTAATGTCTAATAAATCCATTTTGTTTAAATAAAAGCAGGGAATCTGCCAAAATAAACTTTTTCAAATCCATGACTTTTCATGACTTTCCCTGATTTAGCAGATTATTTTCCATGACTTTAAAAAGCTTTCGTTAAAGTATATATGAATAAAACTTCTGATGTACATACAAATGAAATATATGCTTTTAGAGAAATTACAGGAATTTTATCATAAAAAACTATAAACTTACTTAAGTGTTAATAAACTCATATACATAAAAATAAATTGTTGTATCTACATACCTAAGTTTAATCATATAGCAATTTTTCAATCAAAATGTTTCCAATTTGAATTCAGGGTACTTTGGTATTATCCAGGTGACCATGAATAATAGCCAAATATAACCCTATAACGTTTATATACAATATCCCTAGAGATAAACTTATATTTTGTGCAAAAATCTTAACTAATTTTTATTAAAAAATAATTATTATATTAATAAAATTTTAATCTACAATTTAAGAAAAAACCAGAATAATATACATTTACCCACCCATTAAACTTTCTTACTTTGAGTTTCCTTGGTGAACAAATTTTATTTGGCAATATGGTCAATAGGTTAATACATAAATACCAAACTCAGTAACTTCAGCAAAATAACAAGTAAAAATAGAATTAAACAATTCAATGCATTTTTTTTAATCAGTAGTTTAGTTGATCCATGACTTTTACTCATTTTACTTGAAAAATCAAGACTTCCCATGATAAAATTAATCCATTGTCTAAATCCATGATTTTCCCTGACTTTCCAGGTGCGTGGAAACCATGTAAAAGTATTGGTATAACCTCCCGTTGCTGATTTTAAAATAAATTTTTAAAAATTTGTTTTGCAGCTGTAACAATAGTAACAAGGTTTGATAAATTCAGGATACCATTCTAGGGTCAATTAAAAAAAAAATGCTTTTATATTCATTTGAGAATTTGGAAATATATGACAAAGCACGTTGCATGCCACCAAAAGATAAGAAGAGAACAAAAAAACCATAAATCTGAAAAGGTATGTTTCTTAGTATAGCTCATTTTAAAAACACATCATTCTGTGAAAAACCCTCTAAAATTATACAATAAAACTTAAGTAAATGAGGATGTGATTAAGTGGGAAAAGTTATAAAATTGTTTGGTGATTGACAACTTCAAAACTATACTGCTTAAATACCATGCAGCATGTTTATTATCAGGTCTATGTAAGTTTTCTTTTAGCTGCAAGATCTGCTTTTCAAACACCCTCAAAAGTCCTATGCAACCTCACTACTTTTGACTTCCTTGTCATACATATAAAAACATGAAATAATAATGATTATCTTAATAAGAATATTCACAGTGATATATTTAGCCATTTAAATTAATAATTTATTTTCTATCAGAATCTAATCATTAAAAAACCAAAATATTAGTATAGCTAAGAAGGATTAAAATTACAAACCTCTAAAATGAATTTCAAAGCCACTTATTTCAAGTTCCACACCTAATAGAGCTTCACCCAGAGTTTCGTGATAATGATCAATACTTTTCTTAGGTCCAGAACAAAATGGCAGTGAAAAATAAGCGTAAGTTTCCTGCCTGTTATGATAAGGCCCCACAGTATTCATCCAGAGAACTACTTCTTCATTTAATTCATACTATAATAAAAAAAATTTATAATTTACATCAATATCAACAGTATTAATAATTATTTCTAAATAAGATCCCCCAAATTATATGTTTAAAAGATAAATTGATGAAATATCTATATTAAAAAATAAAGTTTTCTGAAAATATTTTTATGAAAGAGAATGATTTCAACATTCCCTTTCCAAAAAAATAAATAAATAAAAATAATAATTTTACTAAACAAAGTAGTATTACTTTCATGTTTTGATTTTTTCTGTATTAGTCAGATTATAACTACATATATTAAAATTGAATTTAAGCACTAAAACTTTTTTAAGTGAGTTGTCCTGTGTTTAAATCCTTGAGATCTCTTTAAAAAATTTTATTATAATCTGAATATTGTTTACATTAACTTTTAGCTACTTTTCATCTTTGAATTAAAATACATGTTTTACTCAATCGCTATCAATTTAAAAGATTAAAAAAATAATAAATTCTGTAAGCTTGTTTGGAAGTTATATGGTCATATCATATGTACTTCTTATGTGTTTAGAAATTTTTAGGCCATTATGCTTAATACATGAAATTAATTTCCTTTTTCATTATTTTGCAAATATGACATTTTCTCTGAAAAAAACTTAGAATGTCAAGGAAAATTTAATCTTTTAACGATATGTAACCTTCAGAATTAAAATCCATTCTTGTAAACTATTATCATGCATTTTCCACTGATAACTAAATACTGGTATACTTTTACTTATTTTGTGCCCTTAATGTGAATCAATACCTGCTATATTGGATTACTCTATTAGCTCAGTGTTAGTCTACGAGAGAAATAAACTTTCCTCTGGCTACTTTGCATTTAAAGAATTCTTTGAAAGATTATACAGTGGACTCCGGTTAATGTGATCAGTTTGGGACACCGTGATTTTGATAACAATAAACGATATGCAAAATGAGATAAATTTCCCCCTCCCCTTTAATTCACACGTACTAAATTTCAAAACAAAATGAAAAAACACACCATATATTTTTGTATGTATATTATTCTTTAAAACATAAGAATTGTATGCAAAATTTAAAAAATTCATCAATTGTTGACTGTCTACAATTTTTTCTAAGAACCTCATTGATAAATTGTTCATAATCAACTTGCCATAATGATTAAAAATTTCGATCTTTTGTTTTAATGTTAAATCATTTTGCTTTCTGGTTTCCATATTGGCAAGCTGCATGTAAGCGAGTAAGGTATAAAATGTAAATATACTCCTTCTGAGTTCCGATAAGAATGTGTTGCCTTCTGCTTATCTGACAACCATTGACAACTAGCAGGGTGTGCGTATTTCTGAAATATTCCTGGAAAGTGTAATTCCCCACTCTCCATTTCCCTAGGTTGAAGAGTAGAATCCTCAGAATATATTGTAAATATTCCTTTGGCAGTTAAAATGAGGTTCGAAAACTAATCCTATTAACAGATGTAACAATCGCACAAACTGATAATTTTAACAGACAAATGAATAGAGAAAATCAGGACCAAGTGATTTCGATAGCAATAAGCGATTGATAACATTAAACAGAGTCTAATGTATCACATTACATAGCAGCAAATTATCTAGGATGCTATCTTTCCCTTTTGAAAAAAAAATATGAAGAAAAATATATTAAATTTTAAATTATTTGTGAGAAATTTTGGTGATCTGTTTTTCAAATGCAAATAAGAACAATTAAAACAATTAACAAGCATAAATTAAAAGGATAGGATTGCTTCCCATAGAATATGCTAGTCTATCACAATACACTTTTTTAAAAGAATTCTTACAAGTCAATACAATTACAGTCTTACAATGCAAGTCAGCCAGAAAGAATTTTATTTTTTTCCTGTAGGTTAAAACTGAGTAAGAGGAATCCAATATGGCAGGTATAGACCCACCTTAACACTAGTTCTAGTATAAATTTTAATAAAATAACACAAGCATCAGCATATAATACTTGATAACGGTTTATTTCATAAAGAAAATTCCAGGACTGCTGAATTTAATTACCAAGTGCCCATTTTATACACATCCTCTTTTATTATTTATGTTTTCCTAGTTATGTAAATTTTCAATAAATTTTTAATAAATAATTATTTAGGATCGGATTTTCTTCATAGTATATACAATCTGTGATTATATACCTCAATACATTCCTAAAAAGTATA
The DNA here is from genome assembly GCA_032207245.1 of Pardosa pseudoannulata. Lineage (NCBI taxonomy): Eukaryota > Metazoa > Arthropoda > Arachnida > Araneae > Lycosidae > Pardosa > Pardosa pseudoannulata. Next base: position 29,689,059 of record CM063499.1, on the reverse strand, counting down.
TTATTAAAAACTATTTAAACCGTAGAAGCAAGTAGCTCTTTTGTTCTGACGTTAACACTATTAATTTCTCTATTCACTTCTTTTTCTTCATAACATACTGTAAAATCATGCATTGGAGTACTACATCCTAAACATTATACTAATTAATGCGATTTCAATTATCTTTTCGAAATGAAGCAAAAACATTATCATCGTACCTACTAGGTTACCTTGTAATAGATACAATCAGAATAGGTAACTAAGATTACACTACATAACACTGACCCTTGATCCAAATTAATAAAATCTAAGAGGTAAGTATGGTAGTATACCATATGAAGAAAAGAAAGATGATGAAAAGTTCAAATGATCAACAATATATTGGAAAACGTAATAAAATTACTAAAAAATCTTTAATCTTTCAAGAAATATTCAAATCAAAACCAAAGTGGTAAAGCCTTTACCCCTTTTTATTTACATTTAATCAAGGTTGGCATGATTTAAATCCGTTGATTTAAATCATGATTTAAATCAGTTGATTTTTTTAAAAAAATCATTGATTTAAATCGTTTTTTTTTCACTTCTTTTAAAACCTATATTCCAAAGACAGGAGAACTGGGAATCCATCAGCACAGTCATACCAATAAGTAAATAAGTATAAATAGATAGCATGTGCTTTCCAAGAATTTAGGGGTTGTTATCAGAAAGTATGGAGTAGGGGTAGTAGAATGATGGATTATGACTGGTAGAATCCATTTTATGTAATGGGAGGTAAAGAGAGTATTACAGAACTTGAAATCCAGTTTGTCTACCAAATAACAATAGCCATGGCTTCATCTGCTGGAATGGAAAGACAGTTTTTTTCTTTTGGTATTGTTCATTCTAGCCTTCGTAACCAATGAGAAGTGGATAAAGCATCAAAGCTAGTGTTTTTATTGAAACAAATCCATAATTCGGTACTTAAAAAAATATTAAAATAATTGTGATTTGTTTTTTTAAATAAATAGTTTGCATTTAATTTGTTCTTTTAATTGACATCTTATTGAGTTTGCACTATCTAATTACAAAATAATAGAATGTATTTAGATTAAAATTTATGTATTTAAGTTTAGGTAATCAGTGAGCAGAATATACTAGATAGATAAGATGCGACTTCTTATAACAAACTATTCTATGTATATTGCAAAAAACATAAAAACAACAATTAAAATTAGTATTCAGAAAAAAATAAAAAAAAATCCAATTTAAATCAAAAAAATCTGATTTAAATCAAATAAATCTGATTTTTTTAAAAAAAATCATGATTTTTTTCCAACTCTATCGGCATTTAATATTTATTTTTAAAATTTACTAGGATCACAAACTATTCATATATTAGTCAGACAAGCACAAAAATACTCCTGCATGTGGAATTATTTCTCATTTTTGATAGACTGAGAACAAATTAAATTAGGTTTGTATTGTGTGAAAATCATTACAGAAAATAAAATTGATTCATTAAAAATAAATGAAATACATTTATTTCTAACCCACATTGTATCTTTATTTAAATTCCTCTTACTTATCATGCATAATAAAATATTTAAAAAAATTTCAATTCATAGAATAAAATGTCTACTTCAAAATTAAAGAATTATAAATCTATAAGACGGCTTTTGGTGAAGAATTGCATAAAAATTACAAAATATATATTTATCCCCTCCACTTCCCGTATAAGACGTGTTAAGTAAGACACTTGGAAGAGATTATATTACCAAATTAAAGTACTCAATATCAAGGTTTGTGCTTTCAGTTTATAATGATATAATACGATAAATTACAGCTAAATTTGAAAATTGTCAAAAAATTTCGCTATTGAGGCATTTATTGAGGCATTAAAGAATCGGCATAAGCATGCATAATTTTATTTATTCTCTAGTACTTTCAAATTTAAAGAACTAGTTACCTTTCTACATCGATATAATTTTCTACAATTCATCTGATATTTATGATTAAAGATTCACTGAATGTCATGTGTTTATCTGGTTAAAAAATAATCCTAAAAGTCGTACTCGGACAATTATTTTCTTGATAGCATGGGATACTTCCATATGATGCCGAACATCGGGCGACAATCAAATGAAATTTCAAATTTGATAGTCAAAACCAAAACAGAGATTGTTGTAAACAAATTTACAATTTTGATAAAATCAATTATCTAAAAGAGTCCAAAATTAATAAAATTAGAAAAGGTAAATAAATGTCAACATAGACGCTGAGAAAATGCAGAGTATGAAAATGGGAAACTTAAAGCAAATGCAAGAATATACTCTCGATCAAATAAATTGTAAAACAAGGCTAACATTTTATTTAAGATAGGAATAAGGGAAATTTAAAAGTGCAATTCACATGTGTAAAATGTCTTACTTTATGACTATGCTCGTCACTTGCTGTTAATACAAAACAAAACACAACGAAACACACTAATTGGAAAATGATTTTCATGTTTTAAGTAAAAGTGACACAAATCAAGTATGAGTTAACTACAATCTTCATGAAAGAGTAGAAAGAAACCGGTTATTTATGCGGCACTAATTCAATCATAACAAAACTCGGCGTACATCACATCAACTCATTTCTATTCTCGGCAGAAGACACGATGCCATGAAACTTTAAAGAGCCACGTCCACTGAGTAGCGTGAACTAGTACTTACAGTGTTTATTAATTTTAAATTATATAAATGCTTGTAGGCGAAGCAAAGATGAGAATTATATTTCTATAATCTTCAAATATTAAAAAAATATAATCATCATGCTCATGAATATCCTTATTTATGAAGCTTTAAAGTATTCTATGTTTCACCTCCCAAACAAAGACTATAGAAAATTATTTATGAAGAACCTCACATAATTCTTATATTTTAAAATGTAATTCTTATAGTTTTTAGTAGGCAATTAAAATATAAAAGAGTCCAATGTGCTTAACATTCATCAAACTCAATTACTGGGAGTTGCATACTATTGTTAAAACTTTATACACTATAATTAGTGGTTTGCGAAAGCACATTTTCGAAATAACAGCCACTAATCGCAATTGCTTATGCTGAAAAATGTGATACAGCAGATGAATGTTCACTCATGTCCATAAATTAAGGATAATGAAGTTCAGGCAATGAAAGAGACAAAAGCAAAACAAATTTGACTTATTTGTAAAGTCTATTTATTAAACAAAAGGTAAAGAGAAAAAAAGATGCTATGTGTTTGACATAATTAATAAAAATTGCGATTTTTACTCCCTGGAGCAAATTTCAAAAAAGAACCTATTTACAGAAAACAGTATAACATGGTTAGTATGATGGTTAATACGGAGTATGTCTCCCGGACGATGCAATACAAGCGTTACAATGCCTACGCATGCTGAGTATCAGATTATCAATCTCATCTTGGGGAAAATTACACCACTCATCAAGCAATGCCCTCCGAAGTTCCGATAGACAGTTAGGAGGGGGTTGACGGGCTGCAATTCGTCGGCCAAGCATGTCCCACACATGCTCTATTGGATTCAAGTCCGGTGAGTATGCTGGCCAATCCATACGGGTGATATTCTCAGATTGAAGGCATTCGTCTACAATGTTTGCACGGTGAGGTCGGGCGTTGTCATCCATATACAGAAATTCAGGACCCATGGCGCCCCGAAACAAACGTACATGTTGTTCCAGAATGACATCCCGATAGATGTGGCCTGTCATCGTTACACTCTGAACATGCAGGTCAGTTCTGGAACCAAGAATAATTCTTCCCCAAACGAGCCATCCTGCACCACCGTAAGGGTGTCATTCAATGGTGTTCTCTTGGTGGTAACGGGTACCTGGCGCTCTCCATATGAAAGTCCGGCGAGAATCAGAATGTAAACTGAACCTGGACTCGTCGGAAAACATCACACAAGACCACTGTTGCGGTGTCCACAATGCATGCTCTCTAGCCCAGCATAATCGTATGCGAAAGTGAGTTGCGGTAAGGGGAACACATCTGACAGGCCTACGAGCATATAGACCAATGTTCCCTAAGCGTCTGTACACGGTCTGCCTTGAAACTGTAGTACCGGTAGCTGACGAGACAGGTCTGATGCTGTGCTCCGTCTGTTTCTTTTGGCAGTAACTGCCAAATACCGGTCATCATTCGGCGTAGTAACTCGGGGGCGATCTGTGCTGTAACATCTACTCACAATACCATCATGTTTGAATCGTTGCCAAAGCCTGGAGATGACACTCTGGGCGATTCCAAGTTCATCGGATACTTCCAGCTGGGTACGTCCACATTCCAGTCGTCCGATAATTCTACCACGTAAAAAATCATCCAAATGCTTCCTTTGTGCCATAACTATGCGGCTATTGCACTGAAAGGCTTTTAAAACACTTGTGAACAATTTTACTTCTTTGCTACTATTCCTTATATACCCCTTTCATACACTCTCGTCATTGTGACGTACTATCCGCGCTATCTGGTGGTTTCCTGCAATTTACATATTCTTCTTCAAGATGTGTGTGATAATTCTACAGGTGAAATTTTTATTTTAGAGCTCAATTTTTGTGTGATTCTGAATTATCCTTAATTTATGGACATGAGTGTAATTTTGGAGATAAAATCAGTTAGCAAGAAGCTCTAGTAATACTGTGAAAGTAGAAAAATACATGTATATATAATTGTATTCATCAATAAACAATATTTGTATTAATACTGATTTATGAATTTGTAAATCATCTCCCCAACATGGATGAGCCGTGGTAGCTCAGTCGGCAAAGGCAGAGCTCTCGTAACTGGAGGGTTGTGGTTTCGGAGCCCGAGCCAACATAACATCAGCCGTGTTCGTGAAAAGGTGACTGGAGCATATAGAATATGTTCGTGGTCACAATGCCCTCCAAATTCTCAATCAATATCTCTGGGGGTGGCAGGCCAAGCCTATGGGTCTTCTGCTTGATCCCTGCTTCAAAATTACGAGGGCCCACTTGAGGTTAAGTCGTACTTTCACCCTTGAGGTGCTCTTCAAAATGAAAGGCACACCCCCTTGCCTTAATACGAGTATACCAGTAGCCTCTGGCTAAATCTTACTTGGTTTGAACAAGTAGCATATGCAACAACAACAACAACCAACATAAATTGCAACCATATTTGCAGATATTGCAAAAGCATCGACAAAATTTGGTTTGATGGTCTGATTTTTAAAATCATCTATTTAAAACTTCACTTATCAGCTGATGCTTGTAGGCGTCCGGAATCGGCTTTAAGCAGTATGTCCTGGTCTCATTAGCCCCCGAGTAGCAAAAAAATAGACCAGAACAAAACAAATAAATAGAAATATTTAACAATTTCTTAAATAACTGTAATTTCATTGATAGTGTAAATAAAACTTATTAAACTTCAAGGTCTCTATTTTAGGGGTTTACCTAGAAGAATACTTTTTAGTCTAATTTATTCAAAATCAGTGTTAACGGCATGTGTTCTAATAAAATATTACTTTATATTAAAATCGGGTTGGCTTTTTATAAAGACCTATTTAAATACCTTACCTACTATAACTACTTAAATACAAAACCTACTTAAAATAAAAGGTAGAGAGGCATAGAAAATTAGGGGGGAGTAGCCTGAAGGTTAGAAACCGTTTCTCTTAAATAGAAGAAATGCACTGTTGGAAATGCTAAGAAATTTCTTCACCTTAAATATAACAGCTAGTTTTAGAGCCCATATAGAACCTATCTTTCCTGTTGGTAATTTTAAGCAATAACACATATCGCGCAACATGTCCGATCATTTTCCACAGTAGAGTCCTTGAAGAAAGGTCGACTGTTAGCAGTTTCAAATAGGATCGAAACGCCACAGCCTAGTGGTTAGGGCATAAATCTGGAAATCCTTAAGATCCTTAAGAATCCATAAGATATCACAAAATCATTCCTCTGTATACTCAAAGTACTTGCAGGATAAATGTGTTTTAAAAAGTCTTCAGAAAAATCTAAAGAGAGAGGATCTGTACAGAATCAGGAGAAAATGATCTCACCTGAGGATGGTCAAATTAAGAGAATAATCCAGTGTTGAGAACCAAAATCTAAAGGTTTACCCACTTAGTCATGAGATGGAAAGGAGAGCCAGTGGAACTGGAAGTAGAGCCAATCCCTATGAAGTCGAAACCTCTTAAGAGAAAAAACTGAAAATAAAATAAATCTGGATTACAACCAAACGGGGCACCAGGCTACGTGCTGAGGCTGTAAATTTGCAAATTAGAAGAGCATCATTCAGAGTTCAAAATCCTTTCATTGTGGAAATTGATAGAGTAAGTCCATTCAAACAATTACCAGTTATTATAAACCGTAGACTATAAACAAGTTTTGAGCCTTCTTAAAGTAGTAAAGCTTCCATTTATAGAGGTTATTACAGGCAAAGTTGTAAATATTTTTAACAAAATTCTGGATTGAGAAAGTGTCTACACCCAAATTTTAGGAAGGTCATTGGTATGTATTCCAATGAACTTTCAACGGACTTTCAACGTTCTTTCCTTGAAAAAGGCTTCTGTTGATAATTCTGTAGATGCAGCTGGAAGTTCTCCATAATGTACAAGTATTTTAGCAGCAGGCAATATTTACTCAATAAGAACTTTAAAAAACTTTGTTAATATGAGATCTTCTAGAGGAAATATTGTATGTAAATCTGCCAAATAAAACCTGTTTTCTAACTGAGCAATCAAATGCTACAAGAATGTTCTAAATCTGATTAGTTAGTACATTTTACCTTTGGATTTATCGTGAAGGCATACTCAATAAATGAATTTCTACGTATAAAAAGCTCGCTGTCTGTTGTGAAACTTTGAAGATTTTACTACATTTTTTGTCTGTTGCAGCTCTTATTGTTTTAAACTTCTTTACTGTAATGAATATATCGCTCTTTACAGTCGAAAGGTGTAAGATCCTGTCGCCAGAGATAAACAATATACAATTATGCTGACATGATGAAATTACTTCCTCCAAAAGCAGCTCCAAAGGCTACGGTCATGTTTGATGCCAACCCTCATAAATAACTTGGATACATGGCAAAGAAGCTCCTTAAGAAGTATGAAGCTGTCGTGTCTTTTCACTAATTTCGTAAGACAAAGAAATTTCAGTTTCTCTGTCTTAGGCCTTTGCTTGTTTGCATTTGAAATAATTTTTACGAAAGCATATATTCCTTTTGTTGAATACTTCACAGAATTTGAAAAAAGTTACAATACCCATTATATCTTTTAATTGGTTGAACTTCATGACTTTTAGTTAGGTTCGAATTTAACTGCTTGTTAAAATAATGAGTGTAAAAACCTAAGTGTTTTCCGTTCAATAATTGGGCTTGAGCACCAATATATTTTCCAAATATGTAAGAGACTCCGTAACCTAGATCTCCTAAATTTCTAAACTTAATCCAAGTTTTTTCAATTCATCGACATCTAAAACCTTGTATTCCATTCGTTCAACAAAACTAATGGAATCTTTTTTGAGCATCGTATTCTTAAGGTCTACATACCATAGACACACGCTCATTTGTTCTTATACATATTGTTTCCCCAAAAAGACGGAATAGAACATTGTGTGTGCTTGAGATAGTATATCATTTGAAACAACATCTCCGATGTATTCAAAAACTTCATTTTCAACTGTTTTAGTGGATTTCAAATTCCGGGGGCCCCGCCGTCATGTTTTTGGCTCTATTTTTATACAAGTGATCGCCAAATTGTTGCCAAGTGATGTTTACAATTTGTGTATTAAGTTTATACCCAATTTCAAAGCATATTTTGAACAAAAAAAGGTTTGAAATTTTGATAAGATGAATATAGATTTAAATTTGATTTTTTAATGTATTTAAAGGCGCTTTTGTACTGTTTATTGAACTAAACTGTGCGGAAATTTTGCAATAAGTGCAAGTTAAGCAAAATATAAGCATTAGTTGGTTATATTTAGGCAATTATGCTTATAAAATATTTCGTTATATTTATAAAATACGGTTGCTATTTAATGAAATTATTTTAAAACTATCAAAAGATTAAAAAGTATAAAGTACGGTATAAATTACTTCTAGAAATTATTAGCTTAAAATGGAAATATAAGAACGGAGTAAATGTTTTAAATAAGTAATAAATTTTTAGCTTAAAATTCTGAAGAAAGTAAGGGAGTGAAATGATTTTTCTTATCTAAGTGAGGTAAAGCTCCCCTTGATCTTCCGTAACAATAACGGTAAACGGTCGTAATAAAATTACTTTTATTATTTAGCGTATCACTTATAACAATATAGTACATTATAAAATAATATAGTTTAAAAGTATTTCTTCTTCATTTTGTTTTAAATTAAGATACAACTTTGAATAAAAAAGTTCAAAAAGCAGTAAATAAAGAAAATATGACATCACTTCTTACCCTTCGAACATTAAGCATAAAATATAAAATAAATAAAGCACTTACCTAATTTAAGTATCCTGAGTTGTTGGTAGATATACACGTTTGGTCTGATTTAAAAAAATCATGAAAAGCATCCTGCGGATTTTCTTTCATTTTCCTCTACACAAATTCACTAAGGTATGAATCAAATTGATTTTCACACTTGCGAACTATGAGGAGTCTGGAGTGCGAACTGTGTATCAGGGTCTTTGAAAGTAACACTATGATTAACTCTCAGATGATCAAAACCTTCATCTGAAAGACAATCATAGGCTTTCCAACAATCAGAAATGGTTGTAATACCCGGATGCACATATTTTCGTATGACTGCTAACAAAGTATCCCTATCCCTACGTTCCACTACCTCAAAAAACATCTATTTGTACCCCTCTCTATTCCGCCGAAAACCCACTTACCATCAACCCTTCTACCCCTATTAAATTTACGTTTCCCAAACTTATTTCATCAATTTCAACAATGATTCCCCCCCCAATTTTAGAAGAAGAATTTAAAATAAAGTCTGTGCAAGCCTCTGTAACGTACTGGAGATATGGTAGGTGAAGCTGTCAATGAAACAGGCTAGATAACTGTTTATTCTAGACTAAATATTTTATTCAGGTGAATAAATTATGTACAGCTATGTACAGGTCCAGTAGATTCTAAATCTTCTGGAGTCTCGTGCTGAGATAACTTTCAACAATTACGATGCGTGGGTACAGTGTAGCTAGATCTTCTAAATCACTGGAACAGTTCGCTAATTAGTGCCGGTACGAAACGCTGACACTATAATCTCCAGGCTGACGATTAGTACAGTCGGCTTTCAAGCTAAGGTTCAAACGCTCAGAGTGCGTATCACACTGGAGTGCGTATCCCGCTGGAGTTCGTTGAGGAAACTCGGGATGCAAGACGATCCAAAATGAGAGTAAGGGACACTCTCAGCGACCTACTTCTATGTACGAAGCAGAAAAAATAGTAAGATAACGGGAATGGTATCCCAAAGTCGAAAGTCGACTTCTTAGTAAACAGAGAAGCTGGCGGTCTCTAAAACAAACAAACTCCGGAAATCGGAGAGACGAGTGGACTCCTCTCGAGCTCCCCACAACAGCTCCAAAAGTAACTCTCAAGAAAAAGCTCTCGTCTTGGCTCCGCCACTCTTCTTTTATAGGGGCCCCGGTTCCATTCAACGGTTTCTTCCGGAACCTTCCAGAACCAGGATGATACAATTTTGCGGTCACTTCCCGCCTGAATCAGCTGTTCCGTTTTCAGATGTGGCCGAAAGGCCGTCTTTAAATCAGCCGACCCAAACAACTTAATTTCCTTTTTCGCTACCGCTAATGGGCGCACATGTGGCACTATAGTGTAGCTCAATTTATAATCATTTCCCCGAGTCTTTTCACTCAAATAGTCTCACAAAGTCTCAGACGCGCTGGCTCCAGCACACGGACAGTTTTCAATTAAGTCCATTTAAGCGTGAGTCGTGGGTTTGTTGACGGGACCTAGTACACAAACGTGTATTGTTAGGACCACCCGTTTCTACCTGCCGCTAACCGTAATTGTCCGCTGCGAAAGGTCACCTTCCGCTCCTCTTTCGCTAGGGTCATGTAACGGATCGTTACACCTTCCTTGAAAAGCTGAACTAGTCAGTTACTACTCATTACAATTTTTTGAAATTTTTAATTCGTGCACGATAAAATCAATAGACAATTTATATACCCACATATAAGTTAACATTAAAATCTTGAAGAGACTCAAATGACTCGATTCAAACCAACTTCCCTTTCTCACAAATATTTTCACCCGATGCTCAATCACTCATTTCTTACGACATTCCCATATATATTCGTCAGTTAAGTCTCTTTCTACAAGGCGCATGGGGGATCTGCAAGTCGGACATTCATAAATTCCGGCAAACAAACCAACACGCATGCACCATTGCAGAATTGCCAAATTTACCTGATAACTCAAATTCCTAAAAAACTCCGAGTCATATCTGAAAATATGTGCAGAAGCCATCCTCAATTTACAAAAAAGGTTTGTGAAACACTTAAGAAATTAAATTTAAAAAATGAAAAAAAATACCACAAGAGCACAGGCAAAATTGACAAACCTCCAGAGCAAGCCCGAAATGGACAAAGACTTGAAATGGACGCTAGAAAATCCAAATTCAACGGTCTTGGAGCATTGTTAGTTACAGGAACCAATAAGGGTCAGATATTCAAATCACGTGTCATTTCCACCAATACCCTAAAATAAAGGCGCCGATTGACACCCCCACCTTTTTCAGGGGATGGTGGAAGAGTCCGAAAAGAAGAGCAATGTTTGCTAGAAAATAGGGTTCTAGAATTTGGCGATATCTCCCACGCTTGGCGTCCCCACTGAACTGGGTTCCGGGGGCCCCCTAAACTTGGAAAAGGCCCTGTTTTACTTATGAATGTATAATTTTCTCTTCTATATCCCCCAAAACATTTTATGTATCCAGAATCCAAAAGAAAGATTAAAAGGCTACGAAAAATACCTGTATTTCTAGATAACACTTTTTCCTAATGTGATTGACAGTTCGGTATCAAACATTTGCATATTGAATCAATGTAATCTTCTTTTTAGCGCACAATTAAGCTTTTGATAATAATTTGAATAAATGTCAGAGTTCTAATTTAAGTTTCTGATTAAATTCTTTTTGCAATAAATCTATTGCTCTTGGGTGGAATTCCATTTAATACAAAATCTTTATCTTCTCATAAAAACAAATCAGAGAGAGCTTTTCAATGATTAATTATATACCAAAGTTTAAAAAAAAGAAAAAAACGATAATTTGACTTTAGTAAGAGACACACAAAAAGCAAACATGAAAATAAAAGGTTTTGAGTTAATTTATTTTAATTTTTATAAAAGTTAGAAATCGGAGAATATTTTTGGTTATAACAGTGATAATTCCATAGAGACTCTGGTTAATGAATTCAATTAATTTAGTTTTTTGATACGAATTTCGGAGGTACAGATGCATTATAGCCGCCGGGTTTTTTTCTCGTTAAACTTAGCGATTTTGTGTGGCAAACTTGGCGATTTTTGGGGCGATGACTAGGTTGCTGTATATGCCCTAACTTTGATAGGGGAATATGGAAGCTATTGGTGCACGTGATTTTTGACGTCATTACCCGGCTATGCAAATTTTCTGTTCTAAATATTTTCGTTCCAGACTTCGATTAGTAGGTTGACTCGTAGGTAGGTAAGTTATTTTTGGTATTTAGTTATGGCGGATGTTCTTAGACCTGAGGTTGGATTTGCATTTCATTCAAAATGGCACGTTTGTGGGGATGATGGAATTCCGAATTTGAGTTTTTTTTTATGTATTTGGTTAGTGGGATTTAGTTAATTTAGTTATGACAAGTAAAGTTATTTCGGTTTTGAAATTGTTAAAAAATATCAAAATATTCTAAATCAAACAAGAAGTTTTGGTTTGGAACATATTTAGTTAATTTAGTCATGACGAGTAAGTTATTTCTGTTTTGAAATTGTTAAAAGGTTTCAAAATATTCTAAACCAAACAAGATGCTTTGGTTTGGAACATTTTGTTTTTGCTCTTATCATTTTCTGGGATTTAGTTAATTTAGTTCTGACAAGTGAAGTTGTTTCGGTTTTGAAATTGTTAAAAAATATCAAAATATTCTAAATCATACAAGATGTTTGGGTTTGGAACATTTTGTTTTTGTTGTTATCATTTTCTGGGATTTAGTTAATTTAGTTATGACGGATAAGTTATTTAGGTTTTGAAATTGTTAAAAAGTATCAAAATATTCTAAACTAAACAAGATGCTTTGGTTTGGAACATTTTGTTTTTGTTCTTATCATTTTCTGGGATTTAGTTAAGACGGGTGCAGTTATTTCGGTTTTGAAATAGTTAAAATGTATCAGGATATTCTTAGTTAATTGGTTTAGAACATTTTTATTTTGTTCTTTGCACAAGGGGGGGTGAGGGGGAAACCCCCCCTCACATGTTAGATTCTTCATAATATTAGTGCTTATTAAAATGATATATATTGTGTTTACTCTGTTGACACATATCATAAATATTACTAATCTGTTATTTATTTTTTAAAAAACGTAAAAAATGATGATTATTATGCTAATTTTATTTTAATAATACTTTAAATTGTTAATCTGTTGTTTCCTTTTAAAGTTTAGTTTTGTTAATGTTGTGTTTCAAATATGCCACGTGACCGCCGCCATGTTTTTTTGGTGATCTTTCAGAAAACACGCACCGCCGCCATGTTTTCTACTTGGCGACTTTTCAAATCATGCCTTTTTCTGTTGGTCGCCAAAAAAAAACATGGCGGACGGGACCGGCGACTATAATGCATCTGTTCCATGTTTACATTTATTTTTTCAACAGTGGCTACTTAAGAACTAGCATATTATTTCTAGGAGATTTTTTTTTTTACTTTTGGAAATATATATATATATATATATATATATATATATATATATATATATGACATGTCGTGATCCAGAGTTAAGGCGAATAACAGTCTTCTTGATAACAATAAGTTTATTAAACCATCGTTAAAGTAAAACTTGCGCTATTTTCACTTTTTCGTCGAAGACACGCGTAGAGTGTTGTTGAAAGCACCATGTCCACGCGCTGGTTGCTTCAATTTTAATTGCTAATACAATAATTATATACATTATTTTTGATCATTATTTATTATGTAAATTGTTTTATGCTAAACTTTTTCCCCTCCTTTTATAATATAAAAATAAATATCTTTAAAATTAAAAAAACAGTTTATTATTTTTGTAATGCATATATCATTTAAAGGTGTCATCAAATGACACTGTTGCATTTTGTGTCCAATTCCTACACACGCACACTACACACACACACACACACACACACACACACACATATATATATATATATATATATATATATATATATATATATATATATATATATATATATATATTACAGATTATTGCCTAATATTTATGTAATAATAAAAATATTGAATATTTCTCAAAGGAAAAATATACTCATACTTTCATGCTAAACATGATATCTTGTCAAATATAGTTAGTTAATTCCAATTATTCAATTTTTTTCATAGCATATAATAGTTAAATTTTGTGAAAATATCAACTTTTGAGGTCTACAACAAAGACAGAAAAAAATGGTGGTTTTCATTGTGTCATAGGAATTGGCGACTTCAAAATACTTCAAAATTCCCATGTTTTAGAAATTTTCAAAATTCCCTTCCCAAAAAACCCGGTTATTTTCCACTGCTCACAACTCTAGCCGCGATAGCTGTTAGCAAAGGCAGAGCGATCTCATACCGGTGGGTTGCGGGATTAAGGCTCGATCCGGCCAAAGATCCACCATGTTCATAAATAGCGGATGGGACACGTAAAATAGGTTCGTGGTCTCAATGTTTTCAAACGATTCCTCTGGAGGTGGAAGGCCTAAAAATCTTCTGCGTGGTCCTTTCTTCTAAATCACAAGGGCCCTTCTTGAGGTTTAGTCAGTCCTAAGCCCTTATGGTCCCTCATTTAAAAGTGAAACTGCGTAGTAACCTTAGCCATGTACCAGTCACCTACAGCGACATTGTCTTTTGGATCTAGTGTAGAGGCCCTTCCACACAATAGTCCACTACAAACCATTACCACCGTCTGGAGGGGGTATGGCTTACCGAAGTCGACGATGGCAGACGATAAAATTATCTTGCCGGAGGATGGCTTCGGAAGCGGTTTTTCTCCAAAGATCAAAGGCAGCCAAATGCGCAACTAAAGTGTGCAGTAGACTATAGACGAATCCATGCGCACGGCTCATTTAGTGGCCCACTGTGTGGATGCAACCCGTAAACTATCGTTCAAGGTCACCATCAGGAAGTGGTGAACAATGGGTCATAGTTTGGAGGCTACATTTGGCTTTTCCCCCACCAGGGGGTGACATTGACTAACGAACAGGTATTATATGTAAATCGATAATTTAATACAATGCAAATTTAAGAAAGCATTGTTACTTAACATACGACTTGCCAGTCAGTAAAGCTATGCAGACCGCGATGGGTTTAACACGATTTTTAAATGTAACAAACATCAAATTCATTACAGTAAATATAATATTATTCGATTGATTTACTGGTTATTATTATAGCTATTTATGTCCCTTTATAATTTGTTAACTATTCCGTTGTGAATATCAACAATAAAAACCTTAATAATAATGTAATGTTTTCCACTCAAATATGTGTAAGGAAAAATAAATTAAATCTGCAAACGAATGTAGACATTTTGTATAAAACCCCGAAGATGACCCCTTAAGGAATATGATGTCGAAGTGCCTCCGGTAATCAGGTATATAAAAGGTAATTGTAAGAGTCGAGTCCGTCTCTGTCGGTGGTCTATACGAACGTTTGTCAAAGCAAACTTTTGCTCATTGTAAGATTTCATTGCAAGCTGTGAACAATTGGAAAATTGATGGTGTCAAACTTGTCGTCTATCAATGCACCGATAGAGAAAAAGGAATTGTGCTTTGTATGACCGAGTCGGCCAGGCGCCAAGGGCGTTTCGGCTACCCCAAGGACAAGGGTCAAAGATGGGGGAGGGGTTGTCAATCTCCCCTAAAGCCGAGGTTTCCTGTTTGGGAAGAGAAGAAGTGAAAGGACCCCCGGCTGAACTCGGAGAGAGTAGGTTGATCTAGAGTGATCTTCTCTCTGGATGATAGGTTGCATCTGCATTGAGTTTAGTTGTTCTTTAAATGTTTCTTTTTCTTAAATAAATCAACCGTTGTTAAGTTTGGAACATCCATGGCTCTGATTATTTATCATCAAGCTCTGTGGCTCTCCAAAAATCCCATGTGAAGTCGTACCCAAATGTCTAGGGAGGTATTCGGGACTGCCGACGTAAAAAAAAAGGGGGGGGGGGGGGGGGAGGGGGGGGTTTTTCCCACACAGGGGGGGGGGGGGGGCACCCCCCCCCCCCCCCCCCCCCCCCCCCAAGGGGGGGGGGGACCACATTTTGGGGGTCACACACAACACACACCAAAGTGTGTTGGGGGGGGGGGGGGGGGGTGTGGGGGAGACAGCGCGACCGCTCGGGCAATAACAGTAAGGAAATAAAATATAGCCAAAACCCCTTATTTCTGATTTACAAAATTCTCTGGTATTTTGAAATTTAAGATAAAGGACACCGAGGCTACAGTTCAAGCCCTCAATCAATGGGTTTAAAAAAATTAAAAGTGTATATATCCTCAGAGATCGGTTTAGAAACTTTCGAGCAAAAAACGAATGTACTCTGTCCGAGACAGATTTTTTTTTAATTCTTAAAAGTGACCCTTTGAGCTGAAAGATGATCGAATGATTAGGGCGTTGACCTTCGGAACTGGAGTTCGTTTGTTCGGATTCCACAGTGGCATGGATGGCAGCAGCCGTTCGGAATCGGATTTAAGCAGTAAGTTCTGGTCACATTAGCACTTGTGATGCAAAAAAGCAGACTGTAGCGCTCCAAACCAAAGTAAACCTTGAAGTGTCCCAATATCGCACTTCGTCCAATTCCTAAAATGAAGGAGAACCCATCCAACCGTTGTTACGAAAATAAATACCTTCGTCAGTGAAAGTCTTTTGTTTTTTTTTTTTATCACATAAACTGGCCATGACTGCAAACATCTCGCCTCCCATCGTACACTGTCTCGACTGTTTTGCTACAAGAGGGAGGATGAAAACGTGGACCTATTTCTTAAAGCCAGTTCCGAATGGCTACGAACGTCCATGTTTCAACGGGATTCGAACGCGCAAACTGAGGTACCGAAAAGCAGCGCTCTACCCATTAAATCAATCGTTTGGCACTTCAAAGTTCTCTCTTCAAAGTTACTTTCGTTTCTTAAGGAATGCCATTCTCCGAGTAGAATTTAAAGGCTCTTGCACAATATGGTCCACTGCAAACCATTACCATCGTCTGGGGGGGGATATGGCCTATCGAGGTCGGCGATGGCAGACGATAAAATGGCTTCGGAATCGGTTTTTCTCCAAAGATCAAAGGCATCCAGATGCGAAAATAAAGTACGCAGTAGACCCTATGGACGAATCCAAGCTTTCGACACATTTAGTGGCCTAGTGTGTGGATGCAACCCGTAAACCATCGTCCAAGGTCACCACCAGGAAGTGGTGAACAATTGGCCATAGCATGGAGGCTACATGAGACGGACGATGGCCGAATAGTAGAAAAGCTGCTCTTTTGTGCCGGAGTTCGCATCCCACTGCTGGTATGGATTTTCGTAGCCGTTTTGAATCGGCTTTAAACAGTAGGTTCCGGTTTCATTAGCCCTCGTCAGTAGAACATTAGACCGTAGCACTCCAAACCAAACCAAGTAGAGCTTATATAAGCCTTCTAGCTGCGACTGGCGAGTTAATATATCTTGTATTAAATTTTTTTTTCACCATAAAACCGAAAATTTTTACGATTAAATCACTTTCCTGACTACATACCAGGAAGTATAAAACAGTAAAAATTAAAAGAAAATGGAAAATAATGGATTTTATTTTTAAAAGTAGACTTTAAAAGCATTGCTTCAACTGCTTAAGAAATGCATTGTTACTCCATCGTTATTAATATGTCGATATCTTCCTGTTGTCTTGAAAAGAAGAAGTACTAGTATCAGTTACATAGAAGTTTTTCGTTTCATAGAATGTGAATATCAAATAAAAATGTAATTGCTTAACTAGATGTCATAACACATCAAAATATAATAGTTCAACATTCTATGATTAATCGTTTCTGAGTTATGTTCATCAGCATTAATATCCGTTGTATTGAGATTTTTCTTTTTATAGGGTTGGGTTAAACTCACAAATTGAGGTGCGTCAGTAGATGTTACAACATTTTTAAAAATGACTGAATGGATAGAGCTCTGTTCGTCGTACCGGAGGTCGTGGGTTCGATTTTCATTGCAGGCATGTTGGAATAGGCTTTAAGTAGTTAGTCCCGGTCTCATTTGTCCTCATGCAGCCAAAATTCCGTCACAATGACTCTTTGAGTGATGGTCCCGGTCTCATTTGTCCTCATGCAGCCAAAGTTCTGTCACAATGACTCTTTGAGTGATGGTCCCGGTCTCATTTGTCCTCATGTAGCCAAAGTTCCGTCACAATGACTCTTTGAGTGATGGTCCCGAGGCCCAGGATTGCGAGTGTCACATCTCAAAATTTTCCTGTTTCTCTCTTTAGGCCCCTTCGGTTTCCCGTCCTGTATGGTGCAACGAGCAAAATTCTCACTCACGTTTTTCTTCTTTTCTCCATGGGTTCGCTCCACCCTCATTAATTCCGGCGTCAGGAGGTCCTCCAAGCATCCAGTAGTATTCCAAATTCCTTCCTCTCAGTAGTGCACGTCTTCTGCGTTCGCTCGTGAATGGCGCCTGTGGCTCGACGGGCGCTGGCCGGGTACTTTGACGGGCTAAGTGTGGGGGTGGGGTGGCCCTATACTTGCAATCTGACCACCGCTGCCGGGATTAGCCTGGAGGGCCTCACGGCTATATGGGCCCGGTTGGCGCTTGTTTGTCCTCATGTAGCAAAAGAAGTGGATCCTATCACTGCAACCAACCATGAGCCTCAAAAATAAAATTTTAGCTATGTATAACTAATCGTTTTTCAGTTATACAAAATATATATTATGTACATACAGACCATCAAAATTAGTCAAAATGGATTCACGCACGGTTTAAAATGGGCATTTCCACCGAAATCTGAAAGCCAAAGATTTTGATATTACAAAAGTTCCTTTACTTTGTATTGGGATGTAATATGACACCGAGTATTAATATTTAACCCAATAAGGCGATTTCACACAGAAGGGCACATCTTAAACTTATGACAAATCTGGCTTTATTTTCTAACGGAAAGGTAGTTTGTCTATTGGCTGTTGTAAACATGAAAATTATTGGGAAGGGCATTATAGTATACTATAATACAATTTGTCGCAACGTCAAGAACTATAGTTTGTGACGTTGCGACAAATTGTTCTATAGGGTCTGTCTTACAATAAATTAGCAATCTAAGGCAGGACTTTGCATTTAATATTAAAGGCAGCACACAGCTTAGTAACTAGTTGTTGTCTCCAGTCTTTGTCAACTCTAAGTAGGATAAAAAACGAATCAAGTGTTTCAGTAGGTTTTATTCTTTTATATCATAGTACCTGTACTTAAATTAAAACAAACATATCTTCTTTTTCTTTTTTATCCTTCTGATCTGAATCAGATCAGAAAGATAAGAAAATTCATGAGATTGTTTGCTTTTAAGTACATTGAAGACAAATGTAAGTCTCCTCAAAAGATCCTAGTGTACAAAGTCAATGCAGTTGATCAGGTGGTGTGCCTCTTTAAGGTATCCGTCTACGTTCGGAGAACTTTTTTCTTTAAACGTACAAACTAATTCAAGTTTTTACATTTTAAAGTTTATTTTTTATATTATCACAGAGAATGGCACTTAAAAAATTTATTCCTGGAGAAGTTTTTATAAAATTTCTAATAAAGGAAGAAAATTATGTAAAAAAGAAATCGGTTTTTATCAAAGGGTCTAATTTTTTAATAAATTAAATTATTTCAATATTTTTTTATGCAACACATTTCTTACACATTGGACTAGTGAATCACTTAAAATCTTAGCTTAATTTACATTTGGTAAAAATTTTGGTCCTTCAAAATAATACACATTGAATTTTTAACAAATTTTCATTACCTTTATTGCTAACTATGAGTGTAACATCGTTAAAAATTATCCAAATTTAAAGCTTTTAGGTCATTTACTAGTAAATACTATCAAAAGCGTTCATCATAATTTTCAAGAACATTTTGAGAAATCACATTTCAAGTTTCAACATTTTATTAAAAATACCGTTCCGAGAAAAACGCATTTGAAGTTTATGAAAGCAACTTTAACTATTAAAAAATTTAAACACATGTTTAAAATTCCGCACATTTTCTTGCTTCAAAACTTTCTAATTACCAAGTTGCTAATTATTAAAAATACTAGAAAAATGTTTAAACTAATCTTCAAGAAAATTTAAAAAGTCCAAAAAATTTTTAGTCCAAAAAATGCTCTTCACAAGCTTTAAATTCACAACTTCCGGTTCCGAATTCACTACTTCCGTTTTGTTTTGACAGCTGTTACTGATATTTAAATAGCTGTAACCTTTCTTTAAAATGCCGTCAAGACAAAACAAAAACAGATTTAGAAGCCTAAAAGTTGAAATTTTACAATAGAGAAATAAAAAAAATTATGATTTTTGGCAAAAAATGACGTTTACAACGTAGACGGATACCTTAATATAACCACTTGATGCCAACAGAGATTCTTAGTACTATTTGAAAACTTGAGGGTTTTTAAATGCCCTGAAATCAGTTAACCCAACACAGTTTGATCACTGCTATCCTCTTCAAAAACGATTAAAGCACCAGGATTACTAGAATACAATGGATGTGATGGCGGTTCTATATAAGACATGTTTATAGAAGCCTTATTTCTTGGATATAGCTTGAGGTATGTCAGAGTATCACCAATGACCTGAGTTATAGTAGAGGTGTTTTACAGCAGTTCATCAGCAACATCATTATATTTTAAATTTCAGTGCCGTAACTAGGTCATTTAGTGTCCGTGGCAAAAGAAAAAAAAAAAAAAAAAAAAACTCGTCTGCGCCGCTGTTACCATATATAGTTAGAAAATATGTAAACATGATTTTTTTTTTATTATAGACTCAGAACAAACTCGCAAAATATTTTGTTAATTCTTAAAATGTTCCTAGTACATTACTTTTTAATTTTTCTTCTATTTTTCCCTTATTAATACTTAAAAATATTTTAAAACTCTTTGAAGGTATTATTTTGCTAATAAACTAAATAATTTTTTGAGGGGAATATTTTTTATTTAAACGTTGAATTTTCATAGAAAATTGGTGAATTTCTAAATTTAAATTCAGTTTTAATAACTTTAAAATTTAAAGCGAATACCCGGATTTGTATTGAGGCATATTAAGAGTGTTTGGTAAACATTTTGTAAGAATCTATAACAAGTTTAGTCTCTACAATCATTTTAAAAAACAAGAAAATTTACTAAAAACGTCATTTATAAACACATTGGAATTTTTAATAAAAAAACTATTTTTCAACTGTTTCTTATTTCTACTCAGGGCGAATCGTCCTCTTTTGGACCCCATTTTCTTCATGGTGCAGCACCCCTAAGATTGATGCGCCCGAGGCAGATGCCACGCCCTCGTTACTTTTTCTTCTTTTAAAGCACTACAGCCTATTACAGGCCAAGGCTGTCCCAAGCAGTTTTTTCCAGCCGTTCCTATCTGCTGCAAGACTCCTCCAGTTTCCCTTTTTGACAGTAGTTAAGTTCCTCTCTACTGAGTCAAGCCACCTAATTGGTGGTATTCCTCGTTTCCTGTGCCATTGGGATTAATGAAAGTGAGCTGTTTTACTGGGTTTATGTCATCGAGTCGGAATAGCTGTCCAAGCCATCGCAGTCTATTGATTTTTATGACTTTAACAATATGAGGTTGCTTATATTTTTTATAAATATCAAAATTGAATAAAGATCTCCAAAAATTATTCTCTTGAACTGCACCAAATATTTTTCTTAAGATTTTCCGTTCAAAAGTCGGCAATTTATTTTCATGTAATTTGGTTATTGCCCAGCATTCACTTCCATAGAGCAGAATAGGTCGAAGTAGAGTTTTATAGATGTTAATTTTCGTTTTTAAACTTATAAATCGAGATTTTAATTGGTTTTTAAGGCCATGATAGCCTTTATTTGACGCCCTAGTTACGGCCCAGTTAAATTTATATGGGATGGAAACCATTGTAGATGGAGGATACAGAACTGGACAGGGTCTTCAGTTTACACGCTTCATTGGCCCAACCCGAAAAAACCCGATCGGTTCTTAAAAAAAAAAAAAAAAAACTCACTTGAAAAAACCCAAGTGGGTTTTTTCAAAATTGGGTTCTCAAAATCTTTATTTAAAATTTCACATATTTAACTAATAATAAATATATTGAATTAAATCTTTAATATATATTACATATTTCATCTTTGACAATGATCCTAGAATTTTTTTTTAATTTGAGAGGGTTTAAACTGCTAGAAAAAACAAAAACTTTTCAGGGAAAAATAGTTATCTGTATAACAAATACAATAAAATCTAAATTAAACAAAGTTAATAAGAATGTATAAAGAAAAAAAAAAAAGACTATTGAAGTATTACATGTGATAAAATTAATCGAAACATGGACAAGAAAAATTAGGTAAAAAATATGTATAACAACTGCAAATAATAAACATAGGGATAATATATATAATTAATCCTGCTACTTATCATATATAACTTACAAATTAACTAAAAAAATATCTTCTGAATGCTTTAATAACACAATACTGCTAATAAATATAGAGCAATAATTTAATATATTTTATTGAAAAGAAAAAACTTCAAATGCAACTATTTCAAAGCCAACTTTTAGTATAAAATAATCGCCATTCAAAACTAGTTTTTTGATGTTAGAAAAATTTTATAATATGAAAAAAATTTATTTTAAGATTTCAAAATTTCCTTTAATTTAGACAAAAATTTCTTCTGCATAATTTAAAATTGATTTTTAAAATTTTTAATTTTAAAAAGTGATAAACATTTTTAATTTATTTTAATCATACAATTAATTATATATCCTGTCTTCTTCCTTAACAAAAAACTTGAATAGTTTTTAAATCCCCCAAAAAAAGCATCTAAAACCCTTTAAAATATAAAAAAAACCCGAAAAAAGCCCAAAAACCCACTGGGTTGGGCTTTTTCTGAAAAAACCCGGGTTTTTTGCCAACCCTGTCAGTTTATCTATAATCCTAGTTTCCTTTTGATCTCTAATACGAATCCAATTTAAATAAACATTTAAAAGATTAAATAAAAAGAAAAATCTTATGTACAATTTAAATAAACATTTAAAAAGTTAAATAAAAAGAAATCTTATGTACTGAGAGGGACTTAAACCATGTATAGTTTCCCCTATGGCTGTGCCACTGTTTGTCTCAAATAACAAGTACACATTCTTGATACATGTGATAATCTCAGCCTCTCACTGAAAATCTATTGTTTTCTAAGTTATAAATGCAATGATCAGAGAACTTAAAAATATGCATAAAATAATGAGTAAAATAAAAAACAATGACCCATACTCAGAAGCATTAAAAAACTGTACAGCTAAAATAAGCAAATATATGGAAAATTAATAGAAAAATCAAATAAGCTGTTGAAATATTTAACTACATAAAACAATAATCTAGATAAAAAATATTTACATCAAAACTGACATGTTAGAAATTGGATATTATTCTTGTGAATTTGCCAGTTGCAGTAAGTTAAAATAACAACTGAATGGACAGTTATATAACAAAGAATAAATGCTTGAGATAGAATTTTTCAAGTATATGGCATCTTTAATCAGATAAGTAGATAACTCCTATAGTATGGCCAGCATTAAGCAGTTTATTTGTATCTTAATTATTTTTTGTCTTTTCTTAAAATAAACAACAGCAATATAAATCATACATGAAATACATTAAATATGGAGAATAAAACTTTTTTACTGGCAATGCCAAATATATCAGCACTTTTTATATAACTTAGATATATCTCTTTTTCTCTGAGAAAATCAGATATTGAAATACAAAGCTTTTGTAGTATATTTAGAAATAATAAACACATACAAATACAGATGATAAAAGTATAATTTTGTCTATATAATTGTATCATTTCCACTATTCACCATTAATGGCATGCAAATATGTAAAAAGTTAAGTTTTCTTAAGTATTCCAAGAAAACATTTTTAATTTAGACAAAATATATAATATTGACTACTAACTAATTTTAAAAGTATATATCAGTTTAAAATGAAACTTTATGTAATTACCAACTACCTTTAGCAGATATATATATATATATATATATATATATATATATATATATATATATATATATATATATATGCACACCAGGTATTATTCCCCTGTAGGTACTTCATAAAGTTATTTCAACCAAAAGATACATTAATTAATAATATTGATGAATCAATAAATCAATGATAGTATATTGAATCAACAATCTAAAAGTTTCTTAATTCTTTAATAAATTTTAAAGTACTTTTATGATTTACTTTATATAATAAATACTACAAAATATATAGTATAAATTAAACATATTTGTCTATTTTTTGCTTATAATTCAGTTTTATCACTTAATTTACTCTAACTAACACAGGAAGTTCTTATGGCATCTACGACATATGCTGATGTCACATCGCAAATGCACATTGCACTATATAAAGCATGGAGTTAAACGTCTGGCTCAGGGGTGCCCAACCCAAATTGGTTGGAAGGCCAAAAAACTATTTACTGAACTGAGGTGGGCCGCACACATAAAAATAAAACAACAAATTATTCAAAATATTTTATTATCATGCAATATTCAAAATATGCATTTTTACAGTGCCAGCTGCGACTGTACATAAAAGTTGTGTTATACATATATCATAACTACGATGACAATAAACATTAACTATACTGTATTTATAATCACCGCCAACACCTTACCTTCCTCCCCAATCATGAGGGTTAAAATATTATTATATTTATACTATAAATATATATTGTAGTTTATTCACAAGCACTACCACTTGTATTATTTTAAAATTAATGCCAGATTTGTTTTTGTATTTTACTAGAGATTTTGTTAATATCAACGGATAATGTAGTCGACGTGCACCATAGATGATTGGTCATGTTTTTATCAAGCAACTTGCTGCGACACTTTGTTTTTACCAAGTTTAATTTGGAAAAAAATGATTTGCAGCGATAAGTAGTACCAAATGCTGATATAATGCACATTGACAATCGTTGTATAAGTAATGGCCGATTGACAGAATATTCTAGAACACTCAAATTTCAAGGAAACCTTCCAACCCTACTGAAAGACCAGGTTTATGTTGGTTACTATCAAGTCTTAATGTACATAATATGTGATATTTATTATTGCAAACATTAACAACTAAAATTCTATATTTCAACTGTATATAGTCAAAATGATTAGACAGTTGAAAACTTCAATTGGGTTGCAAAAAGTTTTTAAATGGGCCGCATGCAGCTCATGGGCTGCAGGTTGGGCATGCCTGGTTTAGCTAATAGATGACTCTTGAATATATCCTAAAATGAAGCACAGACTATGATGAGTACAATATATATATTTTTTTTTAACATACTTCAAAATTAATTTTTAAATATGCTACTGGGTTAATAAGTAATCATCTTTCACTGCAAAAACTGAAGGCAGTTTCTATAAACAATTTCCAGTAAAAAGGGTCCTGAATGTTTTAAAAAACATTTTGCTATTAATATAGTTATTAATAAGTCAATGATCATTGATTACAGACAATAAAAAGGCAGTTAAATGGCGTAATATTAAAATCCTGAAATTAAAAGTTATTATAGATCAAAATGTTAACTCTACAAGCATTTAGTTCTAAAAGTTCCATACATAAAAATTTAAAACAGAATGACTTCTCCCACAGCCTTTTTGTAAACAGTGTCTTACAGTTATTTAGACTACTAAAGTCTTTCTGTTTAAATTGGTAGCTGTTGAAAATTTCAACTTGTGCATCTAGCTAATGAAATTAAACTTTAAGATTTAAAGTAATGTTTCTGAATGAAATGACATGACAACTACCCCCTGAGCATTCAAAACATGCCAATTTAACTTATATTTACCTTACTGCTTTAGTTCTGTGGTTTTTAAATTCAAATTCAAATCCCACTTTATACCATGCCACTGTAATTAATTGATACTAACTACCATATACACTAAGCAATACTTGTTCTTAATCTGCATCATCTTTGGTATTAACAGAACTACAGAACCTAGTGTAATAAAAATAGTTGGGTAGTAAAATTGTTATACTTGTTACACTATGGTACATTCCTCAGTATATTTCTGAAGCATCTCTGAATAACGAACACGTTAATGATGATTACAGTGTCGCTAAACTGACGATAAAGTTTTCAATACAGTCAACCAAAAAGTTACACAAGAAAGTAAAATAAAACATTTTAAATAAATGAATAAACTTTAAAATACAGGCTACCTTCAAGAACACCTTAATAGTTAAAGAAACATTACATTTAATTGCTGGACTCGGGCAAAAAAAAAAAAAAAAGCAAATTAATTTTTTTTGTAAAATTGCATAAACAATGAATGCCATCCAACACAATAAGCGAGTTTAAATTTTTAATATCCGTCAACACATGTTAACTACGATTACACAGCCTATTGCCTTCAATTATAAGTATTATAATCTTTATTTCAGCCAATTTCTTGATTTAAAATAGGCAATTTATAATAATTTCCTTAAATATCTTTAAAAAGGTTAAAATCAAAACTAGATCCACTCGAAATTTTAATACGCATTGAGAAATTTCGAAATGGAAACTACAAATCCGACATGGTCAAAGTGAAGTAATATTATTAAAGTTCACACAAAAGAAAATTTAAATAAATATATCAGATATTTTTAATTTCGTAAAAATTAATTTATTTGTTAAAGTTATCCCTGTTTATTAGCGGCAAACTAACAAACCCTGATAGCCAAGCATGACTGCAAACTTAATGCGATCAGAGAATTGATCGTAATCAATGTCCATTAAAAGAAAGTAGTCATAATTTAACTTTAAAAGTTAACTAAATGTCTAAAATATTTTATCATTTCCCTACTAACTTTGAAAAATTAAGACTATTATATTTAAAATCACCATAAAGTAATGATATATACATTGCAAAAGGCTACTTTATAGATAATTTCTGATCTTCGAAGTATAAAGTTAATCCTTAGTTTGAATATTTTACAATATATGTTAATAAAACAAGGGTTAAGTAATATACTGGGCAGGAATTAAATATTCTGAATTGTTATATAATTTTGAAAGTTATTATGTAGTTAAAAATTAGAAAACATCCCAATAAAAGTGTCTCCAATTTTATAAAGACACGAATTTTGTATACCTTATAATCAACAGTTTTGAAAAAAATCTCAGCATATTTGATCACCCTATTGTTTTACAAATATATTCTTTTCTACAGAGAAAATGGATTAGCAATTGAAATTTTTATTTTGATTGAAATAATCGGAACAATATATTTTACATCACAAATTTGAGAAATTTCGTTCGATCAATGAGTGTGATTCTATTTACTGATCTGAAACAAATGTAGTATATGAGAATATTTAAAAAGAAAATTCTATGCTTTAACATGCTAAAAAATTGTCATTCATTAGCCGGTAGGAAGTAATGAAATTTCTCGGTGCCCATTACCCTAAATTAAAAGGTTGTTCACGAATTCCACATGAAGTGATAGTAGGACCGCATCCAACATCCGGGACTTCGTGTGTTACTTCAGTTATGGCGGCGATGTATTAGTAATAAGTATTAAAAGTTTTCCTCTGAGCGCACCGTCGTTTTGTTTCCCCCGTGCTATTATTTCTTAAGTGGTAGGATTAAATGTACTCTAATAAAGAAACATGCAGAATGTAGTTCACAATTCAAAGTGTGATAGTCCTAGAGATAGCGAATTAAACGAGGTTGGCAAGGATCATTCAGGATCCTCGTCACCTCTAAGTGGAAATATAAGTGTGGAAAGGAGAACCAGTGCTGCATCTTTAGGAACTCATTTTATGGCAGAACTGTCCGAAAGTGACGATGATGATGTTTCAGAGGTATGTTTTTTTAAAGCGTGATTTTCAGCTATAATATATCATAATACGTATCTAATGATTATTGTAGGCTTAATCTGTTTATCCCCTCCCTACTGCCCTGTGCCTTATAATTACCATCTTTCTCCCAGACTAACTGATAGAAATTAATAAAGTTTCTTTTACAGGAATAGTTATCTTTAAAAGCCATAAATTGTGTTAACGATTAGTTGTATTGTTGTGTTCATAAATGTGTTTACTGACAATGTGACGGTGTTAGGTCATCAATACAGTGCAATCATCTGCCGAATCTTGTATGATTTCCTGTTCACAGTGTTTATTTATGGAAATCTTTGCCTATGGAAGGATTGATTATTTGCAAATTTTAGTCCTGTGAGTTAAGTATTCATATCGAAACATTATATACTAATTGTAATATATGCCTATTTAATTAGGAGTACCCTACAAGAACATTGTTGTTGTTCGCGTGAACGTGTGGCAGGTTCTCTCATCCTTTACCAGCTGATGTGTACAACTGTTGAAATTTATTAGTTTTTCTTTCTTTGTATTGTTGAATATTCGTGAGATTTTATTTTCTGAGGTAAATTTCCAGAAAGATTTTTTGAGTAAAGGGTGGGTAATCTCTGATGTTTGTTACATTATAATTGTTTTAAAAATGTATTAGAAAATTATTAGATTAGTAACATAACCATTCAAATCATGAAAAGAAAACTTTATGTATTGGAAAATAGACTGTAAAATTTATATATACAATATAAAAATTTATATAAACAATATAAATTTTATAGCCTATGCCAGAAATTCATGAAAAATTTAGCAAAAACAGTATTGTGTCATGAATCCAAAGTAATGATTGTGAGGTTTATTAACTATATATTAATCATTACATATAGTAGTGCTGTTACATAATATTTGGGTAAGTAACATTGGGCGGGTGAAATTTAATTAAAATCCTGACTTGTATTTGTATGAAATCAAGAATAATTGTTCATAGTTTTATAGTAGTTGACAAATATATTTTTGTATTGTTATATTTTATCATATTTGATTTAATTTATTAAAAATCTAAGTTCTGTGCATGGATACAAGCATGTAAATGTGTGTGTACATTTTAAAAGAGTAAGATATTTTAACTTGTAAAAAAATTTAAACTATAGTCTTCAATATGATGCATTTTAAAGTTCTGGCACACCTTGTGAATTTTAAGATTTTTTTTTTACTGCATCTGTTATGGATTTTTTTCCTGTTTGTTTTTGTTTATCAAAATGTAATACTACCCTTCTGCTGCTTATGAAATTTTTAAATGGTATTTTGCTTTATAAATTTAAAACATTTCTGTAGCTTTCTGTGTACAGGATGAGTGTTTTTGGCTTAAGTGCAATATACTTATATTAAAAGCTATGAATGTTTTCAAAAGTTGTATGAAGTTGAACATCGAAAAAATGTTTTTGGAGGGTGATAATTTAAGAGAGAAGACACTTAATTCAGTTTACTTATTCAAAAAAGTGTTGATATTTTAAAATATTGCAGCTTGATTATAAGATATTAGCAACAATTTATGTTTATTTCTAAGAATTATAAAGATTAGGCAAAATTAAAAATTTCCATTCAAATTTATCCATTATTTTTGGATCTACAAAATTATGTTATTTTCCTTATTGTATTTAATTTATATTCTGCAAAAATTATATTTTTATGCATTTTGCATTGATACAATGTTTGGCTAGGTGACAACAGTCATTATTACTAAATGTTACTATGCTCCTGCATCAAAGCTGTTCCTTTTAAAAAATAAAAATCATTAAACTGCTGAAATCAGTTTTTTAAATTGCTTGCTTTTAAGTGTTAATTATAGATAAAATAGGGCCTTGTAGAATTGGTGTAATTTGTATGAAAATTTGCTGTTTCAAAAATACATGTAACAGACTTTTTTCTTTAAATTTATCCCGAATTTTAATAAATTTAAAGGGATTTGTTTATTAGTTTTAGGTCTTCTTTATAACCCAAAATTTTGAGTGTCTAATTATATCTATTTTTAAACATTTGTTTACCTTTAGATGACTTTCTAGTATCAATTGCGCCATACTAGAATTTAATTTGTACCAAGCCAGTTTAGGGGGTATGGTGTTCAAATTTATGTTGAAAGTGTTATTAAGAACATCTCCTAGGGCTCTATATCCCCAAGGTAATCGCAATCAGTCTTTGCCATTTGAGGTACTATCTGAGGCTATGCCTTTTCAGTCTCCTTTAAGTAAAGAGCCAAGCCACCTAATTGGTGGTCTTCCCTGTGCTGTACTTGCCATAGGTATAGTAAATATGAGCATTTGTATTTTGTCTTCTACTGGGTTTCTCAGCCCTAAATAAATATTCTAGTCACTGAATCCTGTGGCTTTTTATGATCCAAACCAGGGATGGACAAACTTTTTTGGCCGAAAATCGAAAGAAAATAAGTTTGGCGGGCCAAGATAAATTTTTCTAAAATTTAAAAAACAATATACAAGTACCTAATGGTTTAAATACGTTAATGAGATGAATGAAATTGCGATTTCATTTTTAAAAGTTTCTTATACTGAGGTTCGAAGTGAGTTGTACTGATTTTAAGGAACGATGCGAAATCCTCATCTGTGAGTTTACTTCTGAAATTATTCTTTCTAAGGTTCAAAGTTGAAAGCACTTGTTCACATATAAGAAGCAAATATAGCGCTGATCTTCTAGGCATGAGATAATAAATTTGGGATATAATATTTAAGCAAAGTAGAAAAGGAGATGGATATATAATGTATAAATATATATATCTTTTAATTTGCCTCGGACTGGTAACTTAAAATTCTATCTACGGGCCATAGTTGGCCCTTCCCTGATCTAAACAATAACTGGTTGTTTATATTTTTAGTAGATTTTGAAGTTAAACATTGATCTCCAAACATCATTTTCATAAACTGTGCTAAATATTCTATGCTTAAAGGTCAATAGTTTGTTTTCCATAGATTTAGTCAGTGCCTAGCAATGACAGCTATAAAGTATCACAGGTCACAATGTGGTTTTAAATATATTAATTTTAGAGCTAGGGCTAATATCACAAAATTAAAATTGATTTTTAGGATTGTTAATATATAATTGCCCTTTAGAGTTTATTTCAATAGATATATTCAATTAAATTTTTAAATAGAATATCTTCTAAATTTATAGATTTGGATTAGCATAAAGATGATGTCCTTCAAATGGATCTGAAATACTTCTATATATTAATATTGATTTAGTAATTTACTTTAAATGTAGGAGGGTTAAAAGAGAAATATGTATCTGTAAATTTATCCTTTAAGTAACCTTTACCATTGTAGTCATAGTAAAATACTGTTCTTAAAAATGAATTTATGCAAAATAATTGCACAAATTTATATAATTATGCACCAAATATCAGAGTCATCTATTTTTTAATCATGGATAATTCTTATATTTGGTATTAAAGGGTATCCATTGCGAAATCTGTGTTTGGATGCAATAATAGCATCGATAACAAAATTATTTTTAAAATTCTGAATGCGATTTCTACATTGCTTACAAATGGGTTAAAGTTATTAAAACCTACAGACAAGATCTGTTACTCTTATTTTAGGATTTATTTAGGAAAAAATTAATTGCAAATTTTTTGCAAGTATTTTAAACTAAATTAATTTTCTTTTTGTATATTTATTTCATTGGTTAAATTTATTTTATTCTTTGACATTAGCCTAAATGGTAATTTTTAATAATTCTGAAGGTGTTTATGCATGAAATATATGAAATTGAATACTGAATAATTGGTTTTAAATAAAGATTAGAATACATGGCATAACTAAGGCTTCATTTTTTCAGGTTGAGTCCTTTATTTTAGAGCAAGGAGAGCTGGATGAAGAACCTGGTTTAGATACTGCTAAATTTTTACTAGCAGATGAACAAGATAGTACATTTGATGATGATACTCAACGCCGTATTGAAGCATTATTTTCTGCAAGTAACACATTTTTTGAAAATGGACAGTTAGATTCTTCAAATGGAAATTCGTATGCAGGTAATTAATTTTTGAAGTATTTATTATTTTATCTGATTATGTATGAAAACTAAATTTGTTTTTTTTACACTTAAGTTTGTTTTATTTTTATTTCATTCATTGTGTTCGTATTAGATAAAGGTGAGGTTTATATCAAAATCGCTGAATTTTTTTGTGTTTATTATAAATATCCCTAGCATATCTGTTAATTTTAGCTGTATGGCTATGGCTGGAGATAACATAACCAGAAATACAGTCATGTATGAGCATGTATTATCACATACAGAAGTAATGACATGATTAGCTTTCGATAAATTTTAATGTAATAACATAGCATAAATGTAATAAAATTATTCATTTATGCTATGTTAAGAATAAAATTTGTAGCTTAAAATTAAAGTACTGTCGATATTTCTTTTTTTCCTTTTCTTTCTATGCTTTCTTTTGTTTTTCTGTATAGAATTTTTAGTTTTTCATATTTAAATACTTAACAAAATTATGATACCCCATGTAAAAATTCTTTTATCGAAAAAAAGGAGGTGATTATCTAGATACTAAAGCATATTAAAATAAGTTTCAAAATAATTAAGTTTTTTAAAACATTCTTCTCTCATGTGCCAAAACAAGTTAGAAGTTAAGTATTATAGGTTGGTATTGTTTTTGTAACATTGTAGCAATTGTATTACTAATTAAGAATATAGGAGATGTGGCAGAATGAATAGTCTTGAAGAATCATTTTGTTTGGAGTACAACTAAGGCAAATTAGACCTGTATCTACTGTTCAAAGCCAATCTAAACTTCTATCTATACTTGCAGTAATTAATTAGAATCTAAAGATAATGACTAAAAGTTTGCTCTACATGTTTGGATATCCCTTTTTCTTAAAACTTGCCAGATGGAGAAAAATTTGCTTTTTGATTAATAAGTGAGTTTAACATTTAATCTCCTGAAATTAAATGACCAGTATAAGCATTGTATAAAGGAAAACATGCAATACATCCATTTTAGCATTTTATACACTGTTCTTTGGATTTATATTTGTTTGATTAGAATCATTGCTTAAATTCTTTTTGTATGTGTAACTCTTTCACTCTTAATATTTCAGTTATGTATTTACTGCAATGTCAACATATTCACAGTACATTTAACAATATACATAAATCTAATTTAATTTTTCAAATTTAGTCACTAATTCAAAAACGTGTGTGTGTGTATATATATATATATATATATATATATATATATATATATAATTAAACAGAACCAGAACCAAAACACTATAACACCATTAAGCCCAGTAAATGTAAAATGGATAGGAAAAAAGATGGATTGGGTGTGGAAGGTTTGATTTCCATACACGGTTAAAACAATTGTTTGAACAGACCTGAACTTTCCCGAACACCCAAAAGATCAGGAAAATATGAAATGAGAATACAAATTAGAACAACAAAGCATTTATAATGCTATACAAAAAGCCAACTCATCCAGTATTTATGTTGCCACTATGTCAGTTAAAATTGACAGTTTTAATTGAGAATTGAAAACATTACTTAATCCCATTAATATCTACCAGAAAATAATCATTTGTTTATAAATAAAAGGTAGGGGATAGTTAGCCCTTTTTCTATTTAATATTTATCGATCTTATATTTTATCATTATATATATATATATATATATATATATATATATATATATAATCTCGACTATTTCCAAATGTAAGCTCATCTGTGTATAAGCCAAGAGTGCAATTTATCTTCAAAAAGTTACCCAAAATTCAAAACCCATATATCGGCTGAAATAATATTGAAATATGGTGCTAACAGATAAAACAGTAATATTTTTCCAATCAAATTGCTATAATATAAAACACTAGACCAACCCACTGCTATACACCACTGCTATACAACTTGCCTGGATGAGGTAGAAGGCAATTGATCAGGTGGAAGTGCTATTTAACTACTGCTGGACAGTCTGAAGAATCATTCTTTTGCTTTTGTGTGTCATGGGAAAAGCTGTGGATCTGAGTGATTTTGTTAGAGGGCAGATTGTAATGGCTCGAAGGCTCGGAACAAGTATTTCCAAAACTGCACGACTTGTGGGCTATTCATTATCTACAGTTGTTAGTACTTATGCAAAGTAGATGAATGACGGTGAAATCAGCAGTAGACGACATGGTGTTGGACGTCCACATGCTATCAAAGAAAAAAGTTGTTGGAGACTGTTTCGTATGATGAAGCAAAACCGGAGGCAGGCAGTGTCTCAGCTGACAACCCAATACAATGCAGGGCCAAGTAGAGTAGTAACGAAGTACACTGTTCAGTGGACACTGTTGGATATTGGGCTAAGCAGCAAACGTCCCACTCTTGTGCCTTTGCTGACCAAGTGTCATCGCCAACTGCATCTACTACTGGGTCCGGGAACATCGCGACTGGTCCATGGATGAGATGGAGAGAGTTGCGTGGTCAGATAATTCATGGTTTGTCATTCATCAGGCTGATGGCTGTGTCAGGATACGTTCCAGGCAGTTGCTCCCTCGATGTACAGCAGATTATATACAGGCCGATGGTGGTAGTATTATGCTTTAGGAGACGTTCTTTTGGGTGTCTTTGGGACCTGTGGTTGTGGTAGAGCAGGCCATGAATGCTACAGGGTATCTGAACATCATTGCGGACCAGTTGCACCTGTACATGGCCTCTGTTTTTCCAGCTGGAAATAAAATGTTCCAACAGGACAATGCTCCGTGTCACAAGGTTAAAATTATGCTGGAGTGATTCAAGGAACATGCTCAATTCATGTTAGCTGCCTAACTCACTGGATCTCAATCTGATGGAACATATTTGGGATGTAATGCGACAGCAGCTCAGTGTTCAAAGACCACCCATTCGCAATATCTCAGATTTGCATAACCGTTGCTTAAACATCTGGTACAATCTGCCTCCAGCCATCTACCAAGGAGTTGTGGCATCTATGCCAAGGCGAGTTGAAGCTGTGTGCTAAAGGTGGGCCAACTTGTTATTAACAGGTGGTCATAATGTTTTGGCTCTTGAGTGTATATATAAATAAAAGTGAATATTTGTATGTGTTTATTCACACTGTTTATTGTATGTAGAGTCACTCAGTTTTGAAAATATATTCTTTGATATCATCAGATGGTCACTGTCAGTGTTAAAATCTGTTTCGACCATCCAGTTATGTGGTATAGCAGTAAAATGGATATTAGTTGCATTTTACTATTTAGAAAAAATGGGTTATTTATTTCATAGCTTGCATTAATTTACAGTTGTTTTACAATATATTTGGGAGATGCTTATTGCATTAAGATGTAAATAAATTTGAAAAAATAATGCTATTTAAATACATAGTGTAATAAAAATTGTCCCCAACCAACTGCTTAAATGGAAGTTGAATTGTCAGTTTTAAGTTATTTTCTAATTACTACCAATTTTCGTATATTTCTTCTGCAAACTCTGACATCTCGCAGCTTAATTTTAATGGCCTAGGTGGTACCCTTTTTATAATTTTGTTTTATGAAAATAGAAATTTTGCGGTTAAGGTAGTATAAGATAAATTACAAAATATTATTAAATATAGCACTTTTTATATATTATAATGTATTTAAAATTTAAATACTTCCAAAAGACTCTTAATAAAATCACTAATTATGTATTCCGAGATAGTGAAGGCTGAGTGTGAAGTGGCTAGTACTGTACATCTTTCAATTTTACTATGTTCAGTTTTACTGGTGAGTTTTATCCACTGGCTCACAATTCATGCTTCTTTCTTAGTTTAATTTTGTAGTAAAGAATGTTCATTTAAAATGCTAAGACAGTAAATTTTTGTTGCAATTTGTGAATAAATTGGGATTGTAATTTTAAAAATAAGATTTCTAAGAAGTTTCAATTTTTCAGTTTATTGATAAAGATAAAATTGATACTATATATGAGTTCAGTTTTATGTGTGAATCGTCCCATGTATATCAGATATATTAGTATAATAAAATCATTAAATAGAGCATTATGTTTGTATTAGGAATAATGTTGTGTATAAGTTATAACTCCCATTTCTCATGAATAAAATAAGGTTTGCATGTATTAGCCTTTTTGCTAACTGCTGTTTTAGATTTATTCTCAAAATAACTTTTATTTAATAAAATGAAAATCTCATTATTAAGCAACTTTTTTAGATTCTTCCTTCAACTTTAAAACATTTTAAATGTGTTTAAGGTATACAAGGAGGTATTAATAAGTAACATATGATTTTGAACACAAAATGAATGCAGTTAGTGATGATATGAAATAGAAATATGTTATATATTTATTACTTTTGACATAAGTTATATTTATGTTGAAGCATTTTTCTTAACATTTGATCAGTTTGAAAATGCCTATTCTCATAAATTCGTATTCCATTGTCTTTGAGAATTGCTCTTGCAAAGACCTTTTGAGGTCCTATTGTCTGTAAATAGTTTACTGGGCTCAGGCTTGCAATTCCGTCACTTTTCTCACCTTTAGTCACTTTTTTTACAATTGATCCCTTTTAGTCACTTTTTTCATGGTGTATCACAGCAAAAGTCTGTTGTTGAAAAAGGAAAATCTGAATTAATAACAAAATATTTTAATAAAAGACCAAAAATGTGATGTTCTAATCTTACTTTTCTTATTAAAATCTAATTAGTCATATGGTTTCCAGAATTTAGTTATTTTAAGAAGTCGTAAAGAAGTTCTTGGAATCTACATTTGTACTGAAATGTACATTTAATACATTAAAGTAATATACGTCAAAGCACACATTTCTCTTTTTCTTCACAATTTTTGTTTAGATACTCTAATCTAGCTATGTACATATTTCAAAACATCGTTAATAAATGCAGAAAATTGTGATTATAAAATTAATGTATTGTATGTATTCAAATCTAATTTATAAATTTTCTTGAATAAAAAGCAATATTGAGTTGTGTTAATCAAAATTTTTAACCTTTTTTGTATTTGACGCTAAAATAATTTCTTGAATCATTTGATTTAGAGTTAAAATAAATAGAAAAATCTTAATAATAGCATCTGTAATCAAGAGGAGAACAAAAATCGCTTTTTTTTTTAAAAATGTTTAGTCACTTATTCTGTATTATTTGTCACTTTACTCACTTTTTTGAAAGTACCTCAGCAGTTGTAAGCCTGTGGGCTGGAACTAGAGTGTGGCAAAAAAGAGACATTTGCCATAGGTGCATCAATTGTAAGAGTGCAACACTGTGCATAAAATGTTTACTGAAGGAGCAGGATTTGAATGAGAACAACTATCCCTTGGCATAGGAATAATGAAAAGTTGAAAAGTAATTTTTAAAAAATTCCGTAATTTTAGTCAAATGGTAGTGTTAAAAGATGATAAATTAGAACTATTAAAAAAAAGTAGTTGGGAAAATTTCCACTTATGCATATTGGATTAGATTTCAGTAATCCCAGAACTTTATATAAAGAAATTTTAGGTGGAATTGAATAGCTAGAACTAGAGAATATATATCCAGATTTAGTATCTATATCGAGAATTTTACTACTTCTGCTTCTAACAATAGTTTTGTGTAAAGATGTTTTTAAAAGAAAGCTGAAAGGGATAAAATTGTATGTATGCTCTTTGATGGGATAGGAATGACTAGGAAATATGTCTCTACTGTGCATTGAAAAAGAAACAACAAACAGCTTTAACTACAATAAAGTCATTGAATATTTTCACAGATGTTAAATCTGGGAATGTAATGTTGTAAATACCTTTATTTTTATGTAATACTATAAGTATAAAATTGTTAGTTTTTTAATTTGGGAGTTATGAGTTCATTCTCATTAT
Source organism: Pardosa pseudoannulata (assembly GCA_032207245.1). Lineage (NCBI taxonomy): Eukaryota > Metazoa > Arthropoda > Arachnida > Araneae > Lycosidae > Pardosa > Pardosa pseudoannulata. The sequence goes on along the minus strand of CM063499.1, from coordinate 29,651,996 downwards.
AGCATGTATATAAAGATGTTTATGTTTTTTCTATGATACATTTCCCCCCTATATTTGGTAGAAGCACAGGCCAATTTTTTGTCACAACTGTAAAAAAAAGCTTAATTCCGGTCCTGACAATTTACACCATCTTTCCATATTGGCATGGACAGTACAGTATATTCTGTAAATGTCTATTGTTTCCAGATAGAATTTTCCTATTTTCTCTTTGTTTACCAAACAAATCTTACCATTCTGTGCTTGTCCTCCAAAATTTATAGTGTAATTGCCTTGCCGTTGCCATTTCAATGGTAACTAACATGCTACTGTTATTATTGAGATCTTTGTATAATTGAGCTTTGCAGATTTTATTTTGACCATTCATATTTTATCTAAATTTTGAACATCAAAGAAAATTTGTATCTGTGTTACTTATTGATGCACCTTTGCAGTTTTAAAAAGATTTTATTTTACTCTTTTAAAATATTCCGTCTTAAAATTTTTTATAAGGGACTTTGAGAAGTTATTTAACCCTTTTATTTAATATGAAATATTTTATTTAATTTTAATATAATCTTAAACTCTGTCTTGATGGAAGATTACTTGGTGCTGGGGTAGTGCTTTGCACTTCCATGACACAGGTCTGAAGTTCGATCCCTGGGCTGGGCAAGTGGACCCAGCCTTTCCTACCCTTCAGTGGATAGACCAAACTCTGGACCAAGTATGCTTGGGAACTAAACGCTGGGGTATCTGTGTAAGGTTGACCACCTAACTGGAACACATGCTTTGCACCCTAGGGCCCCTTGGTCTTGGAAAAGGAGATTGGCACTGTAGGCCCTGGCCCCCTAGGGGCTGTTGCGTCTAGGAGTTTAAAATCTTTTTTAAAAATTAAACTAACTTTTGTAATTGTTTTTAAAATTTTGTAGAATATTTCCTCCTTTTATATTATTGCAACAAAAATGAATATAGTATGAAAGTTAGTATTAAAAAATACTTTCTAAAAAGGAAAAAAACAATTTTTATTTTTTTCTAACTAAGAATACATTTCAAGCATTTGATTTTAATTCTACTTTAAAAATGTCAAAAATATAGTGGCAGTTCCCAAATTAATAATTTTATGAATAATAACCCTCCAGAAAAGTTTGAGAAATTATAATAACAATATTTTATTTTAGCATTAGTTAAATTGTCATAAAATGCTCATACGATTTAGTATTGTGTTATAATGATTATACTAATTCTCAATTTTTATTTTTAATTTTAAAAGTACAGTGTAGTAAATATTAATGTGTTTGACAACCTTTAGCATGGTTCTCTGAAAAAAAGATCTTTTAAGGTTTAATTTTTAGAACGTACTGACAAAGTCTTAAGTTTTTAACTGGGTATTAAATTTAGAGATTAATTATAGCTTAATGAGTTGTAAAATTTAACATCTCAATTGTAAATTTTAAGAGAGTCTTGAAGTACTGTAATTTTGCATAGATAAGTCACAAGGGGTATAAGTTACACATGTAACTCCTGACCTAAAAAAAAAAAAGTTTGTCACATAAGCTGCATGTGCATATATATGCAGCACAGACCATAATTAACTAAAATAATGAAAGTTCATTGGCTCAGAGGCCCTCAAACAAAGCTTTTATTTCTCATTATTTTGGCAATTCCTTTCACTTGTAGGTGAATTATAACATTGATAATTCCATTTATCCCTGTTCTAAAGATTAAGGGAATATGTATTTGTCAACTAATGAAAATTTACTCAGGGTTATTTATGCTCTGGGGGGCAGAGAATTTCTAGGTATTTCACACTAACCATCTCTGGACTCCTGGAAAAATAAAATTGCACACCATTTTCCCTTTCTTTTTTCTGTTTACTTTGTGAGCAAATCAAAGAATACAGTACACTGCTTATGACTCTCAAATAATCTCTCAGTTGCTGTGATGCGGTACACTAGCTTTAAATCTTGTAGTTTACCAAGTTTCAACTTATTTTATTTAAAATTTACTGCAAGAGAGTACTGAAAAAGACAATTACTATATTTCAAGGGGAAAAATGCTTAGGGATGCTTAAATGCTGGGATTATATAACAACACTTTTAAATGTTTAAGTAATTTGTAAGAGATGTTTTCATTGAAAGTTCAGATAGTGCTCAATAGAGCATATGTGTCATATTAATAAAAGAAATTGAATGCTTGTATTTATTTAAAGAAATAATTTAAAAAAATTTGTTTTTATTTAAATTTTTCAGAGTAAAATTTAGTTTTTTTAAAATGGATTTAGTGCACTTTTAAATTGATAAGATTGCTTCACATTTTATTATTTTCAGAGAAATTATTGTTTTCCTTCTTCCCATTCACAAGATTATTTGCTAATACTTGCTTCTGCATACTTCTTAATGTATAAGTCTGTAAAATTTTCGGGGATTTTTTTTTACTAACAGCAGATTAATAGTGGATGTTCAGAAAATCTGCCACATCTGCATAGGAATAGAGCTGACTGGTACCATATGGCACAGTAATCCCCCCCCTCAATAAATTGGGAACATAAAAAGTTGTAGATACATAAAAAGTTTAACTAAAGAAATATATTGGGACTGGCAACAGGGAAAAATAAAGTTCCTTTAGATATGCTTCAGACATTGAATTTAAACTTATTTATGTTTCTTGATTAGTTAATGTGCAGATATTTTGTGTTATTTATGGTCCTTTGTTATATGAAGCAGTTTTTAAATATCTTCAAATAAACTACAATAAAAATATTTTTTCAAATATTTAATATACTTTACAGAAATTTAATTTGTTATAGTTAAATTTTTTTTTATTTTTTTATTTATTTTTTAATGAAATCTTTATGGGTCCCCTAATTATTAGCTACTTTCATGGTTGTTTCTCTCGTGCAAAAAGTGTTTGGTGCTGCAATAATTTTAGCCTTAAACTTTTTAGTTTAGTTATATTTTTAAAAAGTGACATTATTTATTTTTATCTTAGGAACATTTCCCCCAATTCCAATGGATTTAGCAGTAGTTGTAAGTTCTATTTCACAAATGAATAAAATCTGTAAGTGTCTACCCTTAAGTTTTGTTTTTTAGTTTTGTCTTCATATTTTTGTGACCACCTGTGACCTAACTTAATAAACCTAAGACTGAATAAAAATAATCTGTCTTGTTTTTAAATAAAATAACCAAGTAGTAATTTAAAAGTGATTTATCCCTTTTTGTTAAAATTAGTTTTTAGAATACATAAGATTCAATAAGTGTATTCTAGTTGTTTCAAGGGGAAACATTCATATAACCTTCTGCTTGTTTGTTAATGTGTGTTTTTTCAGTATTATTGGATTGTGTGTTTATGCATTTATTAATTAAATTATTAACATTAGGCAATGTTTGTTCTTAACATAAAAAGCAAGCAATTCAACTGGTGATAGGCATGTCTTTGCCAAATGTTTTTATTTTTTATGTTTGCTGACTTGTACATTACATTAAACTTTCTATAAGCTTGATGTGTGAAATTTTGTTTGTTTTCTTAATCATACAGTTCTTAAATTTTACTGTCTTGTATTGTAATCTTGCATATTGTTTACATATGTCCATTTTTTTCTAACAATTTAAATAATTGCTCATTAAAAATAAATATATATGATCTTGTTCTAAATTATTTTATTGATTGTTCTGTTATTAATTTTTAGATCCTGAATTTAAGCTTGTGGACCCTGAGTGTAAGTTCTCTTTTCAAATAATATTCACTAAAATTTGACTTAGAAATTATTAAAGTTTTGAATGCATTTTAAGGTAGATTTAAAAAAAAAATCTTGAAATAAGAAAACAATTCCTTTAACTGCTTTTAATTTTGATAGATATATGACAAATGTCTTGGCATTTTTTTTTTTTAATCTTGAGAATGGCATAAAATTTTCAAAAGAAAATATTTGTTTTAATATTATTTATTAGAATATAAGCATTGTTTTGTATTGATCTTGAGAACCTTTCTGAAATTTCTTGGATTCTTTTTTTCTATTGTAATACTAATATTTCTAATGTAATAGTTTTTATTTTTTTACTGTCAACAGTATATTTGAAGAAATTACATATAATACTTTGTGTTGTACCATTGTTTTGTAGTATATGCAGGATGACAGTGCTTTTTCTACCAAGCCTAATTGTTGTAATTCAAATAGTCACATTAAATAACTTTATGTACATAGTTTGTTGAGGCAAGTAATTTAGAATAAATAGCACTAGAAATGACTATGTAAAAATTTTAAGTACATATATCTTGTGGTGGAAGTGATAAATTTGGTGGTAATTGTAAAAGTAAAATTTTTCTTAAATATATGCTTTGATGATCACTTAAAAACTTTATTTCAAAATTGCCCTTTTCCCTATATGTATGATGGATTTTTATTTTTCAGGTATAAGGAACCATGATTTAATTGATGACGTGTATTCTAGCAAGGAAGTATTGAAAACTTTGGCTTCAGCTGTAAATAGGTCTTTAGATGACGCAGCTGCTGTGCTGAGCCGAATGGGGTCATGGTATGTTATTTTATTTGTTTTATGACCTCCTGTACTTTAAATTTATATTTTTATCATATCTGAAGAGTAAACAAATCTAAAAAGAAAATCTAAAAAGAATTGGTCTTCATCAATTCGATGTTGAAACTTTCACATCAATGTCACTCTATAGTATTTTATTTTGTTATAAGACTGCCAAGTAATTTTATAAATTTTTGATGGAAGATAAATTGTGCCAGACAAGATTTCAATAAAGGTTAAAAGTAAATTACAAGCAAAGTAAAAAACACTTCTTACTGAATATTGTCTTACTGATCTGAAATAGAAAAAACTGAAGACAGATCATAATCATTTGTCGAATAATATACTTTAAAGCAGTTTGATTGGAAAGCATTTATTCTGTTTTATCTGCTTGGTGACATATTTCAATGTTATTTCAGCTTATATATTTATTGAATTACTATGTATCTGAATAACTTTTCCCGTCTAAATGTTTTTAATTATTTAATATAAACTAGTGTGCTATGCCTGCTAGGTGACTTGCAGACTTCAAAAAAGGAAGAAAAACAAACATACTAAAGTATTTGATACCAAGACCTATATAGATTAATTTTACCAATAAAATATGCTCCGTCCCCCCCCCCCAAAAAAAAGCCCTTCAAAATCTATTATCAGCTACAAAAATTGTTGCAAGTTCAACATTCTACTTTCTGTGTTTCCGCTGTGCTATGGCTGTCATTCATCATATTTCGTGCATTTCTCATAAGTTTACTTTCTAATTTCTTTATTTCTAAAAGCTATTAATAAGATCTAATTTCTTTATTTCACTTAAACCGTATAAACATAATTTAAACTCAAATTATCTCATGAAATATTTTGATCAAAATCCATTAATTTAAAAAAAAAAAAAAAAAAAAAAAAAACTTTTTCATCTGATGAAAATGAGGTAATAGGAAAAAATGAATTTGATTTATTGGAGGAAAATGAAACTAGTTATGTATATAATTATTACTCAATCAGATTAAAAATTTATTTTTAGAACAATGAGTTCTCAACCACTGGAACCAAAACTAGATAAATGTTACAAGAATATGAATTATAAAATAAACAATAGACTACTTAAAATACAATATTTAAAGGGGAAAACCTGTACTAAATTAACTTTTAAGGAACAGATATGATATACCCCCTTTTGATGTATTCAGGGATGCTGTGGCTGTACCAATTTCCGATATCTGCACCCAGCTGCTCCAAAAATGGTATTTTATCAGAAATTACACCCAAACTGCATCATTTTACAAATTTTTGCAGTTTTTGCACGTTTAAGTAATTATGTTTCTACTTAAGATGAATTTTTCCTGCTGAACGTCACTGAATACTAGACTCTGTAGTGAATGTGTCATATTTTTCCTACTTTGTCAGGTAAAAGCACATGAAATAAGAAGAAAGAATTTCATCCTTCAGACATGCTGCTGCTCTTTCATACTACAGATTCAAGCTTGACAAAAAAAAAAAAAAAAAAAAAAATCCAATTAAAAATTAAAATTGTTAAATATGAGGTGATTACCTGTTCTCCTCCCTTTTTACTAAGCATAATTTGGTAATCTCGTGTGATTACTAACAGTTGAAAATAACTCATTTCAGTTCCTTTCAGCCGAATGCTGGCTGATTGGTTAGGGCGCTGATCGTCGGAACCGGAGTTCATGCGTTCGAATCCCACAATGGCATGGATGTTCGTAGCCGTTTGGAATCGGCTTTAAGCAGTAGGTCCCCATCTCATTAGCCTTCTTGTGCAAAATGGTAGACCGTAGTGCTCCAAACCAAACCAATTCTTTTCAATTTATTTTCCCCAGTTAAACTGTGACATCACTGTTTAGTTATTCTTCCTTGGATATCCTAACCTTTGTTATGCCAACAATATTCACATTTTTTTTTTCAACCAAGGAAGTATATAACCTGGCACATGTTTGCTGTAGTTTGGTTGTTAGGTTGCAACATAACCATCAGGTTGCTTTCCAACATAAACTATGTGAACTTGTGTTTTTCTTTCGATGGTCTTATGTTTTTTTAATAAAAAGCAAGTTGTCTTTTTAATCCTGTCATGAAGTCTGTTTTCTTTTCTCTGCTGTAAGCTATTAATGCTGCTGAACTTTGCTATGAGCCTACAAAATTGTAACAAAAATTGTGCTCAACGAAAAGAAATACGTTTATTGCATGTACAGCGATAGAAATTTTCCGCTTTTTGGTGGAGTTCTGCTTCTTGATTTCTGCTTCTCTGCCAATTTCTGTTCCTTTTTTTTTTTCGAAAATTTTATTGTGTCTGTAGGAATTTTTGATTTTTTTAGAAAAAATTTTCTTTTTTAAAAATTTTTTTGGATTTGGAAAGAAATTTGCCTGTTGGTGAGACTATCATCCCTTGATATGAAATTTCCATCTTCTGGGAGACCAATACTCTTCCCGATTGCTCCTGTAATGTAATGTTAACAGCCTATTAAAAATGGTAATTAACTTGGGAAAATATGGAAATTCATTATTCTAGAATATTCAGATTTATTTTATTTTTTAAATTTATTTTATCTATTTATATTTTGTAAAGCCAATATACAATTTTCCACTTTTTACCACCAGGAAAAGATTGGTTTGAAACAAGCCTGCAGAAATACGTCACAACAAGAATTTCCTTCACTGGTCAGACGTGGATCTTAATATAACTTATCCATTATATTTTCGTACAAACGTTTCACAAGAATATCTTGATGCAGACCCCAGACATCCACTCTCAGTTGAACATGAAGTTCCATATTTGAAAATTGCCAAGGTTTTCCTACTTTCTGTGCATCTTTCTCTTTTATTTCTACTGTTTATCAGGATTCTTCAGTTAAAGGGCGAAATAATGATTTCCTGATGTAGATAAATTGCAGATCACTAATATACCACATGTCCCTTTCTCAATATCACAAAAATGAACAGATGATGTTCGAATATCGGTTGATTGGAGCGCTATGGTCTGCTGTTTTGTTATACAAGAGTTAACAAGACTGTGACCTTCTGCTTAAAGCCGATTTGAATGACTACGAATATCCATTCCAATAGTGGGATTCAAACCTGCAAATTCTGGTACCAAAGAGCAACGCTCTATCCATTCAGCCATCATTTGGCTTTCATATAAAAGGACGTTTTACTGCTCATGTGCTATGTGACTAGAAGTTGTTAAATCGGAAAGATGTTTATATGTCGGAACATGACTTTTAGGAACACTATACCTCATATACTCTAACATTGAAATATAAAATCATCTATACCACTAAGCACATTCTTTCTGATCTTGACCAAAAATACACTTGATATATCTTTTACATAACATTGAAGGAAAAAAGATGGCTTTCCTCTCTGTCTGGTCCTTTTATTAGTGCTATTTCACATGATTTTGTGAATGAAAAGTAAATATCCTACTGATATTGCTTGTAATCATGCGTAACAACTCTTTAAGCATCATGCTGTAAAGAATGCTTTCTTGTTAATAAATTCGTACTGAAGCTGTAATAAAGAAGCTCTCTAGTAATTCTCCAGCTTTGGTTTTTACTGCTAATATTTTGTTACAATCTTTTATATGACTATACTAATCAATTACACTCAAATATATGTATATTGCATATACAAAATCAACAAACCATATCAGCAATTATTGAATATTTGGCTGTTCCGAAAACTATCTACCAATCATTCTAAATTATTTGGCAGACTCCTCAAAAACTGAAGTTTATTTTTTAAATCATTACTTTAACTGCTACAAAAACATTATATCCTGCTCCAAATCAACATTTTTGCTGCTCTGAAATGCTTGAAGGGGTGCAACAACCTGTGTATTTTTCCCCTTGTCAATCAAAAATTCATTTACTTGGGTAGAAGTGAAATCAAGTTTGCTTGATACAGAAATATTCACAGAAGTGTTACTGAAAAGTAGAAGGTCACAAGCAAGGATAGGTTTTTAATACCAGGGCAAAAATCTTGATTAAAAGAATGACGTGGATAAAAGCTATCTGTAAAATTTGGACCCTGAAAAACTTAATTGTGGTGTCATATATAATTCCATGATGATTTCATTCAGAAGGTGAATATCAGCACATTTAGACCAAAAGACTTAACATTTTGGGTGGTTTCTAATTAATATCTGTTAATTATGGTCCATGAAGTTGACTTGGGAATTAGTTTCTCAAAATTTTTAGAATTCATGGATACCCCAATGTCCTTGCTGGATGAGAGATAACTTGTAAAAATCATGTTTTGAATAATTTAATATGAGCTCATAAACAGTTAATTCTGTCAAATGTATGATTAGCATATGTTTAGTAACATATATTTAGAACAAATTGAGACATTCGGGTGATTTTTAATTCATATCTGTTAATTATAGGTCTTACAAAAGCAGTTGAAAAAGATTTTCCCAAATATTTGAAATATGTAAATACTGTTGGAACCCAAACTCCAATCTAATTAAACAATATCTGGTAAAAATTCCCTTTCAAAATATATGTGACATCATAAACAGCTAATTCTTGCAATTGTTTGTGTAGGAAAGCACAAATTTAGACTAAAAGAATAATTATTTGGGGTAGTTTTAGATTAATATTTTTGTTATTTATGAGCCTTTGGAGATGAGACTTGCCAAAATGTGTTTATCGGAATTCTTAATCCATTGGTATGTCTTGATCTCCAGACTCCCAGCCATTTTTGAGGAGTTGAGGTTATGTACAGACAGATGCAAGCAGATTTTAATATATGTAAGGTAACTATATATTTTTTTAGGCTTTTTTTAAAAAAAATACTGATATGAATCAAAATTCTAAGCCATGTAAATTTGTATTGTTTTAGAATTATGTTTCTTAGAAATGTTTCTTAAAGGTATTGCTTTATTTATCTTAGCTCCCTGGTGGAGGCTTGTAGTCATGGAGATATTAATACTGTCAAGAAATTACTTGATGAAGGAAGAGATGTGAATGAAGTTACTGAAGAAGGGGAAAGCTTGCTCTCCCTAGCCTGTTCTTCAGGTTATTTTGAATTAGCACAGGTATGTTCATTGTTACTATTTTAAGTGTATAAAACATAGAAGAGGAATTGTAATCATTATGAAATTTAACTTTGAAATTTTGATAAATAATTGTCTTTTAACCCCATTTTCCCTTGTAGGAAAACAGGGTTCCCATTATCCTTAAAAGTCCTTAAGAACTCCTTAATTTTAGTTTTCATTTTTACAGGCCCTTAAAACTACTTAATTTTTGTCAAAGGTCCTTAAAAACTCCTTAATTTTTAAATTAGAATGCAATCAATTTCTCCATTGACATGATCTGCTTTCTTCACTTCCAATCAGTTTAGCCGTATTCTCCTAACTTTCTAGTTTTGTAAGTTCAGAGTTATATTTGCCCAAAACCGGTTCTAAGAATATATATATTAAGAATATATAAAATATTTGTTTATGTTCATAACATTCTTTTACATTTTCTAGCTAAAAGTGCAGTATTAATAATAAAGAAAATCTTCAAATACATATGTTTTCAGTGTATTACTGTAGAATTCAGAATTCCTTTCCTTGATATTCTTAAAAAATTATGAAAATACCATTAGTTTATTAATATTTTTATGGTCATAAGCTAGAAAATTTATTTGACAAGTAAATAATCTTTTGCATACTGAAAAGGTTTAAAGAATAAAGTCAGCTGCTCTTTTATAATAGCAGTACTCATGCAGATTTTAATGCAACGAAGCATGGAGGGTGGGGTGTAAATATTTCAGTTAATTATGGTTTCAGTTTAGTTTTCCTTGCATTGAACGTGATAGAAAAGCCTAAAATTTTCTTCTTTCCCAGGCAACGTTGGGTATAATTAGTCAGTATACACACACACACACACACACACACACATATATATATATATATATATATATATATATATATATATATATATATATGAGTCATTTTTAAACCCGAGAAAGTACTGTTTATAATATTGTAGTTTATTCACAACTTATTTTTAGTTTGATCACTAAAAACTTTTTTCAAAATTAGTTTTTGTCAAATAGATTTCTTATTAATTTTTAGGCATTTTTAAAAATTCTGAAATATTGTAGGGCATTTATTGAATATGCCTTGTCTGGTTCATAATCATTAAAATATGTTCCTCAGGAAATAGGGTTTATGTCGTGTATTTCAAGTAGATCCTTAGAAAGTCCTTAAAAAGTCCTTAATTTTTGTTCTGGGAAAAGAGTGGGAACCCTGGAAAAAAGTTTTTGGAATTTGTAGGTTTGCCTGCTGAAACTCAGAAATAGAGAAAATAAATTTGCACATGCGCATTCATGTGTGAACAGGATGACTCAAAATACAATACTATTCCTAGAAGTGGAATGGTATTGTATTTTGAGTACCATTCCAAGAAGTGAAGTGATATTATATTGTCAATGCTAGAAAAGAAAAATAGTTATTCATATGTGAATCATATAAGAATTTTTTTTTAATTATGGAGCTGACTTAAATAATATCCATTTTAAGAAACAGGTGTATTTTAAGTTAATTGGAGTGGTAAAATTAAAAGAATTTTTGTATAGTAATGTTATTTGTGAATGGCACTTGATTTGATAATTTTGACTTTATTGTATATAGTTTAACTGTAAGAGTGTTTTGATAAATTCTTTCTTTAAAATTGTTTTTCAGCTGCTTCTAGTAATGAAAGCCAATGTAGAAGATAGAGGCCTGAAAGATATGACACCGTTGATGGAAGCCAGTAATGCTGGTCATCTGGAGATTGTTAAGTTACTCATTCAATATGGTGCTGATGTAAATGCGCAGACATCCCAGGGTAAAAGTTGCTTCCATTAAAATTTTTCTAAATTTCTATTTTGTTGATGATAAATTCTTAGAATCTATTGTGTACTATTTACATTAAAGCTCCATTCAACATAATTTTTCAGTCTCCGTAAACTGGTTATTTTTTTTTTTTACCTCAGAATGTACTGGAAGAATATTGTTATAACTAATAATGACATTGAATTTATTTTTCTTTGCAACTCATCTTTTTTTATAACTTTACTTTATTTAACCCTTTCAATACAGATAGGCAGGTTGCTGCTATTTGGTCCTGGAGTTTGTGGGTTCAAATCTCTTTTTTGTCATGGATGCTGAACCAAACCTAGCCAGATAATTGAAAACTGAAAGGATTTTTCTTTTCCTTTTGCCCGAAATTATTTCATAGATTACAAGTTTTATATCTCCATATTCTGGTTATTTGGTACTTTGCTGTGGCTATAACCTGTTGGGTGTAAGGCATTTTCGATGCTACACTGGATTCCCTCAATTTTGATCATTCTAAGGAAGGGTGATTTTTGTTTCTGATGATTTTGTATCTCTCTTATACCTGTCTACCACCTATTAAGACTTATAGATTTAATCTGTATTTTCCCAGAGTGTACAGGGAGATGCTTTGTGTGTTTCCAGGCTTAAACCTGGATTCTAGGTTAACATGCTGACCACTAGAAATTCTTGACCCATGTTCTGGTTTTTACAGTGAGTAATTCATTGTTTGTGTTATGAGAAGACCTTATACAAAGTAGCAAGTGTGTAGGAGAAATACCAACTGCTAGTATGTCCACCAGTCTACTATTATGTGTTAAGGGAAAGAAGTGTAGTGGTTAATTGTTTGGTTCAAACTAGCTTGGCAGACAGCAATGATTAATGTTTACATTTCCTTAACTTTTATTTATCATTATGTAATTTTCATAAGATTAATGGTTTGTTAAGTTTCCTCTCTGTGTGTCTCAGATTCTACAGCATTAGATTCATTGGTATATTGTCAAAAGCAAACTCCTTTTGCTTTCAAACTAATAATAATTATTGTTATTATAAGTACTTAGTAATTCAAACAGAGAGGCTCTTTTTATTTTATTTAAAGAATTTAGATTTGCCCACATATATATATATATATATGCGTGTTGCATGTTTAAAATTATATATATATATATATATATATATATATATATATATATCTTGTGTGTTTTTAGTTTTCATTGAGATATACTTTAATATTATCTGTGGGTATAAGATAAAAAAAATGTTTGTTTATGTATTACAGAGAAGAAACTTAAAGGCAGCAAAGGCAAAAACCAAGATGTGAATATGAAATCGCAGCAGGAACTCCATGGCACCACTACTTTGCCATCAATTGTATGTCCTGAAGGAAATACTCCTCTTATGTTTGCATGTGCTGCGGGACATGAAGAAATAGTCAGAGTGCTTCTTGATGCAGGTGCCCATGTGGAGGACCACAATGAGAATGGACATACTCCCCTAATGGAAGCGGCAAGTGCAGGCCATGTTGGAGTGGCAAGGCTGCTTGTGGAAAGAGGGGCAAGCATTAACACCCATTCCAATGAATTCAAGGAGAGTGCACTCACACTTGCCTGTTATAAAGGTATACTTCATTTTAATCAGTTTCTCAGAGCTCATTCTCTTTTAACAGGGTTCTTACCACAGAAAAAAAATTGGTGAGAATTTCTCACATTTTCCCTAAAACAGAGCGAAAAAACACAAATGCGCATTGGGGGGGGAAGTATTATGTTATTAATTTCTTAGTAATATTAACTTAACAAGATTACCTATGTGTATAAAATAGTTAATCTGATTGTTGCAAAATTGCATCCAAGCTAAAAGTGGTTGCTATTCTATAATGGGGTGTATAATTCTTGTTTTTTCTGAGAAAGAATTTTTGAACATGCTAATAATAGTGTTATTGCTAACTGCCAGGTTCCCCAAAGAGGGGGAAAAGTCATCCCCCTTGTTCGAGGGGGTGTCGATAATGTTCTGATTATTTCAGCTAATATGTGAAACACTTTTATGCATTCTTATTGTATTAACGTTAATAGTAGTTGGAAGAGAAACAATAAGAATAGAGGTAGATAGAATTAAACTGAGAATTTCAATAAGAAAAAAAAATCAATAAAAATGAAAGAGTTCAAGAATTTATAGTGAAACTGATTTATCTTAAATATAAAGATAGTTTTGCAAAGCTGATTTATAAAGTGCATGAAATATGCAGTAGTGATTTTTTAATGTGAGAAAAGAAAATATGCAAGTTTCTCACATTTTCGTCTTATAGTGAGAACACTGTTTAAAAACTTCTTAGTTTTATGTGTTTCTTAAACATTTTAACCTGTACAGTTTACAGGCTACTCATACTTAATCCCAACTGGTGTGTCCTTATGTGTTGTAGACATTTTCTATTCATTTTTAAAGCTTGCCTGTAATTTTGATTCTTGTAAAAAAAGACTCATTGACCATGTTATTGAAAAATATGATTAAAACAGGCCCTGAAAGTCCTAAATTTTCTTGTTGTATCCTTAATTTTTTAACTAATTAATAGCTTTTTTAACATCAGCAATTTCCAAAAGTGAAAATTGAATTTTTTTTTTCCCTGTAAAGTTAAACAGCTATCTGTATTTGACCAATGTTCTGATTTGCGTAGGACACTTGGAGATGGTTAGGTTTCTTCTGGAGGCTGGAGCTGATCGTGAACACAAGACTGATGAAATGCACACAGCATTAATGGAAGCTTCTATGGATGGTCATGTGGAAGTGGCCAGGTTACTGCTTGATTCTGGAGCACAGGTACGGATGTCTAGTCATTCAAACTGTTAGTGGATTGTATAAAGAGTAAAAACAATGAAAGATAAGAAATTTCAAAGGTATCATACATATCAGAATGATGTGTATGATACTTTTAGGTGGTCACATCAGAGAAAACTGGGAAATCAGGGAATTATCAGGGTACATTATGATTCTGGAAAAAACAGGGTACTTTTAAAAATTTTGCAGAAATTGGGGAATTTTCTCTAATTTTACAGTTTTTAAAATATTTTAAGATAAAATTGTTTATAATTCTTGACTCAATCTAACTATAACTTCAAAGAAAACCATATTTGATATTTATTTCAAACTTTTAAAAAAGTAGTTTTACATTTTATTAAACTCTTTTAAAGAATGTTATTTTCTTTTAATCTATTATATGTTGTTATATAAACCTCATGAAAGTTCTAGATTACTTTTTTTTTTTTTTTTAACATGTATTTCCATTACCTAAAAATTGAAAATTTCCTTAACTATAAGTAGGTTCGCATGCATCTGTACAAATCTTTAGAAGTCCTTATTTTTACTTAGCCCTTAAAATTTTTTACAAATTCTTCTTTTTATATAAAAATTAAAAAAAAAAAAAATCCTTGAATGTCCTTATTTTTTACTTTGCTGGCATTGAGCATTTTAAAATCTCACCCATCATGGTTTTTCTTATTTCTCCTTTATAAGTGAGCTGGTTGCTTTTGAAGAGGCTCGTGCAAGGATAGAACTGAGGTGAGGAGTACGACCAAAACCACCTCAGCACAGTTCTGGGTGGTTGTTCTTTCGATGGTTTTGGTATGACATGGCTCTTATTTGACAGAATTGTATTGTATGCACTTTGGGAAATAAGAAAAGAGCTACAGAGAATAGTGTTTTTTTTTGTTTTTTTTTTGTCTTTGTATTTGCATAGATTCTGAAGTGGTTCTTTTTTTCCTCTTTTTCCTTTAATTTACGGGAATTTTTGCCCTCCTTTATGTAATTTACACTATCTTTTCACATTGGTATGATCAATACAGTCTGTTTTTAAATGTCCACAATTTTCTGAATGTTTTTCTCCAGCTTTGTTTATTTTTGCCAAAAGAAATTTTATCAGTATTTCTAAGTGGATAATACAATCTCTAACACCATTTTAATAACACATGCTACAAGTATGTAGAATCACAAAGATCTTTGGATTGAAACAGTTTCTCCTTCTATGGGACTTTATATTCTTACTAATTCTAAAAAGAAAAACTAAAATGAACAGGGTTCAGTTCTGAGTCCTGTTCTTTTTAATATCATGATCAATGATGATGTTGATCAAATTATGAATTTACTGACTGGGGTGCAGGCCCTTCTTTTTGCTGACAACCTTGTTTTATGGACAACTGACTGAGATACCCAAGTTATCCAGGATGTGCTTAATGCTGCCTTGGAAAAACTCTTGACTTGGTCAAAAAAGAATGAGATGATTGTAAATATAAATGACAACTTTTCAGGTTTTCATATTAAGTACCAAACCTAAAGTGATTAAACTTTTTTATGATAATCAACAACTCTTGAAAACTCAGGAGACTACTTATCTGGGAATTATTTTGGACTCCTGGCTAAGTTGGGGCAGACAGCTTGATAGAATGCTGAGTATTGGAAGCACAAGAAATAAAATACTTAAAAGGTTGACTAGTGTTAAATAGTGACTCAGGATCTACTCTATACAACCTATAAATCTTACATTAGGCCTGCTATTGAATATAGCTTCTGAATCAATCCAAAATAGGGTTGAGATTGCTCAAAGTAATGCCCTCAGAATTATCACTGGTGGAGCTTTCTCTAACCCTGTCCTAGCCATGCAGATACAAACGGATATTGAGCCTTTGGCCCATTGTAAGAAAATAAATGCTTTCAAATTGGTCGAGAGACTGAGGAGTCGTTATGATTTTTGGAATACTTATAACATAAACCTGTTGATCTGAGATTGAAATCGTAACCTACCATCTTATATTTGACAAAAGAACTGATTGATGCATTTGACATTCCTCTTTCTGACAGATATCTCCTTCCCAGAGTTGGAAATTTTTCAGACATTTAAACTCGGCTCAGTGTAATTTAGACTTGGTTTTACTAGCATGTAGAAAGTCTTGCACTGAGATAGAATTAAGGACTGCTGCCTTGGCCACCATTGGTGAGAGGCATCCGGCAACAGACTGGTTGCATGTCTATACAGATGGTTCTGCTATCAGTGCTGATTGTAATGCTGGTGCAGGTGCTTACTCTTGTAACTTTAGCCTTAGTTGTGCTGTTGATGCAAATTGCACCAACTATGAGGCTGAAGTCGCTGCTGTGCAAATGGCTTTGACTGAAATTGGAAGGGGTGATGATCTAAATTTTGTGATATTTGTTGATTTACATTCCACTATAAAAGCTATCACTTCCATCATGCCATCTAACATGGATCCAGTCCATAGCTGCCAACTTGCAATTGATGCTTTGATGAATAGTGGACAAAATGTTGTCCTGCATGGATCCTGAGTAACTGTGGAATCACAGGAAATGAAATTGCAAACTCTGGCCAAAAATGGCTCCAAACTCCCACAGCCTGATTCACCTGTTCACTATCACAGTGTGAAATGAATCATTGATGCTAGACTTAAAGTGCATCTTAGAGGGGTTTTCAAGGATTTGGTGAAGGGAAAGAGTTGGAGTGACTTGATGGAAAATCCCATCCCTCGTGACCTACCCAGAGCTATTGGTGTCGCCAACTGTAGAATTAAAACAGGACATGACTACCTTTAAAACATTTGCATAGATTTGGTTTGGCAGACACCCTGACTTTGAGATGTCTGGAGATCACTTGATCACTTGTTTTGGACTTAGTGACGTAGCAGCAGTCAACTCTGCTAAAAAATTTTCTCTGTTTGTGTGTTTGAACTCTATGGGGCTGCCCGTCACAGACTAATGATAGTCATGCCAAGGTCTGGCGTAGAATAAAAAAAATATTCTTACTAAATAGTTATTACTGCTAAGAAATTTTAGGCATGTTACTTATTGATACCTCCTCATATTAAAAATAAAAAACAAACAAAAATAAAATTACAGTATTTGTTTTCTGAAGTATTAGCAGAGTGATAAGGAGTAAAGAAATTTTTATGAATTTAGTGGACATAATTTGGGATATTAAGTAAACAAAGTTGCGATATTGAGTCTGCTGTATATGTAAATAACTATGTGGAGTACCTTTTTATTGAGTCAAAAATCATTAATTAAATGTGTGTATTCTAAGTATATTGTCTTTGTTTGTGGGAACATTTTCTTTTTTTGGCTATTAACCCAATTATAGGAATTTAAAGAAAAATTAATGTATGTGATATTTGTAGGTAAACATGCCAGCTGATAGTTTTGAATCCCCATTGACCCTCGCTGCTTGTGGAGGTCATGTCGAGCTTGCTATGCTGCTCTTGGATAGAGGAGCAAATATAGAAGAAGTGAATGATGAGGGCTATACACCGCTCATGGAAGCTGCAAGGGAAGGACATGAAGAGATGGTTGCGTTGCTACTCAGTCAAGGTAAGAAATTATTTAATGTTGGGATAGTTTGAAAGGATTTGCAGTCAAGTCTTGATATAGTGCCTCTCTGAAATACTGCCGCATGTTCTCTTTAGACAAATCTTTCCTGTAGGACTTGGAATCGTATAAATCTGTTAATGTTGACTAACTATAACCATCAGCTGATAGTTTCAAACAAGCAACAGCATGTGTAACATTTTCTGAATTTTCTCCTTCTCTTTCTCTCCCTTGTAATTCAGATCTAAAGCATAAATTAATAGGGTTTTAAGAGTTTTCAGTACTTTAAAAAAAATATATCAATGCATACCTGCTAACTCTTCAGATTTCACCTGACAATACTGGATTTTTTACCATTTTCCGGAATTTTGAGTGAAAATAGATGAATTGCTGGACTTTTGCAGGAGAAAACACTAAATTTTCTGTTTGCATACTAGCGGAAAAAAAACCCATGAAATTTTACATCCTGTACCAAAATGGGATTAATAGTATGAATGTGATTAGATCACAATCAGGATTTTATAGTCTGCAACAAAATCCCAACCGCTTATTGTTACTCAGTGGCATTTGATTGGACAAATATCAACAGTTATGGATATTTTAAATATAAGAAATGCTTGGAATAATTTTAACGAATTCACATTGTAATGCCGAGTGTAAACACATTTTTAACTGTATCACAAAAATATCGACATTTTTGTTTATCAATGACAAAGGAGGCAATTGAAAACTTCATTTGCAAATCAAGGCAACAAGGACCACATTTTAAACAAACTTTTGATTCTAATTTTTTATATAGAAAGCAAAATTTGCAACAGTACACATAGTACAAAAGAAACAATTTTGAATTTTTTAAATAGGTAATACTGTCATTAAATAGCTTATCTTTGAGTAATATAATTTGGAATGTCATTTTCAATATTTAATAACTTTTCATTCAAATTTTTCATTGTTTTACTATCCTGATCTCTCAGATATGGTACAAAATTAATCATATATAGAAATTCAATACTGTATTATTTTGGTTGGCAGGTTAATGCCAACAAATGGGCTAATGTCAACTGTAGAGTGGATGCTTAGAAGTCTACTCTTGCACTCTAGAATCTTTTCATGTTCCAATCCATCAACTTTTTGTTCTTTTCACTTGATATACATTAGTAAATTTTAAACTTTTATTTTAAAATATAAGAAAATGTTTGTGTATGATACAAATAACAATTACAAACATGTATGGTTTTTATCTGACTCAAAATTTAGTTTTAAATTTCGAGTTATCTTCAGCTGTTGATAAGCATGTCAAATCATTTATCCATTTTATCACAGCAAATCTGGAAAAGAAAGGTGAATAGGCAAGCATAGTTTCCATTAGGAGAGTTTCCTGAGAAGGAATTGACAGTACCTGATATTACCTTACCTACAAAATGCCCTAGAATGCAAATGATTATATTATAATTTTAAGACATGATTATTAATCAAAGAAAGTAAAAATTTCCATGAGAAACTTTACCGATTTTGAGGAAAAAAAAAACAACAATTGGAGATTAAATCATTTTCAGAAAAAAAAGTTGAAATCTTTTATTTTAATAATATTTTCAAACTAATATTTTAAAACATTTCTTCTCCTCAAAAAATATGTAAAAATTTTAATGCATGCGTCTATATGAATGTAAATGCCTTATTTTTCACTGCCTGTGGTTCAGAAAGGTAAGTACACATGTGTAATTAATTTTTATCGATAGAAGCGTAATTAGATATACAGGAATATTTTACTTAGGCTGTCATTTAGTGTGGTATTCTTAAAGTACCAAACTAAATGAATCCTCACTGACTAAGATATTTTTTCTAGAGAAATTAAGCAATTCATTTCTATCAAATTTTGTTAAAACAATTATTTCTCTATGCACTTAAAATTAATGAAAAATAAATGGTTGAAAAAAATTAATGGAACGTTATTTTTTAGTGTTTAAAGAAGAAAAAATAAAAGCATTGTTTTAACTAGAAAATCACAGTAATTCACTTCCTCTTTTTATGGCATTGAATAATTAAGATAATTCAATGTAAAGTTTTTTTGGATTCTATATTTTTTCATTTTGCATAAACCCATTCTTCTTCTATGTCGAGGAAAGATATTTATCACCAAGAAACAAGCTCAGTATCTGTTTAAATATTCTTTATGATATTAGCTGCATTTGCTTGTATTTGATACATGTAGGGTTAGGATAATTGTCTTGTCTACCTTCTGCATTAAGCCGAATGATTAGGGTGCTGACGTTTCGTTTGTGGGATTGAATTCCACGTTTCCACTGTAGCATGGATGTTTGTAGTCGTTTGGAATTGGCTTTAAGCAGTAAACCCTTGTGTTGCAAAAAGTAGACCATAGCACTCTAAACCAAACCTACCTTCTGCATTAAGAGAAAAAAATAAATAAAACTCATATCCATGCAGTTGAAATCTAAAGGATGTAAAAGTCTAACAATGTTAACTGAGACTATGTATTTATGACCATTTGTGTATACAATGCAAAAGTCATTAATGCAATTAGGCTAAACATTTTTCCACACAAATTTCATTTAATTTTCATTCTCATATCAATGTATGTCCAATATTTTCAATAGTATTTAACTGTAATTTTTGAAAATTGTAATTAAAATGAGTCTCTTTACCAGAGGTTGCTTCGATTACAACATTTTTCATCACAGGTTGCTACAGACTTTCATATGGGTGAAATCCATTTTCAAACTGCTTAGTACTAAATGAATCAATGTTAATTTAAATTTCTTACTTAAATTAAAAACTTCTATAGTAGTGGATGTTAATGCCATAATTAGGTTTTAATATATAAAGTACAGATGTTGGCATTTAATCTTAGATCTGCCAGGTTACCAGATTTTTCTTTTTTCAGTGAATCAGAGTATGCCTTTTGTACTGTATTCCGAGTAATAGTTTGCTTTTATTGCTAAGATAGTACATTGAAACAACTATATAAATAAAATCCAGGAGTTATTAATTATAATAATCTGAAGGATAACCTTGTTCATAAGATGACTTCATGACACCAGTTTTGTTGCAAAGCCTTTGAAGTCATGTCAGTGTTGCTGGTATCTAATATAGGTCTTATAGTTTATATTAAATATTGATCCCATATCTCCACAGTGTTTTATTAATCTCTCCACTTCAGCATTATTTTCTAGTAATATTAGAATGAGTGCACATTGGTAGGTAGCCACTTGCATTTCAAGAGAACAACCAATAATAGTAGCAGGACCTAAACACTCAGAAACACTTTTGTTGTATTGCATCTCTCCACTGCAGCGTTATTTTCTAGTAATGTTAGAATGAGTGCACATTGGTAGGTAGCCACTTGCATTTCAAGAGAACAACCAATAATAGCAGCTACCTAAACACTCAGAAGCACTTTTGTTGTATTGCATTTTAATTTATCACATAAAATTCTTTTCCTATTAATTCCAAAGAGAAGGAAATAGAAAAATGCATCACATTCTTCCAAATAAAATGCAATATAGAACTTAATAATAAATCTATTTAATGTAAATATAAATTTGAAGTGCATTATGGTAATAGTTTTGCCTGGGGCACACATGTTAATCTGGACCTTAGAGGGTCCAGATTATCCTTAGAGGGTTAACTTTTATAAAAGCTCTGTAACATTAGGATTTGATTGATGGTTATCCAAAGGTAAAGTATGATTGTTACTCAAAATGATCTATTTTTAGAATGCATCATTTATGCATCTTTTTGAAGTTGAGGTTTAGATGTGTATTTAATGCATGTATTTGTTTATGGAATAAAGCGTCCTATTTCTGGATGGATCAAATTTTATCAATTTTGAACAAAATAAAGTAAGTTCTTCAGTTTTTAGTCTTTGACATTAGACAATGGATACTTCTTACAATAGACTAGAAGTAAGATTTCATAGATATCTATCAAGTGGAATCAAAATTGAATTATTGATTCCTTATGTAAAATGTATATAAAAGATTTTTTGAAGCTTGTATTTTTGAATAAATTTCTTTTGCAAAATCTTATACAAATGTTGTAATTTTTTTGTAATATATGCAGATTTAAAATTTACTTAAACTAACTTTTCATGAAAATGATCTATAATAAAGTAGTTGATACTACTGTTGTTTCTATTAATGTATATAGTAATAAGTTCTAAATTTTGTTAGGGTTAGTTCTTAGACATGATTTAATTTTTTGCCCACTTCTTGTTCTATAATTTGTTGCATTTTATTCCTCTTGAACTTAAATGGAGCCCAAAACAAAGGAATAAGTAGTATATTATCTAGACTTCTGATGCAAGAATCAAAAGTTTACATGTAGAATGCATTATGAGAAAAAATTTAAATTTCAAAGGGGGAGAGAAGTAAGATAAATTAAAATTTTTCATAAATCTAGGCCTCATGTGCACTAAACTATTTAGCTCTCTTGTAGCAAAAAATGTAGACTTGTGCTTCAAACTAATTTGTGCATTGGGTGAAACAATATTTTTGTACAAAGTGATTTTATTTATATGCACTGTATAGAGTTATTTTAGTATAAGTTTATCATCAAATTAATAATACATTTTTTTACTAAAAATTGTTTTGTTTTGAACTTGCCAACTAATACATCTCGGCTTTATATTGTACTACTCTTAATTGCATCTCAATATTGTATTTACAATTTTGAACTATTTCAATGAATTATGGAAAGAATTGATTTCAAATCCAGGAATATCATTATGGTATAAAATCATCATTTATCATTACAGTAAATTAATTTCATACAAAAGTTGAAATAATGAAAATATATTTATATGAATATGCAAAATCTCTTTGAATAGCTCACTTATATAATTTTCTCCATTTGAAATTCAATAATTACTTAAGTTATTTATGCCATTTGTGCACATAAAAAGCCATTCAATGTTGTAATACTAGACTCAAGACTCGAGTTGGTGTTACATGGGCCCCTGGTTTTTTTCGGCGGCTGAAGACGGACACCCTGGGAGGGGGTGGGCAGGTTCTACAGGAGGGGGGGCGAGAGATGCGACCCCGTCCTGCCAGCTGCGGAGAAAGACATTTTCCTGTGGAGGCGAAAACTTGATTGAGGGGGAATATCCCCCCCACGAAGAGGAGAGGAGGGATGCCCGGTCGAAACGACAGAGAACGGACATTTTTTTCCTTGTGAACGGAGCAGAGACCGGAGGGAGGTTTTTCCCGCTCGGCACAGTTTATTTTTGTCCTCGGTCTTTTTTGAGCCCTGTTCGAGTATGAATTGAAGTGTACTTATGTTTTTTTAAAAAATCTTAATAATAAATGTTTAATCAAGAGTTTTGTCGCTGCTGTGATTAATTGCCAGCCACATAGGCTTTAAGCGAAACCAAGATACCTGCTCCAGTAAAAATAGGCCGGCAGGTATAGAACGAGGCGTGCAGACTTCAGAAAGTGCAGCCAGGGACGCGCGAGGTGTTTACAAATGTCATGTTGAAGTCAGGATGTCTATTTGTCAGGAAAACTGCAAATATGCTGAGAAAATATCAGATGCAATGATTTTTTTGTTTTTAATCTTTTGATAACATTTGTCATTTATTATTTTTTTAAAGTTAATAAACAAGTTAAACTTTTACTTAATAATTATAATGAATCCTTCCCCCCTGCCCTCCTGCTTAAATGAGATATATAAAAGAAAATGGGTATTCCAGTATTGACTGTTTTAACTAATTTACTGTTTTACTGTTTTAACTAATTTTTGATGTCATTATCAGTTTTCAATAATATTTTCAACAAGAAAGGGTGTCGTAAGAGTTTCATTTAAATTATTTTTTATTTTTGCAATATTTGAATTTTTTCATATTTTCCTAAAAGTTAAAATAAAAGTAATTCCTTGCTATTGTAACGCACACATAATTTAATGTAATTTTATTTCTAGTATTTTTTTAATAATGAAATATGTTAAGAAATATTTTAAAAGTATTGCCAAAATGTGAGGAAATAGGCTTTTAATAATTCAATAGACACCTTGGGGAGGTATTGCTTACTAAAATGCATATATAGTCCTTCAACACTTTTAGTCTGCAGAATAAGATTTTCAAAAATTGTAGGTGCAGATGTATTCCAATAAATGCTGTTTCTTTGATAATCATTCCTATCAATTTCTTTACAGGTGCCGATATCAATGCCCAGACAGAAGAGACTCAAGAGACGGCCCTGACACTTGCCTGCTGTGGTGGCTTTCTCGAAGTGGCTGATTTTCTGATCAAGGCTGGTGCTGATATTGAACTGGGTGCCAGCACACCACTCATGGAAGCTGCTCAGGAGGGCCACCTGGAACTGGTCAGGTACCTCATTACCACAGGTAAGAGGACCTTTTTCTCTGCACAATGTATTGAAACATTTAAAAAAGAAAAAAAAATAGTAATTAATCTTCAGATATTAATCCTTTGTGTCACTATGTTGCATATATACAATATATACATGAAAAATGGGAAAAGAAATTCATCACACTGATATATAAAAAAAATTATCTTCACTTTTTAGTTCAATGTGGACTATAATGAGGAATTTTCACGTTTTCTAATTTTAAACAATAAAAGACAAAAAAAGTAAGCAGGACAGTACCTATTTTTCTTTCATTTGGGGGCCTATTTAGCAATTTCTAATGGGTTTTATAGCAGACTCTTTAACCCTTTGAAGGGCACTGGTATATATAATATACCGGCTATCAAAAAATATTCTCTTATTTATATAGAACAAAATTTTGATTTTCCCTTTTTTAATGCATCAAACTATAGACACTTAATCTTTTTCATTCTCTTAATTATTCTTGTCAAAACCAGATTTTAGAATAAGGCTCTATAAAAACGAGGCTCTGAAAGCAAAAATTCTATTTTTCAAATTTAAGACTTCAAAATAAAAGTACCTGTTTAAAATTCACTTACAAATTTCTTATCTATTTGATTTATACACTGTTTTAATAAAAAGTATTATTTTTCCAATATTTTAAAAAATATCATTTTCATGCTGTTCCAAGTGTGGTGATTACGCAATCAAATTACCCCTTGCTTATTCTTTAAGTGATATAATTGAGCTTTCATATGCTTCATCTTCAAAAGGTTCATAGATAACATTTATTAACTAATTTCATTGAAAGCCAAAATGTTTCTATGGGTGCCCCTCAAAGGGTTAAAGTCTCTCAAAAATGATACTTTTCCTCTGCCGAGTTTGTGACGTCATTGTTCATGGAAACACTGACCGCCTATGTTGTTTACATGTTAAAAGGCGACTTTTAAATTTATTTCTGTGTAAAGTATCGCATATAATAGAATTTTTTTTATTATTATGTCTGCCATTAAAAATCATATTATAAATATTGTATTGTGCCACTTTGTAAAAATAGAACAATTGCAATGAAAAGATATTTTTCAGCATTCCCAAAGATCCACAAACACGTAAAATCTGGACAAATGCGTTGAAAAGAGATGAGAAATTAAACCCCAAATTATCATATAAATCATCTCTATTGGTTTGTCAACACTATTTTTCGATAAGTAAATGCTTGCTTTTGTTTAAATATTACTAATTCAGAACAGTTAAAGTATATAAAAATACATCTATACCTTTAAAAGGACTTTTGATTAACCAGTGCTCTTAAAACTGCTCATTTTCGAGTATTATCACAGAGTTCAAGTACAATAAATATTTGATAAAGCATATAAATATCGTAAAACATATAAATATCTAAAGCATATAATTATCTAATAAATAACTCGGGGAAGGGGAAGGTTATGTATTTTCAAAGTATTATAAATATTTTCTTCAGAGATACATACTTTCTTAAGTGTATCAATTCACAGTGATATTTTTCGATTACATTGGTGACTAATTTGAAAAAAGTATATTTTTAAAATATTTCATAATGAATATTACTTTAAAAATTAAATTTAATGTCAAACTTTATACATTTTTTAATTTAACATTAATATTAAAGGCAATAAAATTGTATTGCTATTTAAAAATTTATAAATAAGTTAAGTAAAGCCTTTTAAAGATTTAAAATTTCTTTTCATCAAATTTAAAATATCTAAGAATTGGTTTGGTTTTGGAGTGCTACGGTCTACTTTTTGCAACACGAGGGCTAATGAGATAGGGGCCTTTACAATAAATATTTCCTCTATGTTTTATTTAAATACTAGCTGCTTTGCATCCAGCCTTCGGTTTTAGTTTTAAAATATTTCGATGAAAGATTTAGAACCACTATTAAAGATAATAAGGCGTATTAATAGATATGCTGAATAAATCCCGTATGTTTCAGATTGTTGACGATTATAACAGTTTTTTAATAGCTGAATGTCCAGTAAGTGCACTGTGTTGCCCGTGAGCCACTGCATAATAATTCCCAATTCCACGACTTTTTTAATGTAGTCAAATTTCATAATACTATGGAGAGTAATATCTATGTACTGTTCTGAATGGGATAATTCATTTCTGAGATTGGATGTCTTTTAGTACGATTAAATCTGCATCGAATTTGTGTCATATTAAATTTGCTCAAACTTTTTTTTATGGTAAAATATAAGTTTAACCCTAAATTATATTACTGTATTACTACTGTACGTTGATTAGTAATGTTAATATACTTTGCCATATTACATGGTAGAATAGGAAGCAGAGGTTTTGACAGTAACAGTGCTAATTTTGTTGGTATTAATAAATGTGGTCCAAAATTAAGGAAATTTGACAAATCACATAGTTTTGTATGAAACAAACGCACATTCGTACCGACAACCATATGAATATGAAGATAACTATATAAAATGATAGGTTTTTATTTACCCATGAGAGTCACTGAAATTTGTACTTTTTGTTGTTAAAATATTGTTGATAAACATTTTATTGTAACGTAAAAATTAACTAAGAATTAAATTTAAAATAAGTTCTCATATAAAAATGCTATAATTTGCATCACATAGAAATGAAAGTGAATCACTTTATATCTCAATTTCCAGATCAAATCTGCGTAGTATCCATCAAATAGATGGATACTACGCAGACGATGTTTAAGTAATATAAAATAAGAAATGAATAAATCAGATATTTAAAGTAATGACATCATAATGATAGAAAAATATCATTCACCTATGTGTTATGTAATAAATTAAAAATTTTAATCTTCTGCGTTTAAAACAATTACTTGGGATGACATCACATTGCTAGAAATATTGCTTCTTCCCCTTAGTTATGATGCGATAAATTAAAAAATTAATCTTTTGCATTTAACCGGAGAAAATAATGCTTGGAATAATGACATAAAATGCTCGAAAAAGGGGGGAAGAAATGGATTTCGAACTTTAATAATTTACAAAAACCTACCTAAACATTTCCCAAAATTTCATGGTGGATGCATGGTTTTTGAGTCTATTGAGTACATACATACATATAGACAGACACAAATTCATTTTTATATATATAGATTACATCCATCTCTATTTATAAAAAGGGATGCTACTACAAATGTGTGTATATGATATATGTATATTTATTTGACTTGTCTAGGTCTACAAACAGAAGAGCTGTGATTGCATGAATAAAATATTAATACATGCTAAGTAAAATTGGATAAATATATGAATGATTTTACATACCTTTTGGGTTTTAATTTCCTGTATTTCTGCTCCCATAAAATCCGGGTTTTTCCTAAGAACAAAAACATTGACATGTCAATTTGGGGCCAGACTGCGCCAAAACATCTTTGCGTCATTCTGCTCCAAAACTATAATTTTTTAGGTAAATTGCGCCAGACTGCTCCAAAACAAATTTTTTTTTTTTGCTCCAAAAATCATTTTTTCCTACTTTTTTAACAACGATCCCGCTAAGCAGAGTTTGTTAGTTATCTTTCGTTTTCTTTCGCCAGCGTACAGTTTATAATAATTTCCCGTTAAAGGAAAGAAAAGGGTGGCTTTGACATTGACTGGTGAGCAGTCGAAGGTGATGTAGGCTAATCATCAAAGAATAGCTGTATGGGGGGAGGGGAAGAAGAGGAGTGAGTGCTCTTCTGTCCACAACAACTGACCTTGAGCGAGTTTACAGAAACTGATACTGATAAGTACCGTAAGTTGCTGCTGCACGTCGGGGAGGGGGGGGGGGGGCATCGGATTTGGAAATGTAATTTGGAGCAAAATTTGTTTAAGGTCCAATTAGAAAAAATAACGAGCCAAGTTCCTCATTCAGGGATTTAGCCCTCGTGTGCAAAACAGTAGACCGTAGCGCTCCAAAACAAACCAAACCAAACCAAACCTCATTCAGGGATGATTCTAATACGAACATTTTTGTGGGTTTGTTCAAAAAACAGAGATTGTTAAACAGATTTTTTTCGGAAATTAAAAAAAAATAAATAAATAAATAAATAAAGGAGGGAGCGATTTTTTATTTCACATATATTTAAATTTTGACGATAATCTGAAAGATTTCTTCCCTTTTCTCATTTTTTTTTTACCTCTTTGCCGCGTCCAGAATTTTATTCTGACAAAGCGGAGAAAAGCGTTATCAGTTGATTCTCGCAACACGAGCTTCAAGGTCAAAAAGCCGTGTGACGCGGTATAAATGAATCATAGAACTTGTGTGGTTCTATTTATATTAGTACAGCTAAACCGTAATTGTAAGTTTTTGGTGAAAAACAACCGTTTTTTTGGACTTCGGTTCCGGAAAATGCGTATTTTTTAATGGATTAATACTGCGATCATAGTACGGGGCTCTCGGTAGAAGTATGTTTTAACAACCTACGTACTTTCTTTATACATAACCCCCCGAAAGCACGTGCGTGTAGACCGATCGTAATACTGTTTTATATATCGATATTTTTTAATATCGCGGTAACAGTATTAAAATTTCAATATCTCCTATAGTTATTTCTAACGATACTTCATCTTATTGACTGAATTTTTGTTCTATGCACAGTGTCTGTGAGAAAATGACGCTGTTGCAAATAACTAACGGAATTTTGGATATGCACGGAAGTTAATTATTGTTGAAAAATCCGCAACTTTTTTTGTTAAGTTTCGCATGTGTATTGAAGTTGATGACAAAATTTGCTAATGAAAAATCGTTACTTTTAACGGCAATCCCGATAAAAGTCAGCCCTACAGCTGAATCGGTAGGACGCAGCCGTTCAGAATCGTAGTAATTAAGTAGTAAATTCCGATGTCTTTAGCCTTCGGGTAACATGAAAGTAAATTCTAGCGCTCTCAGACCAAACTAAATGGTTATAAATCTGTTAGTCTAAAGTAGAATTAGAGCCCATTTGCTCAGATACCAAAAGAAAGCTCGTCCTATCGATCATCGTCCAGAAATTTTACTATTAAAAAAAATTTTTTTTAAATCATCCACTTAAAAAAATAGCCTTATACAGTGGCTGTTATTTAAATCATGCGTTTCTAGACATTGATTAAAATTAAATCTAATGATAATTATTGTATCTTTACAAACTATTAAGGTATAGAAATTCTACAGTCACAAAATTAAAAGTTTGTTTATAGAAATGCCTTCTAAAAATTTGATATCTAAATTGCGCATTTATATTACTTTTTTTTTTAAAAAAATTAGGGTATTTGAGAAATTTCTGATTTGAATCTCATTTTGAACATTTTTTTTATTAGTAGACTTGAGTAATTGTTTATATTAGTAAAAATTCTTTAGCTTCTGGTATATTTCATACTTAGGTACTTGTTTCTGCATTATGTATATCAAATAAATATTTTAAAATTATTCTTTACTTTCTATTCCTTCATTTTCCTCCTTTTTTCCTCTAATATTTAACTTCTGGGTCTGCTACTATTATAAAAAAATTTTTTGAAATTGTCCATTTAAAAAAATTAAACTTTTACTGTATTTTTTAAACATTAATTATAAATCAATGTAAGAAAAGTTAATAGAATTTTACAAACTAGTTAATAACAAATTTTGCTGTTACAAAGTTTTCAAGTAATGTCTAGAAGTGCATTTTTAAAGCTTTGCTATTTGAAACAACTTTTAAATTATTGATGTACTGCTGAAATCCCTATTTTAAGAAACCACCTTATAATAAATTAAACTTTTGATCTCATGATTTTTCTTTTGTTTACAATGCTAATTTATCCATAAATGGTGAATCTCCATTTTATACATTTATAGTGAATCTTAGGAATGAGGTAGAAGGATCCTTTCTTTCAGTCATTTACTAAGTTTTTATTAATTCATTTTTTATAAAATTTTTTTGTAGTTATGGAAACAGATTTAAATATGTTTCTAGATTTAAAAGTAAATTGCATGAAATTAATAACATCTTGTCCAGCTGCTTAAGGAAAGGTAATGTTTTTCGCTGTACTGGACAAAGAAATTCCTTAAACTATCTTGATACTGGGATCATGTCTGTAGAAGATTATAAATTAATTCAGTATTAAAATAGTAAGCAATAACTAAAGACATAACTGTTTTGAATTTGTCTACATTTTTGGTCATTCTAATATTCAATCGTTCAGTTGTTTGGTTTTAGTCAATTAAAATCATTAAAGATACTATTTTTATAAATCTTATATAAGATATTATGTAATCTTATGTAAATCTTATACAAGTTATAATTTTCTGAAATCTAGCATCTTTCTTAAAGGTTCAAGTACAACAAACAATATGGTTCCTCAAAGTTTAATATAATAAAGTTCAACTGTATTGTTGAATTTATTTTTTTAATTAGGCACATTGAAGAAGCATCTCATTTGAATCTATTTTAAATATTTTTTTAGTATTAAACTTTAGTACTTGTTTATATTGATAAAAAGTTATATAGATACTTCCATGTTTCATATTTAGGCACTTGTTTTTGCATTAAGTAAATCAGAACATTAATTTTTAATAATTATGTAACTTCCTCTTTTTTGCATTTTTCTCATTTTTTCCCTTTTTTTTCCCCAAAATTTTGACTTCTGTGTCTGCATTGTATATAACTTTTAAAAATTGTATAAGAATGTGATACTTTAAAATCTTTATTAGTAGAAAAATTACATTAAAGAACCATGTTTTTAAGGAACAAAAAAAATATTTAAATGCTGACTACTGTAACATTTGCAATCTGACATTGGGGGCTTAAGTAGTTGAATTATTACTATATATTTTATAAGTGCTATATAACTACTAAAAACTACTTACATATAGCATTTTTTACATGTTAGCTCGAAAAATAAATACAATTTAAATTTTTTTTTATTAGAATAGCCTCATGAGATTGAAGTTTCATTAGCCCAAATTGATATTTATATTTTTATTGCATAATGTTTAAAAAAAATTAACTTCCCTTTCGCCAATTGCTCTAAAAGCCTTAACTACATCTTCTCAAAATGCTCCAAAATCACTAACCATGTCTGCTCTAATTGCTCCAAAATGCTGTTACTGCTGTTCCACTACTGATATTGCGTTTCGGTCTGAATGTGTGAGAGGAGTACTTATTTGAAATGTTCTCCACCCTTCTATATCTATTTTAGTATGATCAGTTGTAACCACATCAGATGTTAAAATTTGATTTATGATCAAATTGATTTCAAAGTAAATTTACAGCTTGCATTATTACAAGATAGCAGGGGGGAAATAAAAGGTTGTAGTTGTGTGAAAAAGTTTATTTGTTAGTTACTGTACAAAGGTGGTCAGTACTTTTAAAAATGTTAGTATTTTGATCATT
This sequence comes from Pardosa pseudoannulata, assembly GCA_032207245.1. Taxonomy (NCBI): domain Eukaryota; kingdom Metazoa; phylum Arthropoda; class Arachnida; order Araneae; family Lycosidae; genus Pardosa; species Pardosa pseudoannulata. Next base: position 29,620,607 of record CM063499.1, on the reverse strand, counting down.
ATTTATCCAATTTTGGTCAGTAAAAACGGTATTTTTAAACTTTTGACTAGCTTATCCCTGTAAAGGAAAAAAAAAAAAAAAAGAGTTTTGTATGTTTACATATTTTTTTTTTTTTAGTTGTGATGAAATATTTGTGTTATTCTTTTTGATAAATTTGTGTTAATAGTGCATGTGTTAGAGTGTTAATTCTGAGTAATATGTTGTATTTCATATCACATTGTTTGTTTTCATAGGTGCTAATGTAAATGCCACAACAGCGACAGGAGATACAGCCTTAACATATGCATGTGAAAATGGACATACAGATGTAGCTGATCTACTCTTACAAGCCTATGCAAAATTGGTAATTATTTAGAATCACAGTACTATGTTAGTTATTTTATTGTTTATTGTTGCTACATTGTATTTATAATGAACAGCTGCAAATCTCTATGCTATCAATATTTATAAATGTTAAACTCAGTAGCCTGTAATAATTTTCTAATTGGTTGACAATACTAATAAAGCATAATTTTTTATATAAATGTTGGCATTAACCACTTCATATTTAAGTAAAGCTAATAAGATAAGCTAATTTGTCAAGACCAGCAAATTAGCCAGATGAGTTGTCAAGAATGAGTAAAAGTATATATTCCAAATTGTTTAAAAATTTACCATTTAAAAACTTGTGTATCTAATGTTATTAATCATACACATTGTTACTTAAGGGCAATGGCTATATATTGCTCAGACATGTGTTAAAGACATATGAAGAAATTTTCATTATTTAGGGAGTCTACCTTTAGGTTTTATGATGTAAACTATATTCGACTATTCCTCCTGCCAAGTTATTGAACTACTAAATTTTCCAATTTTTACTTATCTAAATGTAGAGTGAGTAATTTCTAGAAATAAAATTTAGAGAGAAAATTGAGCAAACTACTCACTAATACTAATGTACAAGAGCAATCTTTTGGAAGGAACATGGATTAATAACATAATCTGATAGTAAATATTTTGTTCCAAAACCATGACGCAACTGTGCGGCAATCGTCCCGCTGCCTAGGATTCAGATTAACACAAGGATGCAGCTCTAGTCCTTGATCAGTATCTAGCGCAAACATATATTTGCAGCATACGTCCCAAACAGATTTAATTGCTTATAGGCCCTTTAGCATTTATTCCATACATGGTTTCCGCACACCTGGAAAGTAAGAGAAAGTCACGGAAAATCATGGATTTAGACAATGGATTAATTTTGTCATGGAAAGTCTTGATTTTTCAAGTAAAAGAAGTAAAAGTCATGGATCCGCTAAACTACCGATTAAAAAATTGCATTGAATAGTTTAATTCTATTTTTACTTCTCCTCTGGCTGAAGTTACTGAGTTTGGTATTTATGTATTATCCTATTGACCATATTGCCAAGTAAAATTTGTTCACCAAGGAAACTCAAAGCAAGAAAGCTTAATGGGTGAGTAAATGTATATTATTCTGGTTTTTTCTTAAATTGTAGATTAAAATTTTATTAATATAATAATTTTTTAATAAAAATTATTTAAAATTTTTGCACAAAATATAAGTTTATCTCTAGGGATATTGTATATAAACATTATAGGGTTATATTTGACTATTATTCATGGTCACCTGGATAATACCAAAGTACCCTGAATTCAAATTGGAAACATTTTGATTGAGAAATTGCTATATGATTAAACTTATGTATGTAGATGCAACAATTTATTTTTATGTATGTGAGTTTATTAACACTTATAAAGTAAGTTTATAGTTTTTTTATGATAAAATTCCTGTAATTTCTCTAAAATCATATGTTTGTATGTACATCAGAAGTTTTATTTATATTGTAACGTTGCAACATACATACACCTCTGTGTTTGTGGGGCTTCGTAAAAACAATCGCTTAAAGTCCTAGACTTTATTATCTCGACTATCTACAATATATACATGATATAAAACAACATTGTTTGGGAGAGAGAAACAACCTTCTCTACCCTCAAGCCCCCAACAACCAACTGCTTTCTTCTTGAAAGACCCCTCGCAAAGAGGGGGGGGGGAGAAAAGGGCAGATAGCAAGGGAGTGGTCAGCGGAGCGGATTCCTCAATGATAGATGGCATTCCACACAGATGTGTACAGGGACATAAAAATCCGAAACCCCTCTGGGTCTGGAACTCCTGCTCTTTCAGGGCAATAAATTCCCACGGGTTCTGAGAATGACCGACCCTCTCTGGTTCTCTTGTGACCAGCTGCCACAATATATACTTTAACAAAAGCTTTTTAAAGTCATGGAAAATGATCTGCTAAATCGGGGAAAGTCATGAAAAGTCATGGGTTTGAAAAATTTTATTTTGGCAGATACCCTGTCCATAGCAAATGAAAGGCCAAGCTCAAATACATATAGTAATTATATTGAAAACAAAAAGACCCCAATATAGGCAGGAAAAGAATTTAGTTTATCTAAATAAACCAGTTTTCCTTAAGATTTCATCATTATAACTGTTTTAGAATTTGACCTAATTTTCCATTGTCTTATGGGTAAAGTTTTTTTTTTAAATAAAAGCTCTTTTTATTAATTTTTTTCAGGTGACAGATTCTTACTCACTAAGCCTAATTTTGCTGAAAAACTCAACACAAATGTCTATTCCATTTAACTCAGTTTTTTCAACTATTCCGTCCAAAGTAATAGGCATTATAATTGCCATTTAACTTGGCACCAGGTGTTATTCCAAAAGGTTTACAGTGTATTTTTATTTTAGATGATTAAGTAATGTCAATTTTATTTTTTAGGAACATGAATCAGAGGGAGGTCGAACGCCATTAATGAAAGCTGCTCGGGCTGGCCACCTGTGTACAGTGCAATTCCTGATATCAAAGGGTGCTAATGTGAACAAGCAGACGACTAATAATGACCATAACCCATTGTCGCTGGCCTGTGCTGGGGGTCACCTTCCTATTGTTGAGCTGCTATTAGCACATGGTGCAGATCCAACCCATAAATTGAAGGTACTAATTTGAGTCTCTTTTTGTTTTACAGATTATCAGAGACTAAACTTTGATTATTCTGATTTTTTTTTTGTGTGTATAAAAAATAATTCTAAATTTATTGTCTTCAATTTGTTTTGTATTAACACTTTTTTTTCCTCCAAGTTTCTTAGATAAAACCTTTTAGTCCTCAAATCTTCTTGCATTTTCTTGTTTATTAAAATTTTTTGTTTACTTACTTATATTGTCATTCTTTTTTAATACATTGATGTTTTCACATATTATCTCTATTAGGAAAAGTAAAAATAAACAAATATTTTGCACATTTCCAATAGAGTATAGAGATATTTCCAACAGGTTATAAAACCTGTTGTTCACTGTGTGAATGCCAGTGAGCATACAATAGTCTATCAAAGTTATGCAAATAGTATGTTGAATGTAATGACTTATTTTTTGTATATTCTAAAAGTAATTTGTCTATAGACTTAAATGTGTACTTATTTAAATTATTTACAGTGTTTACTAAAAGTAAATTTAATAAATAAAGGTATAAAATATATATTTAAAAGGTGTTTTTCCTAAAGTGTTTAACTAAAGATTTACACAAAATTAAATAAAATAATTTTTATTTCTGTGCAGTTTTTGACACCATTTCTGTGTGTCAATTTTGGTGTAAAATTTCAATTGAGGATTTTTTTTTCTTTTTAATGTTTGAGTAAGATTGATAGAATAGTCTTTAATAGTGAATACTGTTGATGAATGTTTTTGATGGATGCAGATAGATAATATTTATGGGATAAAGGATTGAAAGTGTTATGACATTTTAGGATAATTCCACAATGTTAATTGAAGCCTCAAAAGGTGGACATACTGCAGTAGTCCAGTTGTTGCTGGATTATCCCAACAGCCTTCTTGCTTCCCCTCCTCCGCCACCAGATTTGTCTCAGATTTCAAATTCTTCCTTGGAAACATCTGAAGTAAGTCTACTATGTGTTTAGTAGCATGCTGTGTGCTTTGTCTGGTTACTTTAAAAAATATTTGTCTAAAAAGATGATACAAGGTTTATTTATATGTATCCTCTGCTTTGAAAAACCTTTTTAGTATGGACAAAAATTAAAAAGAGAAATGTAACAAACTAGTAAATCTTTCATTGGAAACAAAGAAAAAAAGTTTTGTATAAAACTTGAATAATCAATTAAGAATTATTTTTATTATGTTCCCATTGTTTATTAGATGTATTTTCTTTTTTACTAATGCTTTTCACTCATCCAAATAAACAAGAAATTTGTTTTTGAACTTTAGAAATCTTTTTTAACCTGGTAATTCTGTTTTTATAGTTTGGGAAGTATAACCAAAAAATGTAAAAAATTTGTATAAAATAAAAGCTTGCATTTTGAAAATTCGACACAGCTTAAAGTATTAAGTAACTTGGTATACACTTATACTCTGTATGTGTGACTAAAGTGTTTTATATCTTACTCCTTTCTGTTGTATCTACTGAGTAACAATATTAATTACTTCAAAGAAGTAAATGCCATATAGTGCATATGACTATTTAAAAAAGAATCCCACATTTATAATTAATGTATGTTGTAAGACCCTAAATTTATTTCAAGTATTGAAATTAGTATGTAGCAGCTAAAAATGAGAATTTTTTTTTGGTGCCCTTTCTTGGAACAATTTTTAAAGGAAGCATAAGCTGTTATATTTGAATATATAAAAGATTGTAAAGCATCTATTTCCTGCTGCTTTTTTTTATTTATTTTTATTTATATTTTTCTTGTGTGTGAAATAGACCAACCAAACTTTGCTCCTCTCTTCCATCCATAATTATGAACTTTGGAATGAATGTTCATATTTTGCAGACCTGCCAACTGCTACGAAAAAATTGTAGTTTCTACAAATTTAGCAAGTAATTACAATCCTACAAAAATTGGTCAAAAAAATATATACAGGAATAAGAAATTACATAGCATTTTTAAGATCAAAATGAATTAATATATTTTCTCAAGCAATATAAGGAAATCCCTAAAAAGAAAATTTCCAATCAATTTTCGTGTTAACTTAAACTAAGCTGTGTATTGCTTGTTTTTTAAAACTGTTTTGCCAACATTTGTGAGTAGCAATGCCTAGCTTCAAAAAGGGGGAACCTATGATCCATCTCCTAAGTGCTGAATTGCAGAAATTCTTTTTTGGAACCTTTGGCAAGGTTTGTTAAGCCAAGTACCATAAAAGTTTGTGACTCTGTTTTTGATGTTGAACACAACAATAAAAATTCAAAAAGATGATGATGACTTGATCATAGGTGCACACACAAGGGCTTATTTAGCATATTGCAGTATAAGAGGAGAGAAAAGAGCTAAATTTTTTTCTACAGCATGTCATTATGCACTTAAGAAACTTTTCTTACATGATGCATTTTTTTCAAATACTGAAGTTGTTAATGTAGCATCAAGAGAGAAAATGGCTTTCTCATCTGTAAAATATTTTGCAGACATTTATTTGGAATTGGGTCAAGATGCAATTGACAAACTAGAATTGGAATTTTCCAATTTTCAAAATGAAATATTTTCATCAGAGAATTGCAGCAGAATAAATGAGCAGTGGTGTATGATAAGAAACTTGAAATACTGTGAGGGAACAAATAAATGTTATTTTACCCAGATTAACGCTGTCTATATTGAAAACCCCTCATAGCAACGCAACTACAGAGAGGGTATTTAGTCTTGTTTGACTAAAATCAGACTAAATTTAGAGCATCATTGTCTACAAAAACATTAGAGAGTCTAATAATTGGAAAGTTAAATATGAATGTATGTTTTGAAAAAAAAAATTTCAGATGTTAAACTAACAAATGCAAAAAGTGTTTGCTTTTAAGATTTAAACCCTCCAGTATGTGATTAAAACCCTGCAATATGTGGTTATGTGCATTTCTGATTTTTATTTGATGTTGAATGTTAAATGAATTAAAAAATATTAAAAGAAAGCCATTGTTTTGTATTGTTATTGAATATACTTCTACTTATTCTTAAACCTTGGTATGTTTCCTCTCCCAAAACTGCAGGTAAGGTAGAAATTTTTGATTAAAAATTAAATATTTTGTTTCATAATATTGGTTATAATTTAATAGTATATTTCTGTGTTCTTCCCTCAGTATATTTCTGAGATATTTTAAAAATTATTTCTTACTATAAAAATGTTAAGGTGGGAAATAACATTTAAATAAAACTAAAATAAATCTAAATAAAATACTTCATCTAACTTTTTATGGGGAGGTTTCAGTTCAGTAATATATATAAATCTATGATATTTTGAAAATTAAATATAGTCTAATTGAAATTTTATATGTAATTTTAGATACTTTAGTAGAATTGTTTTGTTTGAGCAGTAAACATCATACACACAATCACTTAATTTGTACATTGTATTATGGCACTCTTGTGATTGCCCAGAATTTATAGTGTAAAAACTCACCATCTAACTTACCTCACAAATTAGTGTGCTACTAATTTTAATTTCAAAAGTTGTCAAGTGCTACTATTTTCAATATTCAAAAGTTGGCAGGTTTGTATTTTGTTATAACAGAAGGATTTTAAAATTTGTAAAGATAGCGTATAAGTACTATTGTAATGCATAAAGTTTATATTTATCTTTTGTCATCAAAAATTTTAATGAAAGAAATAAAAGTAATAATATCTTTAACTTAAAATTTTTAGAGTATTAAAAAACTTTTATAAGAAGGCCATCTTTTAAAATATTAATGTTTATTTGTTAGTTTCAAACGTAGATTTATCTTGTTATTTTATTCGTTTTTTAATAGGCTCCTAGAGTTCCACCACATGGGCTTCCACTTTTCCTTCCTCAAGATTCTGAACAAAACTCAGTTTCTGGTACCTCCTATCCTGGCAATGTTCAGACAGGTTGGTTTGGATCAAATTTATGATGTTTCATCATTAGACTAAACCTGAATGCTTTTTCCTTTTCTAGTGTCCATTTACAATTGATCTAGATATAATTTCCATTGTCATTACTCCCTTTCTTCTTTCAGTACCTCGCATTCAAGATTTCCTGCCCAATTCTACTCCCCAGGCAGTCCCAAAGCAGAAATCCACTCAAAGGAAAAATGCTCTGGTTAAAAACAACGAAACCCCCTCCTCCTCATTTTGTGATAATGCACAGCGATACCATTATAGGAGTAAGACCAATGCTGCTGCTCAGGCCAATTCCATGTCTATACAAACAGAGACTGGAGGCCAGAAGTGCCTGGCAGAGAGTGAACTGCCAAATTTCGCAAGTGGAGGAGGGGGGAACATTGTTGAATCAGATGACAAAGGGCTGAAACCCAGTGAGAGGCTGGAAGCATGCATTAATAGTATGATGAAAAAAGCAGAAATGCTACATCCTAGTCCAGAAGAGCAAATTCTCCAGAAACAGCAGATATTGGAAGAATTGCAGAGGGTAGAGAGGGAGTTGCAAGAGAAAGCACAGGCTCAGCTTCTCTTGACTGCCCAACACCAGCAACATAATCCCTCTGCCTTAGGGGGAACCATCACTTCGACAAGCCTAGTTCTTCCACCCATTACTTCCTTTGCAAATAATACCACTAACAATTCACTTTCTAATCTAGCTACTGTAGCTGGATCACAGACGCAGCATTTGATTTTTAATACGGATGCAATTTTGGACTTTGAGTCTCTCACTGATGTATCGTCCATCTCCAGTCATATGGGTCTAAGTGTTCGCTCAACAACCAGTGCAAATAATCTGACTTTTCCTCCTGCTGTTCACTCGCAGCAGCTTTATCATCAACACCAGCAGCAGGTGCTACCACAGCAGCAAACTCAAAAAGTTGTCCAGCAATCTGTGGTCACGACTACAACTCCAGCAGCTGATTACTGTAAGTCACGTGTAGCGAAGCCCACAAAGCAAGCCAAGACTGTGAAACAAACATCACAGCAACCTTTTCATATTCAAACTACACAACTTCTTGGAGATCTTAAAATAGAGCCCCAGCTAGCAGTTGATGACTTGGAAAAGATGAACATGAGAAATATAGTTTTTACTAAACAGCAGCAGCAGCAACAACAACAACAACAACAACAACAACAACAGCAGCAACAACAACAACAACAACAACAACAGCAGCAGCAACAGCAACAACAACAACAAATGCAGTTACAGCAGCAGTTACTCCACCAACATTCTCAGCAACAATTTGTTTTGTCTGAATTTACACAAAATCTTACACTGAGGGGCACAAAGTATTGTGAAGGTGCCATTGCTGGCATCATGCATGCCATGGGAGGTATTAAACTCACATCTGATAGCACACAGACTCATGCAATTCCTATGTATGATCCAGTTCAGGTAGGGCAAGCTTTATTACAGCAGCAGTTACAACAGCAGCAGCAACAACAGCACCTTGTTCAGCATCAACAGCTCCAGGTGATACAGCAAGAAGCAAAACGACCACAGCCTTCCCAGCAGCAGCAGCAACAACAACCACAGCAACAGCAACAGAATCCTTTGCCACAGCAGCATTTTGAAAAAAATATAAAATTAATCAAAGGGAAGACAAACAAAGTACAACAGCAATCGTTATTACATGCTAATCAAACACCAGTGACATCGTTACAATCTCAACAAGCTCAACAACAACAATTAATCAAACAGCAATTTTCTACTTGTGGTGAAACATGCACGTTAGTTGGCAACATTCCGATTGAGGGAACGGGTGTCCTTACGCTAAGTGGGATGACTTCTCCGGCTTTCCCAGTCTCCATTGCTGTCTCTCCTGTTTCCTTGCCTGCACCTGTGTCCATGGCAGCAAGTTGTGGATCAGCATTTACCCACAATCTGGCAATTGATGAGGGTCTCATGGTGGCTGCTCCTGCAAGAACACTGCATGAAACATTGGGTGACATAATGACTGGTACGTGTGCCAATGTATTAATACATATTTACATTGAAATGTTTTATGTAGGTGTGATTTTCACACACATAGAAACCCTCAATTCTCACAATAGTTTTTGTTAAAAAGCACTTTCATAACTTTATGTAAATGGTCACTTGCTGCCTTATTTGTGTGAAAGTATATAAAAGAGAAGTTTTAAATTTGAGCAATTCCAGGCATTAGAAGCTAGTTATTCTTCATATCTATATTTTTGTTGAAAATATGGACCATTTTGGGGTAAGAAAGAGTAACTCTGGCTTTTTTTTTCTTAGTGACAATATTTTTATAAGGAAGATTATAGATAACAAAAACCTCTTCTAGAGATGGGAGGGCTTTTATTTTGACAAAAACTTAATTACTGTTATTTTCATTAATAACTGAAAATAGTATCTATAAAAACTCACCCCCACCTCACTTTTTTTTTCTCTGTTTGCAGCATTTCAATCAGTTTCAAAATAGAAAAAAAAATTATCAAAATTTTGATGAATTTAGGCATTTTAAACATAGATCTGGGGTTGGTGAAACAAGTTTTGGAATTGTGAATGTCTGTATGAGAGCATGAGAATCCAAAAATGCATTAAAGTAAATGAAGAAAATATAGTATAGAGATTTGATGCCCAAATCACAGTTCTATATTTAACCTGAAGATAGTAGAGTATTATGTTGCATAATGCATAACCAACCTAGTTTATTTTTGGCTCCTTTTTGAAATGGTGTCATGAATTATTAAATTTTATGGACACAAATTATATTTTAGGTATGCATTTATTAAAATGTTTCTTATTCAGATCTGACACAAACTTTTTATCTCTAACTCTTTCAATACTAATTTTATGCTTTGAAAGCTAATTTAAGATTATTTCCTTAAGAGAGTTTTAAACGTAACTCAAAGTAAATAATCTTGTATATGGCAGGTAAAGTTGTTCCTTTATATTAGCTTCATAAAATGGAAAATGAATTGTTCATGACCAAGTCCAACTTACTTTTGACCTAATAATCAACTTTAGTGCTTCAATAATCTTTTTGTTTCTCTGATCTTTTATAATCTGCTTTTGAATTTTTTCTAATATTCAAAAATGCTAATTAAATTATTTATAATGATTTTTAAGTAAAGCCTGGCCCTGTACTTGGGAAGCAAGGTTATATTATATTCATTTGCTGTAGGTTAGTAGAAAAAAACCCACTACCTGTGCATTCAAAGAGGACTTGTAAATTAATGCTAGTTTTGTTCTTGTTGAAAAGGAAGTCTTAAGTGGATTAGCATGAGCAAACTTTTACTTTCTTGCATACAAGCATACAGAAGATGTTGTAATTCATGTAATTGGGCTTCAAAATTCTGGCAAATGTGGACGTTTTGAAAACTTTCATTTAAAGAATGAAAAAAAAAATTTTTTTTTTTTTTTTTAAGGTTGGATGCGTGTGTATGTGTTTGCCAATTAATGCATGCGTGAACACAACTGAAAAATGTATTAGGCTAGAAGAAAACAGTTTTGTCTTTGAGCATAATTCATAAATGTGTTGAGCTAGGTGAATGGAATTTTGCTTGTTTCTGAACAAAAATTCTATAAAAGAATTAAGTTACTAATGACATTTGAAAGTTTACAAGAGCATCTAGAGAAGAAAATTCCCTCCCCCCTTGAATAGAAATAGCAAATAGAGATATTTGTGGTGAAATGTATAATTTTATGGTCTAATACTAAACTATAAATGTATATATGTTTGAATGCTGCTTTTTAAGTATATATGTTTTTGAATGAATAATAAAATGCTTAAAAAAAAAAAAAAACCCAGAGAAATTATTTTCTGGTTTGATGCCATTCTCATAATTAAAAAAAAGGTAGCTATTAGTAACTGAGATAAAGGAGGAAAATGGAATTAGAGTAGAAATGGCAATTACAAAGCAAACATGCCAAGTTTATCGTGCAAGAATTTTTTTCTGTCGTGCAAGAAAACATCTATAAATAAATGAGAATTATACAGGATGTACCTATAGAAATATAATATGCAATTAGTGTTGAAAACTGTTTCTGATGTAAAAGCATAATACATCAATGTTTATAAAAATAGATGTTAATCTGATTTTCTTCTTTTAACAGAATTTTTGTTTGAAATTCTAGGTTTTTTTTTAAATAGTATTAAAAAAAAACCTTTTTAAATGGTTTTAAAATAAAACATTTGTTTATAATGAGTATGGAGACAAAATTATTAATGTATAGAAAACTTGTGATTTTTGATTCTTTTAGATATTTTTTTTTTAATGTGTATTATTTTGGTATGAAAGCTTATATATTTTGTATGAGTGTCTAGTCTTGCAGCATGACAGATTAATAAAATTGAATTGGTATATGATAATAGCATTTATTAAAATTTTTATTTAGAATTGTCCTCAAAAAATTTTTTTTAAACAGAAGGGACAACATATTTTTTAGTATAGTGTTTGTAATTGTATGTGATATTTAAAAGCATTATTTTTGATAATGTTTTCAAATATGACTTAAAATGTTTCTAAAACTTTTTTGGATGAAGTAAAATGAATAAAGTTTTATACTGAATGCTTTTCAATAACTTTCTCATCTTTTACTTTATAATGTCGGATTTATGTAGTGTATAAATATTGCTTATTTTATTATATTTAATTTAGATACAAATATTAAGTGTATAAATAATAAGGTTTTGAATGGAATTTTTCTCTAGCTCCTACCACTCAGCTAGCTGGCAATCAAATGAATCTTATCCAGCAAGGTGCTCATTGCACTGAGTCTTGTATCAACATGTCTGCATCGGGTGGAAAGAGTCGAAGCCTCTCTATGTCGTCTTTACCTGGTGTCAGTGCATCAACATCTCTACCCCTCGCATTTTGCAACTTTGCCCCTTCTGTAACACCCTGTGTTCCCATCCAGGTTTCTGCAAGCAATGAATGTCATCATCTTCCCCACTTGACCCACACAACACCAGCACCCTCGACACCTGCCCCTCCACTGTACCCGCCTTTAGATTTGAACTCTCAGACAGACAGCAACCATGACACAGCCTTAACACTTGCATGTGCGGGTGGGCACGAGGAACTGGTTAGCCTGCTATTGTCGCGAGGAGCAGACATCGAACATAGGGACAAGAAAGGCTTTACACCTCTCATGCTGGCTGCGACAGCAGGGCATGCTGGTGTCGTTGAAATCCTCCTCAACCATGCAGCTGATGTAGAAGCACAGTCAGAAAGAACAAAAGACACAGCATTATCATTGGCTTGTTCTGGAGGTAGATACGAGGTAAGTGAATTTAAATGATAGTCAATAAGACTGAAGGTACTTGTACTCATCTCAAGTCCAATATTGGGAGTTTAGCTTATAACAGTATATATATATATATATATATATATATATATATATATATATATATATATATACATATATATTAATATATATATATTATCAGATCACTTTTATAAAAATGTCTTTAAGGCTTTCATAAAAGGTAACATATGTTTATCAGACCGTTGAGTATTTCAAGAGGTATCCCCCCCCCTTTTTTTTTTAAAAAAAACAAAATATAGCTAATAAATTTATTGTACTCTCAATTATTCATTCATATAAATTTACAATGTAGTTTAATCTTAATTCAAACAAAAATATTAATATTATGAGGCATAGAATGTCATTGATGTCATTTTTCAGGTACCATAATATTTTGCAGTGGTATTTATCAATTTAAATATTAATAACACATTAAATGATTTACTTTTTTTTTTTTGTTTAACCCACTGAATTTACGTGTTGACGGTGTTTCGACAACGAATTCCTGTTCGAAAACGGACCTGTCGACCCCTTCTCGTTCGCACTTGTATAACTCATATCGCACACTTTTGAGGAAAAAAAATATTGCAAAGCAATAATAAATGAAAGAAACTAATTTTGAGTAACGGAACTCCTTTACCTTGCAGGGAAAATAATTTAAAAGTAGCCTGACAACTTTTAAACCGGCAACTCTAGTATGGTACGGTAAGTTCCGTCAGGAATTTACGAAAAGGGTGACTGTTTTGAAAGGGAAAAAGGTGGGGAGGGTGGCCGGTGGATGGGTTAAAGCATGTTGTGTCAAATATGTCTATATATTCAAGCTAAATAAAGTATACATTTACTTTAATTTTTAACGTCTAGGTTATTTTTATAGGACAGTAGTTGGCACTCACTAAATTCACAATTTCACACCAATAAATATTTTTTCTTTAAAATTTTAAATGTACCATAATTTTTAAATTGCACCCAGCTGTTTTGATTACATGTTCTAATTATCTGTTATGTAGGTAGTTGATATCCTTCTGACACGAGGAGCTAACAAAGAGCACAGGAATGTTTCAGATTATACTCCATTAAGTTTAGCTGCTTCTGGCGGTTATGTGAATATCATAAAACTTCTACTGAGTCATGGGGCAGAAATAAATTCAAGGTAAAATGAAGAGTTTTTTCCTATTCTTTAATGCCTTTCTAAAAGTATTTTACTTTGTGAATTGTAATAAGCCATGAATAATATTTATTAACTCTGAAATGTCAGTTAATGGATAATATTGAATTTTCAAAAATTACATTTAATCGTATGTAATAAATTTACCAAATAGCTTTATAGTTTTATTACTCAAATTATTTTATAACTGTAATTTTTTATTATAATTTGACTATAATTTATAAATATTCTTGTATCTTTTTCCTCTACTGTATTAAGCTGCTGAACAATAACTTTTTTATACTCGAGAATTTGTGTTTCAAATATCTGTATAGGCTTGCAGTATTTAGGTATCATAAAACAACCTATGAAAAACTATAAAAAAAGTATAAAAATGAATTATTTAGAAATGGAATATCATTTAGATAATTTTAAAGAGCTGAAAAAAGCTGCTTTGGCTAAATTAAGCTTATCTCTGAAATAACATTTTGTACTAATGGACTTAAAGTTAAAAAAAAAAAGTTTAATTTTAATAAAATAATTACAAGTTAAATTTAAAATTTGTTAAAAAAATTGAAAATTAATGAGTACAGGGTAAATAGGGGGGACACATTAAATTTAATGAAAAAAATACAAATTAGGATAATGCAAGACATTTTTTTCATGACATTAAGATTTTAAAAGTAAATGCATGGTTTCCGCGCACCTGGAAAGTCAGTTAAAATCGTGGATTTAGACAATGGATTAATTTTGTCATGGAAAGTCTTGATTTTTCAAATAAAATGAGTAAAAGTCATGGATCCGCTGAACTACCAATTAAAAAAAATGCGTTGAATTGTTTAATTCTATTTTTACTTGTCATTTGGCTGAAGTTACTGAGTTTGGTATTTATGTATTATCCTATTGACCATATTGCCAAGTAAAATTTGTTCACCAAGGAAACTCAAAGCAAGATAGCTTAATTGGTGGGTAAATGTATATTCTGGTTTTTTCCTAAATTGTAGATTAAAATTTTATTAATATAATAATAGTTATTTTTTAGTAAAAATTAAGATTTTTGCACAAAATGTTTATGTCTAGGGCTATTGTATATAAACATTATAGGGTTATATTTGGCTATTATTCATGGTCACCTGAATGATACCAAAGTACCCTGAATTCAAATTGGAAACATTTTGATTGAAAAATTGCTATATGATTAAACTTAGGTATGTAGATACAACAATTTTTTTTTATGTATGTGAGTTTATTAACACTTATAAAGTAAGTTTATAGTTTTTTTATGATAAAATTCCTGTAATTTCTCTAAAAGCATATATTTCATTTATATGTACATCAGAAGTTTTTTTTATATATACTTTAACGAAAGCTTTTTAAAGTCATGGAAAATGATCTGCTAAATTAGGAAAAGTCATGGATTTGAAAAATTTTATTTTGGCAGATACCCTATAAATGGTATAATGTTTTAATAATTGAACGCACAACTTGAGTTTCAAAAAAACTTTAGGGAGGGCAGAGGCCTTTTGAAGTTTGACAAAACAAACTTACTCTAGCTAGGATGAGGATCCTATGTTATGGATAGTCTTTTGTTAAAAATATTGGTTTGGAATGCGGTTTTCAGGTAGTAATTAAGGAATAAAAAAAGTCTCTCCAACATATTATATTCTTCTGTAACAGAATTGAATGATTAGTAGTATCAGGAAAATGTAAAAGCATGCTTGAGGTGGCTTCAAAAGATTACCTTGTTACTTAGCTCTTAAACTCAGACTAATGCTAATCTTTAACTCGTCTGTCTGTTAATTGAGTTCTTATATATTTTCTAGTTGTATACATATCTAATTATAACATTTTGTCCTTGGCTTTAAAATAGCTACTGATAGGCCCCCAAATTGAAAATATATGCAGATATAATATACAAATTAATGGGAATCTTAAGTTATCCAATTATTTTGTAGAAGATCATTGATTTTTTTCTCGATGCAGAACTGAATGTAGAAATTTAATTCTCAATTATAATACAAGATAAAATAGAAATTAAAAGTTGTTAACATGAATAAACAATGAATGTTGTTTATTCACTACCATAATATAATAAAAAAGCTGGAGGATATTAGTTTATTTTGTTCTTATTGTTTATTCCTCAGAACTGGAAGTAAGCTGGGAATATCACCTTTAATGCTTGCTGCCATGAATGGTCATACGCAAGCGGTGAGGCTGTTGTTAGACATGGGGAGTGACATCAATGCACAGATCGAGACTAACCGTAACACAGCCTTGACTTTGGCATGCTTCCAAGGCCGCCATGAAGTGGTCAATCTTTTGCTGGAACGTAAGGCTAATGTGGAGCACAGAGCAAAGGTAACACATCTTTTATCTTCTTGTTTTGCAGCATTAAAAAAAGATTAAGTTATATACTAGGTCTAGGCGTACATTATTTTTATCATTAGATAACGGTAAGAAAAAGTTTAAAGTAATTTAGGTATAAAACAAGATTTGACTCAAGTGTTTAAATTTCAAACCGTATTACATAATTTATTGCATGGAGGTCTTCAGTATATGCAGTAGAACTTAGTTATTAGATGATTTTAAATGTAATTCAATATTAATTTCTTGATCATTTCTTCAATATTGAATTGCTTTTGTAAATTGGCCTATGTCTTAAAGTATGTGATGAAATAACAGGGTACTGGAAAACTGGTTTACTGCACATTTCTAGTTTTAAAAAAGGATAGAATCTTTATACAGTTTTCATTCAAACAATGTTATTAGTATATAATTATGCAATCTTTAGAGATTAAAAAGTACTTGTTAAGTATACAGAAGGGGTTTGTGCAATGGGAGAAACTCCAGAGTTCCAGGGGTTTCACAGATTTCCAGAGAAATAAAACTAAGAATTGTTTCACATTACTTCTTTCTGTTAAATTTGCAAATGAATCAAAGAAGGCAGTACCTTTTCTATAACCCTGAAATAGTATCCCAACTACTGTGACACAGTCTACTAGACTCTAAATCTTAAAATATGTTAAAATTTGGTAAGTTACTTTTACAGCACACTACTGGAAGGTATTAAAAAATGCAAGAGGTATTTACAATTTTGTGGAGTAGAAATGCTGAGGTATAAAAGTCATAATCTGAGACCATGTAACAACACTAAAAAGGATAAAATTATAAAAAAGACATTGCTTTCGTTGAACATGAAGGAAAGTACAAGCAGGGCTAAAGAAAACATACTAGAATAATAGTTCATAAAATAAATTTTTTTTTTTTTTTAAGTAGTAATTTTAAAAATTCCTTTAAAAAAAATAAATAAAAAAAGAATAAAATTAAATCCTTTTTAAATGTGTTTAGTATACTTAAAAAATATTATAAAAGGAATTTGATTCCCCTCACCTTTTCTGATATGTAATACACTAATACTTTTATTGGCTGTCAAAGTATTTAGATAATCTTGATATATATCTCCGTAAAATTTATCAGATTTTTTAGCCTCACAAACAATCTTGAATAAAGGAAAGTAGCAGTTTGCTTAAACTAGTTTGCAGAGACACTCATGAACTTCAACTCAATATATGTGTCAGCTGATGTACTATTCAAAACATTCAATCCTTTTTTAATACCCTTTGTATAAGTTTATTCTGTTATCATTATTTCCCAGTTGTTTTGTATGATTATGTGAAATGAATATTCATGGACATTGTGCTACTTAGACTGGATTGACACCCCTCATGGAAGCTGCTTCGGGTGGCTATGTAGAAGTAGGAAAAGTGTTGATTGACAAAGGAGCCGATGTAAATGCCCCACCTGTGCCTTCTTCTCGTGATACAGCACTTACTATTGCAGCTGACAAGGGACACTATCGATTTGTGCAGCTACTCCTTGAGAGGTAAGTTATTTTGCTTTTGACTTTCCCAAAAGTAAAATGTACCATTCAATATCCACAGTTCCCAGTCAATAATTGTCATTCTGAATGTTCTGCAGATGATCATAGAACATGTGTGCTTCTAAGAGTTGA
>CM063499.1:29555730-29598230 GCA_032207245.1 Pardosa pseudoannulata | reverse complement strand
ATGGTTGAGAAGCCTGTAGTGTTATATAGGTGAATGTATAAAAATGGCTATTCTATTTGCATTATTTGGGAGAATATAAAACAGCTCACTTGATTTGGGCAGTTAGCAACCTTCTGAAAATTTAGTACTAAAGAATTGCACATGATGTATTGTTCAATTTGCAATATTTATACATGATTAAATAATTGTTATAATTTGAATAAGTATGTTAAGGTAGATATGAGGAAGTTTAGGGATGAATATTTGTTTTTTCTGCATATTAAATGTATGTGATAGATTTCAATTTCATAAAAATTTTAATCCAAATAAAATATGATCTTGGAATATAATAAATAGGTAACTAAAATAGTACAAAATACTTTTTTGTGGCTTAAGATTAAAACTGAGAATTCCTTATGGATTTTAAGATACTGTTTTATTTAATAAATTTATATCATATAGTGTTAGGCTTCCTATGAAGTATTTTTCATATTTTCAAGCTGTTTTCAAATAGGAAGTAAAACTAGTCTTATCAAAGGCACAAATTTTTGCCTTATTCATAGCCTAATCTATGTAAAGATATGTTTATATACTAGTGATTAAGGCTAATAATATTATATATATATACATACATACATACATACATACATACATACTATAATATTAAGTATAATCTAATATGAATTAAATTTCAGAGAGGAATTTAATTCACATTTTAATCCTTTGAGGCATAAACATTAAGTAGTAATATTAATAGTGTGACCTGTTAATGTATCTAACATATGAATCTCTTAAAGCTGAAATTTGAGGGTTAATTGGAAGAATGATGCTAGTTTTTATAGACTTATCTTTAAGTATAAATATGCTTAAAGTGATATACTTTTAAATTATTTTTAATGATGCATTAGTTCTTGTTTTTTAGCATAAACATTTATGATGTTTGATGTTTTAAAGTAAATAAATAAAACTTGTTTATGTTTGAACCTGTACTGTAAGTAATAATTCTTAATTTGCAGGGATGCTATTGTAGATGTGAAAAACAAGAAAGGAAATTCACCTCTGTGGTTAGCTGCAAACGGTACGCTTTTTCTTTTTTTATATATATAAAAGCAGTAAATGGATTTAACATTTCTATAGTTTTATATCAGTTCAAATTTTTTATATTTAAAGAAATTTCAGATTTTTCAGTTGTTTCTTAATTTTGTACTTGGTGATAATTAAAATTTATTTGATTTTAATTTTTGTGATTTCTTTTCTGAAAGATGAAATTTTTAAATGAAAGATTTTTAAATAGGTGTTATTTATGTTTTGCAATATCTATAAGCATATGCATGTCCCTATATCCATCCTGTATTTTAACATGTTGTGAGTTAGTGTTTTATTACTGTCATAAAGGAAGCATGTGTTTAAAACATTACTTTTCACACTGAAGAGTAACACAAGAGTAATTAAAAGGTATTTGACATACTTAGCTAAAATTTGCATGCTTTATAAATGAAATGGATATCTGTTAACTTTCTGTAGTCCAGTCTGACTAGATTTTAAATATCAATAACCCTGAACCAGATATCTATACAAGTGTTGTATGTCTAGAACATACAACACTAACAGAAGATTTATAAAACAAACTCTTACTTATTAACACCAACTTTAAGATTAATGAATCAAATATGGAACAGTTTACTGAATGAGAATTCTCTATTTCATATCACCATGACTCTCTCAAATTCCAGACAGAATATCAATGTGTGAAGAGGTAGTGGATGTTCTTTCATTTCACAAGAAATGTAAAAATAATAGCTGCTGTTAATTACTTTAGTTATGAGTTGCAGGATGCATTTGTAATACTTATTTTAATAATAAAAGATGCATTAAAATGTAAAATTTAATCATGAAAAATGTTTGATTGCAATAGATTAAAGGTACAGGCATGAATCATTTATGTCTATTACAATTTTATACATCCTTTTACCTGACAGTTTCCATTTTAATTTTAATGTGAAATTCTTCGAAACATGCTGCAAAATTTAAAAATTCTTATCAGTGCTGATTTCATAATAAATGCAATGCATGTTTCACAGTGCTTTTCTTATCCCTCCCCCCCCCAAAAAAAAAGAAACAAATTTGAAAATAAACCAAAATTTAAATAATTAGTGAAAATAATATGTAGCTAAAGGAGAATTTTTAAATATTAAGGTTTTAAATACTGTATATTCTTATGTTTGGGCTTAATCAGTAATTGAATCTTCTTGTTGGTTCTTGCATATGTTCTAATTCTATATTTAGTTTTTGTTCTTGTGTAAAAGAGAAAATCCAGTTGTACACAAATATGTAGTGCTGAATGGTAACAAACATTTGAACTGCCTTTTGATAAAATTTGATGTTTAATGTATATGCCATGGTCACAACAAAAGTTCAAATTTTTTCTCCCTCCATGTTCTGTAGAACTCTTAAGGTTCTGTAGACCTGCTGAATTGAGAATTTTGTCAGTTGAGAGTTAATAACATGCAAAATACTAATTGAACTTAGGCTTAACAAGAATGGGAAGTGTCAGGGGTAATGGATGGTGTTTAAAGTGTTATCCATTTTGTGTAAAGGACCTCTTCAAGATATTTCTATGTATAATTGCATCTAATTGTCTCCCCAGGTGGTCACCTTGAAGTGGTGCAACTTCTATGTGCCAATGGTGCCGATATTGATAGCCAGGATAACCGTAAAGTTTCTTGTTTAATGGCTGCCTTTCGTAGAGGTCATGTCAAAGTGGTTAAGTGGATGGTGAAGCATGTGACGCAATTTCCATCTGATCAAGAAATGGCCCGTTTTATGACAACAGTTACAGATAAGGTATGTAAGGTGAATAATTCTACTTTGCTTTGTGGTGGCAACACATCCTTTCGTGTATGTGTTTTCCTTAAAAAATAAATAAAAAGTTAATTGCCAGTTATAATAGATGTGTAGTTTATTACACATATACATAACATTGAGCTACCTGTAGCTCTAACTCTGATTATATGCTTAGCTAAAAATGATTAACACTTTGGTCTGAAAATTTAAATTTAAATGCTTATATTTATTATTTTCTAACTAATCCAATTGGGATAATATTAAGGCAGAATCATTTAATTATTAAATTAACTAAATATGAGAGTTAATGACTTCATAAAAGCAGTAAATTATGACATACTCGGACAAAGTTGTGAGATGGGCACAATGAAGAAACTAGGGTGCATATGTAAGGGCAACAATTGGATTGTACTTAGGGACAGCTCAGGAATATCCTCTAGTCTCCCTCATTTAATCATCAGCCCCCCCCACACACACACACACCCGGAGATTCTCCCACTCTCTCATTTGTCTCCCAATCGTTATTAAGATCAATCTGATTTACTCGTAATAAATATTGAGTGTAACCCTTTTGCTATTTATTTACTATGAGCATCTATGATCCTCCCCTAGATGTATTGTAGGGTCCTATATAATTTTTCCCATAGGAACCTCTTTAAGTTACAGGTGGCTACAGGTGTTGACTTTTTTGTGACCCCTGTCCATTGCATCTTAATTTGTCACTCCTCTATTTGCCTGTTTGTGTTCATTGCAATAGGCCTCCCTCAGAGTCCAGGAATTCCTTCTGCCTTCAAATCTTAATAATCACCACTTGCTATAGAGATCTTTACTTTTGACAAGGTTAATCTGCCAAGATTAACTTACTGTACCTATGCTAGAAACTATTGTTCAGTATATGTCAGATCTTCATACTCAAATTCTGCATTGTTGATTTATTTCATCTGTGTTATACATAGTTGAACTATTACTAATTCTATGACCATGCTGAACCTATAATTTGTTAAAAGATCTATTGTATTTAGTAAGAATATAATTTAATTTTTTTCTCATGTGAGATATCCTTATGGATTTTTTTATTACTTATCTCCCTTTTTTTCCCCTGTGGGTATTTAAGCTTGTTTTAATAGTCTTTTAATTTCAGTATCTGCAGATAGAAACATTGTGGATGGTTCCTTATTCAGTTCGTATGATTATTTATGAATAAAAGATTTTTGTATGAGTGATTGTTCTGCTGTACAATAGAAGGGATGCAACTAAATTAATGAAAATATATAAAGGTCTTTCACATCTTGAAGGATTTCGGTCTTACCCTAAAAAATATTAAAAACTTATAAAATGATTTAACTAAGACACTTAGTAGTTGTTACATTTACCAGCCTATTTTAAGATTCCATTTTTAAAGAGCAATAACTAAATATACAAAGATTTGAGAGATTGTCACTTTAATACTGCTCTGAAAATTCATGTTTGTCTCAAATTTCAAGTTGTTGCATTCCAGAGCTGTCAGTATCTGTAAATGAACAAAAGTAATATAATTTAATATGTATTTCTATATGAGTCTCTAGGAATAAATGAATCTAGAATTTTACTCGATTATATCTTGCTGAATTTCTTATTGTATATTTTAGTATGACAAAAGATGCTTCTATTTACAAATTTAAATTTATGAACTTATATCTTATCTTGTCTAAGTGTTTTTGTAATTTTTTTAAATTTCAAATAGGAGATGATAAAGAAATGTAGCCAGTGTGTAGATACCATCCGCATTGCAAAAGAGAGGCAGGCAGCAGAAGCGAATAAAAATGCTAATATTCTCCTTGAAGAGCTTGATATGGAGAGGAGCCGAGAAGAGAATCGGAAAGC
Source organism: Pardosa pseudoannulata (assembly GCA_032207245.1). Classification (NCBI taxonomy): domain Eukaryota; kingdom Metazoa; phylum Arthropoda; class Arachnida; order Araneae; family Lycosidae; genus Pardosa; species Pardosa pseudoannulata. The sequence continues at coordinate 29,593,544 of CM063499.1, read as the reverse complement.
GGCTGCTGCTCGGAGAAGAGAACGCAAAAGAAGAAAGAAAAGAGAGAAGCAGGAACAGGTGAGTCTTAGACAATGTGCCTGCCATGTGAGTTAATGAGAAAATCTTCACCACTTTTGCTATGCACACACATACTCATTATGGTATCCGTCTATGTTCGGAGAACTTTTTTCTTTAAACATAGAAACTAGTTCATGTTTTTACATTCTTAGATTTTTTATATTATCATAGAAAATTGCACTTAAGAAATTTATTCCTAGAGAAGATTTTATAAAATTTCTAATGAAGAAAATTTAGTAAAATCAGGTTTTTTTCAAAAGGTCTAATTTTTTAATAAATTAAATTATTTCAATATTTTTTGATGCGACACATTTCTTATACACTGGACTAGTGAATCACCTAAAATCTTTGCTTAATTTACATTTAGTAAAAAATGTTGGTCCTTCAAAATCATACACATTGAATTTTTAACAAATTTTCATTACCTTTATCTAACTATGAGTGTAACATCATTAAAAATTATCCAAATTTAAAGCTTTTAGGTCATTTACTAGTAAATACTATCAAAAGAATTCATTATAATTTTCAACAAAATATTTTGAGAACTTTTTGAGAAATCATTTTAAGTTTCAACATTTTATTAAAAATACTGTTCTGAGAAACACATTTGAAGTTTATGAAAGCAACTTCACTGTTAAAAAAAATTAAAATACATGTTTAAAATTCCCCACACTTTCTTGCTTCAAAACTTTCTAATTGCCAAGTTGCTAATTATAAAAAATACTAGAAAAATGTTTAAACTAATCTTCATGAAAATTTAAAAAGTTTTGTCCAAAAAATGCTCTTTAAATTCACAACTTCCATTTTGTTTTAAAAGTTTTGTCCTCTTTTTATACCTGCACACGTTGGAATCAAGGGTAATGAAACTGCAGATAGAGCAGCTAAATGTGCATCTGATATTCTTGATTCTCCTATCCCCTATAGAGACGTGGGAAAATATGCTATGAAGCTCGTTCATGCAGAATGGCAGAATTTGTGGGACGGACGTAGTCTGAATAAGCTACATGCTATTAAGTCTGACATCAAATACTGGCCTACCCTTCCATCCAGAAAAAACGATGTAATATTGACACGGCTGCGAATTGGACATACTCGCTTTACCCATGGGCACCTTCTTCTAGGTGAACCTGTCCCCATCTGTAACAGCTGCAATGTCACTATGTCCGTGCAGCACATCTTAATTAAGTGTCCAAATTTTAAAGTTTACAGACATCATCATTTTATACTGATGATATCCATTTAAAAGATATCCTTGGCATTATTCCTCATCCTAATGTTTTCTCTTGTTTGAGAGACATCGGGTTTTATCATCATGTCTGATTTATAATTCTTCCCTCTGTGTTTTTGTCGTTTTCACTGATTTTACCTCTTGTTCACCTGATGCTTTCTGACTGTTTTATAGTGTTCAAATTTTACCATTTTATCCTGTATATTTCTACATTTTTTTACAATCTACAGTTTTACATTATCTTTCTATGGCACTCTTCGTTTAGGCACAATATATTCCATCTGGGATTCAGTGCCAATAAATCCAATTCTTCCATCCATCCATTTTGTTTTGACAGCTGTCGCTGATGTTTAAACAGCTGTAACTTTTCTTTAAAATGCCGTAGAGGCAAAATAAACAGATTTAGAAGCCTAAAAGTTTAAATTTTACAATAAAGTAATATAAAAGAAATTATGATTTTTGGTCTGAGTATCTGTTTTCAACGTAGACAGATACCTTAAAACAATATGACTATCCACAAGACCAGTGTTGCCATGGAATTAAAAAAAATCTTTGACAAATATTTATGAAAGGACTTGTTTCTAATGAGAAAAAAAATCCATTCATTAATGGACTTAAACATTAAAAAAAAAAAAAAAAATGTGGGGGAAAAATACTTTGATACTTTTGCCCAGGGATATGTATATATGAATGAATGAGAATTTATGAGAGATTCTGAAACTCGTTTGTTAATTTCAGTTTAGTAAAATTAAAATATTTCTTGGATCTTTTTTTTTTCCTTTCTAGAAATCATTCAAGATTATAATAATTAATATTAATATGAATTTAAGTGGGAGAACTTAATATATGGTCTATAGATAGATTTCATCTATAACTATTCTTTTAGTTGAGAGCTGCAAAAGCTGCCGCTGAAGAGTCAAAGAAATCTGAGAAAAGCGATGACCATCCACCTTCTTCGAAGCGACATCTCAGTGATCCATCTGATGATGAAGATGAGGAGGAAGAAGATGAGGATGAAGAAGAAGAGGAAGATGAAAAAGATGACTTTGAGATTCTGCCTTCTGAAAGTAATTACTTTTTATTTCCAATTAATGAAAATTTAGTTATTTTGTCCCAGCATTTGTTAACACTAGAACGACCAGAGTGGTCATTTTGACCCCAAGGGTCTTTTAGTAATTCTTAAAATGGCTAATATTAACTTACCAACTTTTATTACTTCTTTGGGACTCTCAATGCATAAGAATTGCTTATTCAGTATTTTATAATTTGCATATAAATTAGTATGGTATTTCTATATAGTTAATTAAAAATATTGGCCGTTCTAGTGTTAGTTGAATCACTGATCTGAGCCATTTTATTGTAAAACTCGGTACAGAGTAAAAATGATGCTCCTTATGTTTTTGACAGTTAAAACTACTATGTCTATCAATATCTCTCTCCCTATAAAATAGTTCTACAGACAAGTCTAAAAGTAATTCAAAGTTCATCCTCAAAATTAAGCTTAAACTACACATCTCCCATTATTACTTATGTTGTATACTTAACTTTCTGTCCCTTTTTAAAAATGAGAAAAGCATGTATTGTAACCTGCATATATAACATTCCCTGTGATGGCTATTGTTTGAAAAATCTTATGTTTGCTTGATTTTTTTTTTTTTTTTATTTCTAGTTGGTTGTGAACTGTTGAGTGTAATGTAAATATTTGTTACAGAGGTATTTGAGACGGTCTCCTGCAATGAAAACAAAGTGTAATAAGAGCAAACTGTTGTCAACAATTGCCAGTCTTCTATTTTAACATCATGACTGCTTTTGAAGTTAGGCTTTATGTGTGTTCTAATTATAAATGTTGTTATACAGGTACAATAAAGGCTTTTTTTATATTCTTGGATTTTTTTTTTATTTATATGGATCTTCACAAACAAAATATGGAAGACTAGAGGTCTGTAGAATGTCCTTTTATTATTTCTGAATATATGAACATTGAGTAATTTCCTCCCATTCTCTTTCCCTTTCATATCTAATCTCAGATTTGTTCTGTAATAAAAAAATAATTTTATTTATGAATAAGATATATTTTAGAATTCATGTAAATAGAATGTTCTTTTTAAGTATAAAAGCATTGTTTGTTTTACATTACACTATTGATTTATTATTTGTGACAGTATTCAACTTGTAACTAACAGAATTGTGTAATTGTATAGCTGTCTTTCACTTGTTATTATTAATTTACTAAGAGTTTGCAAAATGTTTTTTTGTCTCAATGAAAATTGTTTTATTGTAGCAAATCAAGAACTATCCAGGATAACAGCAATAAGCAATAGTCCCAGTAAAAGTAAACCTATCCAGACCCCTTCATTATCCGGTGAAAAACTGAAAGAACCTGGTTGCCTGGAACAGGATTCTATCTCGTGTGTCTCAGTCAAATGTAATTCTGACTCTAGATCAGATAAAAAGAAGGACAAAGTTAAAACTCAGGAAAAAAATAAAAGGAACATTAGCAACAAGACTTCAGGCACTGAATCTTCTACAGAAAATGAAATTTTAGTTGCTGAAAAGCATTCACCGAAAGCTCCTGACTCTTCAGCAATTGTGATAAATACTTCAGCTGCAACAACATGCAGTAGGGTGAGCAAAAAAAGAAGTCCCAAACAAGATTCAATTGTAAACTGTTCTAGTATAGCTACTCCAGTTAATAGCATAAAAAGTATTACTTCCACTGTGAGTCCAACATCCACTGCTGTATCAACAGTAGATACAAAATGCCAAAATGTTGTTCTTAACAAGCATTATAAACAGATGGTGAATGGCATCAGTGGCAACTCAATTGCAGACTACACTGAGTTGTGTGCACTTTTGGGACAGAATCCCAGTATTAAAGGAAAAAAGAACTCAATAGAAAAATTAGCACTGTAAGTATATTTTATTAACTTTTCTTATATGCTTGAAATTTTTGTCTAATCTAGGGACAGTCTCGAGAAATTTAATTTATGGAACACCACTAGATCCATGTATTTCTTCAAAAGCATAATCTAAAAATTATTTTTTTTTTTTTTTTTTTTTTTTTTTTTTTTTTTAAAGTAGTTGATAGATTATTGTATGTATATATATATATATATATTAAATGAATAACTAGTTTTTAATGACTATCTGCTATGTTCTGCTTCCTCACAATATTACTTAGTAATGCGGAATATAAAAGAATGTTTAGTCAAGGGGTGGAAAAATATACTTTTAGATTCTAGATTAGATATATAATCAATTTAAAAAGTTATAATTCTGAAAAATAAATTGAATGTAGTACTTCTCTGTTATTTACTTTGTTTTTACAAATATAGAATAGTGATCCTTCTAACTGCTAGTTGTACTGATTTTAATTTAGCGGGATGCTATGGAAGTTAACTACATGTATATATATATATATATGTGTGTGTGTGTGTGTGTGTGTGTATGTGGATATGTTTTAAGGATTGTACTAGTATATCAGGAGTATGCTACTTATTTGGGTCTATATATAATGTATTATTAAAATGGGAAAATCGTAGTATCTTTAAAATGGGAATGTTGGGAGCTATGCAACTGCATTTAAACCATTAACACTAAGTAAATTCAAACCATTCATCTATCAAATTTTTCATATGTATTACTTCAAATGCTTTTTTTAACCCTTTAGCAGACAGTGTTTCGCAGCAAAACCACCTGTTAGGCACTTTTTTTTTTTTTTTTAATATGAATAGTTTTTTATGTTTTTGACATTTAAAACTTACAATAATTGATAGCATTTATATTTTCTTTTGAAATATATGTATTTAAACTTGCTGTATGTAGAAGTTAGTAATTCGATTTTTTTTTTTCTTTTCCCCCACTCATGACCCCAAACAAAATTATCTATTCAAACAACACTTATAAATTGTTCAACTATTTGTTTATTATACTTTTTAAGAACACTTATTTATTGTTCTTCTAATATAATTAAAATTTTAAAAAGTATTATGTTCAAGCTGTACAAGTGGGATGGGTTTGTCAGTTAATACCCCCCCCCCCTAAATCCCTCTTACAGTATCCTCTAATGGAAACTTCTGTAAGGATTGTAAAGAAAAATTTTAATACATTTTGCATTTATAAGGTTCATAGGTAATATTTATAAACTAATTTCATTGAATTCCAAAGAGTTTATGTAGATGACCTTTAAAGGGTTAAAGATTATGAATAAATTCTAACAAATAATTTTGATTTAATTTTCAATAAAATGTGTACATTTAGAATGTCAAATATGACATCAAGTTTTTAACTCATAATTTGAGTGCTTAAAACAGAAGGAAACAAGTGGTTATTAATTTAGTGTAGGAAGGCATCTCACAGTATAGAAGTACAGCTAGCACTTCATTTAGATCTGACCCACAGTCCTGCATGTAGCATATATTCTAATTTATTTACTTGTTCATGAGACTTCTTGTTTCTTATTTAATAAGGAACAGAGAATTAATTTAATATCTCTGTGGTTGGCCACTCTAAACTTTATGCTACCTATACCATTTCTAACTTGCAATTCTAGGTTGTGTATGCTTGAATGCATTGGTGTTTATGCATTTTGAGAAATATCAATATAAGGCATTTGCATATAACTTATTTTTACTAGCCTGTAGTTTTGCTAAACATTATGGAGTAGTAAAATGCCTTGTTATGATGCTAAAATTAGAGGGTATTAATTCACACACATTTTTCTTAATTGCTTAACTTTTGTTACCTGTACTGACAGTAAAAATTTTAACAATCCACCCTAATTACTTTAGTGTTTTTGTCTGTACACTGTACAGTGCTCATTCTGGATCATGTCTTATTTACCCATAAAGTATACAAATAATGTGATTCCTCTATTGGTTTTATTATTTTGCCTGTATGTTTTCTAATTTTAACATTGAAATTTTTGTATATGGCAATAGTTGTCCATCAAATCTAGTTTCCAAGGTCTGTCTGATTGGTCCAAAAAATCTATTTTATGTCCTGTATTACTCTTCAAATTTTTGTCTTTTAGTATTTAGCTTTTTGTGTGTGTGTATATATATATATATATATATATATATATATATATACACATATATATACATATATATATACATATATATATATACATATATATATACATATATATATACATATATACATATATATATATATATATATATATATATATATATATATATATATATATATATATATATATATATATATATATTATGGATCTTCCATACTTTTGTTTGTAATGCAAGCTAGCTTTACCATAAAATAATGGCTGAATCAGAATTTATGCAGCTAATTTGTTGCAGTTCAAAAATATTTGAAAATGAGTCTGGAAATAGTAAGTTTTCCAGTTCACTTAATACTGATAGTAGTGGCTTTGATAAATTAATGCAAGTACCTTCAGACGAAGATAATTTTTTAAAATGAATTTTAAATTTCTCCCCAATCTACCAGGTACATTTGCTTTTACTGGAAATTTAAAAATTAATTTGAATTTTTCTACTATAACATCAAACTTCAATCTGATGAAGTTTTCATTGTTGATTGTTTGTTAAATTTAATTGTTTTCAAAACAAGTAGACATGCTGAGAAATGCATCTGAAGTCAAAAATAGGAACCATCTTCAAAAGGTGAAATGTGGGTTAGCTTTGATTATTCTTCAATGTGTTACAAAAAAGCCAATAGTTAAGCAATATTTAAACAGAAAGCATTCTTTCACACACAATTTAAAGTAATATCATATTATTTCCTTATAATAATAATAATAATATATATATATATATATATATATATATATATATATATATATATATATATATATAGTTGTTTTTAAATGAAAGCTTTGACATCAGTTTCATAGCATAGACACATAATGATTTTGTTTACAATTTGTTTGTAATATGTTCTGTTAGATTTTTTTTAAAAATCTAAACCCAATTTTTTAAGTATCCATACCCAACCATAATATTTAATTGCAAATGGCGTATTCACTTAAAAGGCATATACTACCATGTGCATTCCATTTTTAATTAGATTCTATGTCTTTTTAATATAAGCTGTAAAATTACGATTTGCTTATCTATTGTAGATCTGTTTTATTATATTGACTATACTACTTTATTACTATATGTAACCTTTACATTATTAGATGGACAATAAAAAGCTGTTTTAAAGTACTGATTATGTAAAAAGTACCAAGTGATTAGAAAACATTAAAAATAATGGTCATAGAAATTTGAATCTTTAATCATTTTGGTATGAAATAAAAAGTAAATTGTAAGATCATTTGTACATAAAATTTCATGGGTAGGCTTTAAAACTGGTATCATTTTTTCTTCTGATAATAGTTATTTCAATTTCAACTGTAAATTTTCTTTCATTAAGTTGCATTCATGTTTTACTATTTTTTGTACCTGTTGAACATATAGTGTACTTTTTTTCCCTTTTTATAGTATGTTTTGTAACAGGGAATGAGTAATATGGTTTTAAGTTTAGAAATGCTAAAGTATTAAATGTTTGAAAGATGATTAAAGTTAATTAGAATTTTTTGGACACATTTACACTATAATAACTTAGATGAAAATTTTAATGAATAAAACTATTAACAGGAAAAATTATATTTAAAATTTTTAAAATCATTTTTAAAAAGTTGAAGTTTGAAATTTTTAAAAATTGTTTTATGTATAATGGCCATGACCTATTGTGCATTTCTAGGGACCCTTACAGTGAGTTGACACTGGACCTCTCATCAGATGTTGCTCTCTCAGCAGGTCTTCGTAGCCCATCTGGTCCAAATATTCAGCACAGCATTAAATCCCCATTAACCAACAGTGCATCACCAAAAAAATGGCAAAAGCGAGATGAAGGTTGGAAAGAAGTGGTTAGGAGGTTGGTAAAACTCATTTGATTATGAGAATTAAAATTGCCTTATATGAAAGAAATTTATAAATTTTTAATTGGATTTCAGGTTTTTGATTGATTATACACATTTGTTTAAAATTAAACTATATTGGACAGTGACTGTATATCTTCATGTATAATTTAAAACTTTTTTGAAAGCTAAAATATGGAGAGGTGGGGAAGGGCTTTTTAAATATATATATATTTATATACACACACAAAAATTAACTAATCTCACAATATTATTAAAAAAAAAAAAATCCTTGTTATTCATATGCAAGCAATAAATATAACAAAAAATAGCATTTCTTATTCTTTAGTGCATATTGCATTAGTTTATGAAAACAATCAATTTTAAATGAAATGAGTTATTTGTTTTGTGAAAATAAGTTTTTATTTTTAAAATTTTATTCATTGTAATTCATTGTAAATTTATCAAATTTTATGTTTATTTTATCAGCAAGATGCTATAAAATTTTTCTAAGTCCATATTGATAGCTTCAATTTTTGCACGTATGCAGTGAACTTCCTTTTTCCAATTTCTCAGCTGCTTTTAGATGTATGGAAAAATACTAAACAAACATAGTTCTGAAATTTTCTGTGTCAAATTTTTTCTTCTCTTTAGAAAAAAATTAGTACAGATAGTACACATTATATACAAGATAACAAATGTATGGAAACTTATTGTCCTCTAGCAGATAAACTAAAAACTTTATTAGTTATTTTTACTTTGTCTACCCTTTTTACGAGTTGTTTTTTCACCCTATTGGTGCTCTTCAGGATAAAAAAATTCCACCTTTCATTTAAAGCATGTAGCCTTTACTCATGAGCTTGACTTGTCCAAGTGGTATTACTAACTACAAGAGTAATATTTATTTTTATTTCCATTATTATATAATATTTCCTCCCTCAAAATCAATATTAATAATTGACCGACTTCTAACAGTTATTTGATATTGCCTGTTGGTTTCATAACTTTTTTTTCTTTCAGTAAACTGTTTAATAGGTCCAAAAAGGTATCTGTTCCTGCCAATGCCATCAGCAGAGTAATAGGTAGGGGTGGTATGAATATAAATGCAATTAGAGAACATTCTGGTGCACACATTGAAATTGAGAAGCAAAAAGGCCAAGGTGACAGAACAGTCATTATAAGGTACATGATGCTTTTAATGTTTGAAAATTTTTTTTTTCATACTAGATGATTGCTGAATATTGTTACCATTACTGGCATGGATATTCATAGCTATTCAACTATGAACATCCATGATTTAAGTAGTAGGTCTAAGAAATGTCATATGGCAGCATTGTTTCCATTATATTGAGATCTTTTGTTGCTCCCCAGTGTTGCCAAAAATTTAACTATAAACACTCTATACAAAACTATTGTTTCATTTTCAACAATATTTTTATCTTAATCTTTTGGTATAATGTAATCCAAATCAACAATTACTAACTTGTGGTCCCCGAGTAAATAAAAGGCTTACACTACATTGTATATTTGTTTTGTTATTGATAAAATAAAAATGTTCTAGGAAATTATATTTTGAATGATATTTTTGTCTTCATATACAGGCTTGCAATTCCGTCACTTTTCTTACCTTTAGTCTCTTATTTTACAATTGATCACTTTTAGTCACTTTTTTAAGTAAACAGTCACTTTTTTCATGGTGTATCACAGCAAAAGTCTGTTGTTGAAAAAAGAAAACCTGTATTAATAACAAAATATTTTAATAAAAGACCAAAAATGTGATGCGCTAATCTTATTTTTCTTATTAAAATGTTATTAGTCATATGGTTTCCAGAATTTAGTGATTTTAAAAAGTCGTAATGAAGTTCCTGAAATGTACATTTAATACATTAAAGTAATTTACGTCAAAGCACACATTTTTTTTTTTTTCACAATTTTTGTTTAGATACTCAAATCTAGCTATATACATATTTTGAAACATCATTAATATATGCAGAAAATTGTGATTATAAAATTAATGTATTGTATGTATTCAAATCTAATTTATAGATTTTCTTGAATAAAAAGCAATGTTGAGTTGTTTTAAACAAAATTTTTAACCTTTTTGTATTTGATGCTAAAATCGTGTTTTGCATGAATCATTTGATTTAGAGTTAAAATAAATAGAAAAATCTTAATAATAGCATCTGTAATCAAGAGGAGAAAAAAATCGCTTTTTTTTTTTAAAGTCACTTTTTTTTTTAGTCACTTATTCTGTATTTGTCACTTTTCTCACCTTTTTGAAAGTACCCCAGCAGTTGCAAGCCTGCATATATCACTCAAAGTACTAGAGAGAATTACTGTTATATTAACATGGTTTTAGTGTTGTTTCTATCAATACAGTTGTTACCTTGATTAATGAATACCTATTCTAAAGGAATTTACTTGTTAAGGAGAAAAATCCTGACCCGATCTTCTATCGTATTAAACTAATAATATTAAGAATTCCATTAGGTTTAAATGTTTGTTGCATATAAAGGTCTTTTATTTAGCCTGTTAGTGGTGTGGACTTGGTTTGTTCCTAACAAGTAATTAAAATAACTCTAGATAAATTTCTGGAGAAATGGTTGAATTGAGATACCCTCTCACTGGGGTAGATTGTAATTAAAGGGATAACAAATATGTTCATACATTTATATAAATATTTAGATAGATCTATATATTGTATTTACTCTTGTATAATATGCAACCTCTAATTTACAAGGCTTTATATATAAAAAAAAAAAAAAAAAAAAAAAAAGTGAAATTTCTCATTTTACATATAGCATTCACGTTAAGCTGAGGAGCAAGTGAGTTCTGAATTCTAAATCAGTTGACACAGGAATTAATTACATGAATGAAGCTCTGGTGCTATTTCATTGTCATTTTTCAGACGGTGCTTATTCTTAATGAAATTCTTGATCTTTTTTATATTGATTTATGAGGTCATTAGGAGTACATTTATGATCAGTGTCTTCAGTGTCAAGAGTTTGCAGGTTTGAATCTTATTGGTGACATATATTCTTAGCCATTCTAATTCAATTGCCCCCCCCCTTTTTTTTAAGTGTTTCACATGAGTGTGTGTGTGTATATATATAGCATATTCTAATTACAAATGATATAATTTTCTATTTCATACTATAGTTTTATGAGGCTTAAGGTAACATTATATGCTTGTTGAATTTGTTATATGCAACTTTCATTACTATAAATCCAACATACAGTAACAAAATGTTGAAAAATAATTCTATGAAAGGTAGAATGAACTCATGTTCCTCAACCACAAAGATAACTTCCACCAGCATGTCTGTACCTGTCTCTGTTGCAATGGAAACAACTCAACTCCATTTTCAGCTGGGAAGCCAAAAGAAAGGCATCTACTTTGTCATACTAAGCGATGATTGAAGTGAGAGAAAAAAAACCTTATGAAGTGGATAGGTCTTGTTAGTATAGCAACCACAACTTACTAAACATCTTATCTAGAGATATTTTTATGCTAGACAGGCTATACTTAAATTCTACTTCTGGATTTTTATGTATTTGGGTGTATGTATTATCTCTTTTTTTATGTTGGGTGTATGTGCTTATGTATTATATCTCTTTTTTTATGTTGGGTGTATGTGCTTATGTATTATCTCTTTTTTTATGTTGGGTGTATGTGCTTATGTATTATGCTGCAAATATTTTACTATTACTGCATTTATTTTTTAATTCTGTTTTTAGGGGCTCACCTGAATCGACGCGTCTTGCCCAAAATTTAATAACTATGTTAATCAAAGAACCCGAAAAGGATATCCGGGAACTGTTTAATAGGTGTGGAATAAACAAACCAAACAGTTCCTTAAATTCAGTCATGTCAGAGAGCTTCAAGACGTCTTGTATTACCATCAACAATCCGTCTTTATCAACTTCTGCTCAGGTTAGTAATAATGTTAGACCTTAACTGCTCATTACTGAAAAATAATTGGTTTGCAAGTATGTGTTTATGTATTGAAATCATGTAGAAATAAATGATTAACAACTTAATTCCTGTAGAAAAGGATATTATTTTAGTGTATTTCCTTCCACATACACTATCACTTTAAGTACTGAGTTGAATTTTTAGTCATGTGTCAATTCTGTTATCTTTGCTTTTCAGAGAATACAGAGTCAATGTTTATTTGATATGAACTCCATTATTCCTTCGAAAATATTAATTAATTTAAGAAAAATATGAGAGTAGCCTTAAACTTCTATCACATATCATACTGAGATGATTGAATCTTTTTAAACTGAGGGAATAACTGAAAATAGTAATTTTAAAATGTTCTCAGTGTTAACATGTATTAATTTACTATTTTGAAGAAACCTCTATAGGCCTAACATTCAAATTTATATATTCTAAATATGTTTAAGTCCTAACTTAGAGTATAAATATTGATGTACGTGCTTTATAAAATTCTTTACTCATTTTATCTCTCTCAAAGTAACCAATAAAAGGAATTCTGCATGCACTAGTTACATTGAATTCATATATATATAAAAAAAAATTATTTAGAGTCTAACAGTTAACTAATTTAATATATAAATTATTCCTTGTATTTTTATTTCTGTGTTTAATAAAATAAAATAGAAAAGAAATCTTTAAGATGACAATTTTTTTTTTTTATTATAATATGAATGTAAAAAAAAAATTAACATTTTTGAAATAGATATCCACTAGAAATTTTATCATAGAAAGTATTAATCACATTTTTAATTCACATTTTTAGATTGTCTTGTTTGAGAAACCTAATTTTTCTTCTTTCTTTTTCTTGTTCCTTTCTTATGTTTTAAAAAGATTATTTCAAATATTTCTTTAGGTATCTTCAGTGTCCAGCCAAAGCAAAAATGTAATGAGACAACATATTGTAACGAGGACCTCAGGGAATGCTGCTACATCAGTAACGAAAACAACTTCCATTCCTCCTCCTAGTTTACCAGCAAATGCAACTCCACCTTTCACAAATCAGTTTCGTTCAGTGGTTACAAATACCCAGAATATTAGGCCTTGTATACCTGTTTGTTCAACAGCAACACCGCCTTTTCTTAACAATGCTCAGAATGCCTGGACAGGTGTTGTCATGAGTGGAAAAGTTCCTGCAAATGTTCCTCGTCCTTCGGTGCCCATATGTACTGCATCAGCAACACTCAATGTTTCTTCGGTCTCTACTAGGGTTGTTGCTGCCACTTCAGCTGTTGAAAAGAATTCTGTCAGCAGACAACTATTTCCTCCAGATAACAAGAGCTCTGTATCTCCTGGTAGTACTACAGCTACTAAAACTACAGTTTCGTACACAATGGCTGTTATAGCCCAAAGCAAAGCTGCAAAAACTGTACCAGCAAATATTGTTACAGTTGCCACTAAAGTGACAGCGACATCAGACACGAAGGTTTCAATTTCTCCAATATCTATGGAAAGGGCAGGAAGTGCTCCTCCATCTTCTGCCATTGTACATAATCAGATGTCTTTGAATCATAGTACATGTACTGGACCACTGACCGTTCAGCCTTTTGCAACTAGCCACTCCCCTAAGGTTTCTAACAGTTCTGTTTCCCAACAGAATAACACTGTTCCTGTTTCCAGAATCCAAATGACACAGGCCCCAGTCCAGTCTAAACCTTTTCTTAACTCTGCTGTACCAGCTAGCCATAATTTAAGTACTAGTAATCCCTCATCAACACCGCCTGTTGGGTCACCTAATGTCACTTCTGCACCAAGTTCTTTACCGCAAGAATATACACCTTTCAATCATGTTTTTGCCAATGTTGGCCCAAGTGTGTGGTGTCCTAAAGAAAAAGAAACCTCTAAGCCTAATTTTGCAAGTGTTGCAGCCTCTGGGGTCACATCAGTTGCCTCTCCAGTTCAAAATTCTAATCCTGTTCAAAGCTCTTTAACTCTAACGCTTCCTATTAGTTCTGAAGCTGACATAGTGATTGATGCTGCAAAAGCACCAGGATATAGAGGGAATCTTCACATTTCACCCAGTGCCTCCTCTAGCTCGCCAGCGTCATCTAGTGCTCCTCAAATAAGTATATCAAATTCAAATTTTGGCCCCATTGGTAGTGGACCCCGTAGTGCCCCTTGTACCCCACCACTGGGTCCCATAGGGCCTCCGTCCTCAGCAGCTTCCAGCACTCGAAGATCGACACCACCAGCTGTGCCAAGCCCTCCGCCACCGCCTCTCATTCCTCGATCTCTGCAGGAATCTCAGACTCTGCCCTTAAATGAACTTCCACGTTCAGTAGCTGGGGGACTGCCTCCTCCACATATGTCCTCCCAGGCATCAGAAGTGATGTTTCACCATCAGAATATGGAGTTGTCTTTCCATCCCAGTCGCCTTCAGTCATTTCCCATGGCTGCAACACTGGCAAGCCCAGGAGGGACTAACACAACGTATAGCCAACATAGTCCTCTTCCTTCAGTTGGCACGATTCTCCTTGAAGGGGGAAACAATGGACCTATGCAAGTTGTGCAGAGCAATTTGAATCCTAATGCTCCGGACTTCTCTAGTCGAAATTCTCTGCTGATGACTTCTCAAGGACCACACCTTCACCACTTACCGCGACTGCCTTCCGGTGCAAACAACTTCCAAGAGAATTCTGTACCATCACATCTGCCACAATTTAGGCCTATCTTTACATCAGGTGGTGGCATGAGTCACAGCTTCCCTCTTCATGCAATGGCTAATGCACAAACAGCAATGAACCGTTTTCCTTTTCATCATGTACCGAATCATCAGCAACAAACTGATTTCAGCAACCCAAGTGGATCTGCGGGTACAATAGGGTCCGTTGTGAGTGGCCTGTCGCAAGGTGCTGAATCTATGCCTATGCTGAGTATGGTTCCTGGATATGGTCATCCATCTACGGTGTTACCTGGCAGTGGCAATATTCCTCATCACTATCCTGGTTTACCACAGTCTATGATGGGCATCAGGCAGAATCAGCAGTCTGCCAGTACCACTCCATCTGTAGGAACATCATCAAAAGGTAGGTATTTTTATCCTTCAATCCTTCTTCTTTTTGTCAACTTTATAAGGTTATGCCTTTTTGAGTTTTATTTTGTAGCTCATATGATTGAGCACCTTGGTTGCGTCCATTTTGAACCTTGGTAGCTGCAGGATATTCCTGTCAGCTGGCTGCTACAATTTGCTTCAGCCATTAGCCTCTATTCTTGAGTGCTCTTGGGTTTGGGTACAATAGACCTCTGGTCACAGTACCCTGCTGTTGTGGTATTCTACAGAAGTTATCCTAAAGGTGAATTAATGCATTCATTCAAATCATGCCTCAGCATATAAAATATTTTTTGAGGTATAATTTTATACTATAAAATTCTTTTTATGATCCTTCTTATTTTAACATTTTCAAAATTTGGTGTTAGATGAATGCAGCAGTAATGCTATTGCATCTAATGTTTGTATACATAAGAAAAATTCTTTTTAATTATCACCAAATACTTTTAAAAAAAAAATAACCCTTAGATCTTAATTTTACAGAATATTTGTCTTGACTTTAGTATTCTACCATGGTTTTAAAAATACTAATTTGGTACATCATACTGGACTTGAGTGTTTTTTTTTTCTTTAAATTAAATATCCTTTTCAAAATAACTTATCTTTTGGAATAGTCATCTGCTAACTCTGCTCAAATAAATACCAACCTATTAATAAGCACTGAATGCAAACTCATTTTTTTGTATTTCTTCATTTTAGCAGTGCAGGAATACCTACCTCACTTAGTGTTTAACCCACTATAGTATTAATTTTAGGAAATTTTATAATTTTGTTTAAATAAAATCTAATAGTGACAAATTACTAATTTTTCTATACATATAAAGTTTCACTGAGTGTAGATTCATTTAATTGCAGTACTTTTAAGAGTAATTAACAGTACAATATCTTTTACCTGCTATGGATTTTCGATAGTTATTCTGTAAAATATGAACTAATTATTTAATTTTAATCAATGCTAAAAAAATACAGATTTCAGGATTTTCACAACATATTTTCTTCCAAGTCTGAATAACAGTGTTCAGATTCCTCTTTTTCAGTGCTATTGAACACATTGTCTTTCTCTTTTATAGAAGTTCATTCAAATGTACTATTATAGCAAGTTGCAAACTCTATGAGCACATAGGTGTACTTGATTAAGTTTGTCATAATGAAACACAGCAACATTACTTCTTCTTCAATTTTTTAAAACTGATGCAGAAGTCTATCCTTATCAGCATTTGTATGTATTATACTGCAGTATTGTTAACCATTTTTCTAAGGGTGCATTCATTGTGTAGGAGATGTACATTGTTCCCTTAGATTAGATAATACAAATTACACCCATTCCTTACTTGGGAATCACTATTAGGTACCCAGTCATATGGTATTCAGGTTAATAAACTAGCTGATAAATAAGTTAACAAAGGGTCCAATATTTTGTTTACTGATCCTGAGCCCATCGTTGGTATTATTCTAGGGTGTATCAGGAATTTTAATCTTTATTACTTAGGCATATTTATTACGCTAACTGGCACAGTAGGAAAAGTCATAGACAATCCAAAGAGCTCAATTGTTACTGCCCCATTATTCCTATAAAACATCAGAAGCTTTAGTTTCTGACGTTTTATAGGAATAGCCTGAGGAAGGTAGTTGGACTTCGTACTGGTCACTGTGCCCTCAGAAGTCATCTTAACATGGAGATCTGATCCATTTTGTCATGGCTGCCATCTTGATGAGGAGACTGCTCACCATATATTTTGTGTGATTGAGAGTTTTTCTCAGCTCTTAGGATTGAACACTTTGGTCACCACCTTCTTGAGCCTTGGGAGCTGCAGGTTTATTTCTGTCATCTGTCTTCTGAGGTTTTCATCAGCCACTGGCCTCTTTTCTTAACTCAAGAAATGATTCTGGCTTGAGTACTTGAGTAAGATGAGTTCATCTGGTATGGGCTTGAAAAATGGGGGTGTGATGTATGTCTAGCATTTGGTTTTTTCCCTTGCATCATAACAGCTTTTCTGGGAACAGCTTCTTTTTACCAGTTGATAGTTTGATAACTGCCTGCAGCAAAGCTTGGCCACTGTTTGAGATGTTTTTCTTAGCAATGGATTTTTACTTTTTTCCCTGTAAAATTATTGTAATCTGATTTTATGCAGCAATATATATTTTGAAATTCAGTTTAAAAGTATTTTGTTTAAACTTTATCTAGTTAAAAATTATTGTTTTCAGTTAAAAATTCTATTTTCATTATTGTTTCAATGCATTCCCCCCTCTTTAATCACATTTATTGGTAATATAATGAAGCAAAAGCTATTGACTCAATTAGAAATAGAAGGGACACTAGTGAAAGTGAACTATTCTGCAGGGTTTACTTTCTTTTGTTCTAAAAATATTCAAAATTTTATAATTATTTTTTAAAATTTCAGTATTGTAGATTGTTTTATATAACCTCAATTCTTTAAATAAATATACAGTCCCTAGAATTAAGTAATGACTTATGTTTAAACTTTATTATAAGAAAGTAGATTAAATTTTGTAGGCTTTCAATAAGAGTGTTTCTAATCGTATTATCAAGTGTACTTTTATACTTAATTGCTTAAATTGTTCGATGGATGGATCTTTTTATTAGATAAGGCAATAAGACTGGAATTTACTTCTGAACAGTATAGCAACAAATATCTGTGATTTATTTAGGATTTGAGCATCCAGACTCAGATAGTAAAAAGGAGAACACTATTTAATTGGCCACCATAGGGCAAATTGTCTTTTAGAGTCTAGCTTTTGAAGAGTTACAGACCATAGACAATGTAATCTGAAATGTTATTGAAACTATTACTTAAGGAAAAAGTGATTGCAGTTTGTTGAATTTAGTTGCTAATGTTGAAGTTGCTATAAAATGCCAAGAAAAGCAGTAGCATTGTATGAGGAAATTTTCTAGGGGAGGATAAGAATTATAATATAAATTTAAGGGATATATAGTATTACTTAATATAGTACTTAATATAGTATTTAAGAATTATAGAATAAATTTAGGGGAGGGTAAGAATAGAAAAACATTCCTTGTAAAAAAATTCATCTGATTTAGATTTGTTAGGCCATGAGGTATAAAAGAAAACCTAGACTATTATCTAGTAAAAAGATTTTATAAACTAAAGTTAAATAAAATAAGAAAATTTATATAATAAAAATTAAATTAATATACAAGTAAATTAATATAAAAGTAAAGTTAGTAGTATATATAAAACAAATTCTTTATTCTAGAGAAAATTTACAGTAGATATATAAAATTAGGTAACCCAAATACTGTGCGTGCACACACACACACACACACACACACATGTATGTATAAATAAGGAGATAAGTTGTAAAACAATTACAGTGAAATAATGCATTGTTTTATTGAACTGATTATGCTATAAATTCCTTGAAAAGACAGCAAAGTTATTTAAAAACATTCTTTATAATATAAATTATCATTGGGATATGTGACCTCATTTTAATAATTTTCTAGAGTTTTGTTTATTGTCCACTTATATAGATTACTTGATGCCACAACAGACTTCAAAGCACTTAGCTGTAGTATTTTTAAGTTATATGTAAATATCAGCCACTGGATATAGAATTGAATTATAACAAATTGTATTTTAGTGTTAGGATGAGGGAGGGATTAATCAGCATTTTATTTAAATTTGGTATGGTGTTATATAAGATGCACAATATTTTCTGAATACAACTAAAGTTGCTTCCTTGAATATTAAGATATTTCTGTTCTTTGTTTATTCCCTACAAATATTTTTAAAACTTAAATTCCCACATACACCTATCCGTCAAGATTAATTTCAATTATGCACATTGTGCAAGATATCGAAAATGTGAGTAATATCTAGAAGTCCAGTTACTTAGTTCTTTTCTTGTAGCTTTTGACCCTTTTGCCAAGTGAAGAAACACATCAATTTTAAGATGACACCTGTGACCCACCTACTTCATTTATGGCTCTTTAAAGTGCTCTTTTTGGGAAAAGAGTAGGGGGGAGGAGATTGGGACAGTCCATTTTCCATCTTTACCTGCTGAAACCTTTAGGACTTAGTAAAAAGTAGTAAAATTATCCACCTGCATCACCTATAAAGAGTTAACTTCTGTTTGAGTTTTGGGTACAATCAATTTCTGATTGCAGTACTCTGCATTTGGGAAACCCTAAGTAGCTTATCTAAAGATTGATTCATTCATACTCAGGAATCGCACCCAAGCCTGTTGGGTGGAAGTGCAACGTGTAAACTACTATATAACAGGGAGCATGGGTATATTAGAATCAATATCAGTAGTCAAGTTGAATATGGTTTATTACTCTGATAAGAAATTTAATTTTAGTAAAGAAAATTTAAGGTTATAAATTACTGCATAAATCATATTTCATCTTTTCTTAATCTGTCTCAAATGATTCTATGATTAAATTAACCTTATAAAATTGCATGTTTTAATTTTTTAAATCTCATTTTATGTTTGTTTCACTTACAAGATAAAAAAGTAATCTTACATTTTTAGTTATAAATTAAGGCAATAGTAAATAATTTTTATGATGTTGCTACTATTTACATTATAATAATAACATTTGGGTATGAAGTTGTTTATATTGTGACATTAAGTGCTATGGATTAATTAGTAATCAATGTTGTAAATGGGGCATTACTGTACTTATTGCTGCTACATAAGTTTTATATGTATTGAAAAATGTGCTAATTGTGTTTACGCATTGTTATTTTAGATGAAGGGTCTCCTGCAGGCACTATGTCTCCAAATCCTTCTCCCCAGGGCAGCAATTTGCCGTCTCCCACTGGTATGAGTCTCCAGGACAGCCCCAATCCAGCAGGCACGATTGGTGAGGACCGTAAATTACCAAGGCCCATTGGTATGGAACGAGCCCAGCGTAAGAACCCTGTGTTTGGAGGTGTGTCAGACGTTGGGATCTGGTCGTATAACTCATCAGGCAGATGTAAATAAGTTTTTTTATGTTCTTTTTTTTCTTCCCTTTTCTTATGTTATTATTCTAAAGTCTGCCTGATAATTTTTTTTTTATTATACTTTATTTTTTTCATTGTGTGCTTATTTTTAATTTTGGGGTTCGTACAGCTCTTTAAAAGCCATTACCTTTTAGGAATTAAATTTGTAATGTTTAAAAAATCCTCATTGTTGCTCTGATTTTTTTTTCTTTCTAAATTAGCTATAAGCTATAATCAGACCACAATAGTAGCAAGCTTTATATGCAAATAGTTTTCTGTTTTGGCCTCCTATATTTTAAACATTTAACAATGTAAAATCCTTTTTCTCTTTTATGCAAAAATTTCTGTGGTATGTTATATAATTCTCTCAGTTTCTTCAAGATAAGTACGAACCCTCTCTTTGTAGCTTTTATTTATTTAAATTTTATTTTTTTGTTATTAGAAAGGTATAAAATGCTTTGCTAAACATTAGATTCAAGAATATTTTCTTTTCCATTATATTTATTTTCATAAAATTGGGAATTTTGTGCTAATTGATTCTTTATATATTCTTGTATAACTATAGTTACAATTGAAATCCAATACAACAAACTAACACTTTTGTTACTTTTTTTAAAAAAATGCTAACTCTGTAAAGTTGCTTTTATGTTCTCCACTTTACTGCATATCTTCAGGCAAGTATAAAGATTTTTTTTATATAGGCTAATTTTAATTTCAAATCCCTTAAAGGTACCTAATAGTAATGTGTCACATTAAGAAAATGACTTTTTTATTCATAACATGAATATCTGTTACAAGTATTTGGTACATTTATAAACTTTTCGGAAAAATCACCTTCACATAAAAATTTTACTTTTAAATTGCTCTCTATAATGTAAAAATGGATGTTTCAGGTATTTTTTAGAACTTGTGCATCAAGTACGTAATTAAAGTTTTAAATGAAAACCAGTTACTGCATTTTCAGCCTGTTCTCATTGTATATATAGCTAACTATCCCCTTTTGTACCCAGGTTTAAGTTAAGATAATTTTGGTTCCCAAACAAAGCTTATAGTTATTTCAAAATTCATGTAAGTTTTTAGATTATATTACATTAACAGTATAGGAAATTTTGAAAACTAAACACTCATCATAAAATGAATAGCACATGCATTTAAGTTTAATCTTTATCATGAAATTAAGAAACATAATGTAAAGAATTCATGTCTTTACATTATGTTTCTTAGAAATGTATGCCTTTTATTCAATCTAGCCTTAGAAAAGGCCATCAGAGCATCTGGTATCAAAACTAGAGGAACCATTTACCAGAAGACTTTACAAACCTTGGCATTTGCTTATGACATTGCCTTAGTTGCTAGATCCAGAAATTATATTATTAGAAGCTGAGGCTAGTAAACTAGGCTTAAAAATAAACAAAGATAAAACAAAATTTATGGAAACATCCCAGAGTACACCTAATCTAAAATCATTTACAGTGGGAGGCTACACCTTTGAAATTGTTTCACAGTTCAAATATCTTGGAACAACCATCACCACTAATAATGACTTGGACATAGAGATAAACAGCAGGATCGCCATGTCAAATAAATGCTATCATGGCCTTAAAAACCAATTAAAATCTCGATTTATAAGTTTAAAAACGAAAATTAACATCTATAAAATCTACTTCGACCTATTCTGTTCTATGGAAGTGAATGCTAGGCAATAACCAAATTGCATGAAAATAAATTGCTGACTTTTGAACGGAAAATCTTAGGAAAAATATTTGGTGCAGTTCAAGAGAATAATTTTTGGAGATCTTTATTCAATTTTGAAATTTATAAAATATATAAGCAACCTCATGTTAAAGTCATAAAGATCAATAGACTGCGATGGCTTGGACACCTAGTACGACTCGATGACATAAACCCAGTAAAACAGCTCACTTTCACTAATCCCATGGGGCAGAGGAAACGAGGAAGACCACCAATTAGGTGGCTTGACTCAGTAGAGAGCGACTTAACTACTGTCAAAAAGAGAAACTGGAGGAGTCTTGCAGCAGATAGGAACGGCTGGAAAAAACTACTTGGGACAGCCTTGGCCTGTAACAGGGTGTAGTGCTTTAGAAGAAGAAGAATGTAAAGAAATAAAAGAATTATAGTTGGTGATATTTAGCGATATATCTTTTGCACAAGACTATTTAAAAAGTGCTCATTTTTTATTACCAGATCATTTATAGTATAAATGTATTAACAAATAAAAATGTAACTCACTTGTTACAAATGTTAAATATTTTCAAATGATAATGCTGTTAACAGTGGAACAATATCTGCTTCTCAAAATTGGATTTTAAAAAATGGTGTCGCTCAATTCAAAATGAAAGAAATATACCACATTAAAATTTATAAAATGAACTAAATCTAGTAAATATAGTCAAAAAGAAAAAAAGTCATTTGAAAATATATTTGAAATGCCATCATATGAATTAAGTTACTTAAGAGATTTTAATTAAGTATGGAATAAAACAGAATATATCAAATTGGGACAAAATGGAGTTGCCAAATACAATTTAGATTTTAAATAGTGTGCTTTTTTCACATGTCTATTTAGATTGAAACACCTTGTAAAATTCCATCAAGATCGGTCCATCTGTTTAAGTATGCATATACTTGTATATAGAAATAATATACAAACTTTGAAAATACTTTTCCAGATTTTTTTTAATTTCGGATAAATTATAATGTATTAAGATCAAAGTATTTAATGTTTGTAATTAAATGTGAAAGTGATATTTTATCCTCTGGAACCAAAAATAACTAAACTTTAGGAATTTTTAAAATAATTAGTGATATGCTTTATAAATTTTAATACTTTAGTTGAGAGGAAATCTTCTTAACTTTAAGATGGCACATAGATTGGGATAATATGATTGCTTAAAAAATGGCTACAGAAGAAAATGTATGAATAACACTTGACATATTACACAAAAGGAATTATGAAAATCTAATTCTAATTTTGAAAAGAATAGTCTAAGTTCAAGTTGTTCCTAGAATTATATTTAAAATAAGTGAAATTAAATCTCATCTTAGTCAGTTCAGAAATTTTTTATGATGTGTACACAGACACAAAAAATTTCTAGACATAATTATACAGAAAAAAAAATTACTATATTTGCATTTTCTAAAGTAATATTTATTATTCTTTTTCTTTTATCTTGCTATTTTATATGCTGTTATCTTTTTTCTGTAAATAATTTTTTTTTTTTTTTACTTTTCAATTTTTTTGGACAAAATTTGAAGCATAATTGAAAGAAATATTTGTTATTTTTCAGTAGCTGTTAACACAGTTTGTTACAGAAGTATGGAGTTTGTTGTATTGTAAGATTGTACTTTAGATGTCTTTGCATAAACTTTATTATTATTAATAAGAAATTAGCAACCTCTGTGATTTATTATGTGTACTTTGGTTGCTATCATATTTACAACATAGGGAAAATAATCCTCATTAAGCTTAAGTCTTATTGGTTTAACGTTGTAAATATTCAATGTGATATATATGCTAAATTAGATATTCTTAAAAACTGTTTAAATTAATTTCTACATCTATGTTAGTTAGTATGTTAGATTTGTATAAATGCTGTCAATTGATCTTGAGTGCTAAGCTTAGTTTATATTCATTTATTCAATGTGGGGAATTCATAATAATATTTTACTTCTTCAAAACATAGATTTTAGGGAAAATAAATGGATAAATTTAATTTCTAGGCTTTCTGTTTTTCTGACCAGCTGCCATGTATGTCTGTTAGAGAAAGC
This sequence comes from Pardosa pseudoannulata, assembly GCA_032207245.1. Classification (NCBI taxonomy): domain Eukaryota; kingdom Metazoa; phylum Arthropoda; class Arachnida; order Araneae; family Lycosidae; genus Pardosa; species Pardosa pseudoannulata. The sequence goes on along the minus strand of CM063499.1, from coordinate 29,569,558 downwards.
ATTCTGAGTTGAAGCAGAAAACATTTGTGCTTGCCTCATACACAAAAGTTAATATATTGCATTTGAGCATAGTAATCAGATTAATCTTTCTAATTATGTTAAATGAGGGGTATATTAGGTTTTTAAAAATGTGGCTTTTGATATACTTCGTTCAGGGTAGACACTGCTCGTTACAAAATATTACCATACCCAAACATCATGTCACATATATATATAAATTTTTTTTTCACATTGGTAATTAATTTTTAATTGCCCGTTCATCAGAGTCCTTCAACAAATTCATTTACAAAAGATTGATTCTATTTATAGTAATTAGACTTCTTTACAGATAATTACTGTCTTATTTCTGGTAAAATTTTTACTATTTATTTCATAATAAATAGTAGGTTCAAGGTAATTGGGTTTAATGGAGTACCTAGCAAAGTGAAAGTCTTCACTTTAACCTCCAAATGTAAAACAGATCAAAACATCAATTTAGGCCTCTAGGCAAAAAGTTATCCAAGCAAAAATTTAATACATTCCAACTCACAAGGAAGCGAGGAGGTGAGAACATTCTCATAAAAAATTATGAGTAACCAAAGCGTTGTCTAATTAGGGGATAATTAGACTGAACCTTGATTATGACCAGTAGGTTAACAGCAATGCATAGTATTCAATACAATATGATGCTCAGAATTTATAAAAAATACACAAAAAAAAGTTAAAGGGACTATAACAAATGCAACTTGGTACAGTAAATAATAAAAAATAAGCAAAAAGTGACAATACTAACAAAAAGATATACAGTTAAACTTCGATAACTCGACTTCCTATAAGTCGAATAATCAGCTAACTCGAACTTTAAATGAAGTCCCGAATCATTTCCATACTTTTCTTTTAAAAAACTGTCTCGATAACTCGAAGTGAACATCTTCTAAGTCGAAGTTTTTGTGATAGATTTCCCCGGTAAAAAACAAAATTCAGTTCAAAACTTCGAATGCGAGTCCACTCATGTCTTCTGTGAATTGCAATGGTATCCACTTACATCACACATTCTTGGAATGCTCTTCCCCCCTTCCCTCCATTTTCCACACCCTATTTAACTGTGTTAAAGAATTAGGTGACTTTGTGAATTACACCAACCTTAAAAATTGCAAACAACAAAAACTGTTTTTTTTTTTTTTTTTTCAAATGAGATTTACATGGTATGTATACTAATTATATCTAATGAGGCCAAATTTTGTTAGTTTTAATAAACTTTTTCACCCCATTCTTCTCTTGTTGTTTTACATAGGCTATTAAAAAATTTAAATGCGTATAACTATAGTATTATGGCATATATCAAACCATTTAAACCATGTTGACTCATCTTAAGTGCCAGTAGAGAGGAATGGGAGGTAACTTCGATAAGTCGAACTTCTGATAAGTCGAATATTTTTTAAGGTCTCCTGGGACTTCGAGTTATCAAAGTTCAACTGTATTGTATTTTACAAAATTTAAAAATTTTTATTAATCTTTTTTTTTTTTTTTCAATTTTTTAATGACATAAAACAAGACAGAACATTATGAAATTACAAAATAAACGAGAGCAAAGTAGCAGAATGATACGGAACCCAAAATATTTGAAAATATAAAAATGAGAAAAAATATCCAAAAAGTACAGAAAACAGTACTTCACTAATAAAAACAGCAAAATACAAAAAATTAGGCATGAAAACCTAAAAACATATTTTTAAAAAATTGTAGACATCTATTGTCAGTTTATAGAAGTTTCAGAATATTTTTCAGTAGCATCATTTGAATAATATTTCTGGGGAGCTGTAAATAAGCTTAATGTTAAGCTTTTGAGTAGTAGATTAGGATGTTTTTGCTTTCTTTGATGTCACATTCTATTTAAGTGTACATAGCAGATATTTTCTTAAATTTATCTTCCAAATAATGCATTTTATTAGAAGATTGCTAGATTCTCCATAAGATGAAAATTGTGGAATTCCATTACAATAAAATCTAGAAAGTTTTATTGCCAATATATAGCCTTTCTGTTTTGTTTAGAGTTGAATATATGCAGGAATTCAAAAATGTTTCAAAGCCCAGTATTCCCCCAATGCACATTTTGTTTTGTCTGAAATTTCCCCATATTTTAAATTTCAGTTTAAGTGGTTGTTTAAGATTAAGAACTCTCTTTAAGATTATTACTTACAAATAAATTTTAAAAAAGCCTAATGTTTATTCCTTTTTTTTTTTTACATTGATATATTATATTAGTTGTCACCCAGAAATGGCAGCCTTCCTGTCTCTCTGTGATTGTTTTTAATCATTTTTGAAGTCATATATATCTGAAAACAAGATGCTGATTTATATATTTCAACAGGATTTTTTGTAAAATTCACCAAAATAAAATCCATCTAGATTATTTCCCTTTACTTTGGCTCTAAGCAACATCATTAGGATTGTCTCTGGTATCTCTGATGCTTGCTTATCTTGGATGCTGAGGGGGGGGGGAAATTCCTCCTTTGTTTGTACCTTGAGTTATTTTTCGCATCCTTGGATATACATATATTGCTTTTTAACCATGAAGGAATGGGGCACTGTTGATGAATGTAATTATTCAAAGTATGTTTTAAGTAGTAGTAGATCCAAATAAAAATTACCCTTACATTGAGTGTAGTAAAATAGTGAAAAATATTTGTATTTACTAATTTTATAAATTTAATTAAGTCACTTAAAAAATTGTAGGGCATAAAACTAAAGCTAGTACTCTTTTTTTTTTTTTTTTAAACCAGGATAGGGTTTATAAAATAAATTTATCCCACATTCCACCATAATAATCAAGATAAGACCATTATTTTCATAGACTAGAAATAATGTTTACATTATGCTGATCACAAAGATAGCTTCTGCCAACTTTTCTGTGCCAGTTGATAGGTATACAAACAAGACTATTTCCATTTGTGACTAGAAAAGCTGATTATTATGCACAAAATGTTAAAGATTTTTTTTTGTTAATGAGGTAGGTGCAATTTGATCCCTAATTTTCAATTGTATTATTTGAGCTACCCTAGCATTAAATTCACCCGTAGAATGTGAAAATGTGAGTCTTGTATAAAATATGGACACACAGTATATCCTATTTCTACAGTTAATAAGGGGTCTTACTATTAGTGATAGGAAATCAAAATTGAACTTAATCTCTAGTTCAAAATTACAATTACCTTAAAACTGTCAGAATTGGCAAACCATTGCAGAGTATCAAGGGATTGGGGGAAGGGGGGGGAATAGGTTCTGCTTTCAAGGAAGCTTCTTCAAAAAACCAAGGTTAATTCCAGACACCTTTCCTCTGAAATAAGTAACATTTCTGAGTGCTCACAAATTACTTAGGTTGGTTGCTAATGTACAACAGCTTTTTCTGTATGTATTTTTAGTTTATTTTTCATAATCTGCCTGTCATGAACCTTATATATGACTGTGATGCATGGTCCCAAAATTAGCATTATTTTGATAATGTGTATTTTCATCCTCAGAATGTCAATAATTGTTAGCTACTTCAAGGACATGTTGAATTTAATATTTGTAGCAATGTAACAGCCAAATATTACATATAAAGGATATTATTTAAAAATCTAAGATCCTCAGCAGTTTTAAGCAAACAGAACCAGACAGTGCCCAAATAGTAAGGCACTACCTTTTTGATAACAGTCCGCATTTTCAAATCTTGTTGTTGGCACATATGTTCATCATCATTTAGTAGAATCAGCTTTAACCAGCAGATCACATTCTCATTAACCTTTGGGTAGCAAAAAAGTAGACTAAATAAAATCCATGGTGAACAGAAAACTTATCTTCTACCATTTTTTGCCAAGCTTGAGATGCATAAATGTTACTCTTGGAAAGACCATTAAAAAAGGGATCATTTTATTACTTACTACTATACATGTAATTTGTTATAATATGTATAATTTTGGAAATCATCAGAAATAATTTCCAATAGAAAGACTAATCAATATTTAGATACCATATAATTATAAATAGTTAATTGGTAATTTACTCTAATTTAACATGGTACAAAAAAAACTTTCTCCTATTTATCTTATTTGGTGGTGCCAGTTAACAAAAGTTAAGTATCATAAAAGTTCATTGTATTGTACTTCACAGTTGATTAGACTTAATCACCAGTTATGGAAAGAAAACAGACAAGGGTCATCCATATAGTTAACTTCCCAAGGCCCTTAAAATAAAACAAAACATTATAACCTTGATAGATTTATTGTGAAAGATACAGCAGTATTTTAGATAGTTCTCAACATACTTCTAGAATTGTAACACTTGTCATGCTGTGTCCAATTTGTCTTTTCTGCCAATCTGCCACTTGACAATCAAATCAACATGTAACAATTGTCTTCAGGTCTTTGTTTGCGGTGACCAAACAGGAAATTCTATAGATGCAAAAAGAGATGGAAACTACTGGGAACAAGAGTAGCACTGCATAATAAAAATTCATTAGCAATTACAGACTACTGGCCACAGTGCCAGACATTTTGTAAGCTCTAAAGGGGGAAAAAACCCAATACCAAAGATAAACCATCTTTTTACTCATAGCATCAAGGTCATACACAGTTGATTACAGCTTTTGAATAGTGCAGCCTTTGTGTTCTAATGGCCGGTCCATCTTCTTACTCATAGCATCAGGGTCATACACAGTTGATTACAGCTTTTGAATAGTGCAGCCTTTGTGTTCTAAGGGCCGGTCTCACCAAAGTCGTTTAATGCTAACCATGATTAATCTCTGTTTAAATGAAGAATTGCATTCTACCATTGCTTGGCACCATGAGTTAATCGTGGTTAGCTGTTAAACGACTTTGGTGAGACCAACCCTGTAACTGTTAGTGGGAGGAAAAATCTATACCAAAATCTTAGCACTCTAGTATGCTGTCAATGTGAGTGATCTTGAATTCTCTATTGTCACATATGATATCCACATCCACAATTTACCTGGCTTGGGTTATTCTATTTTGGGATTTTCACAGCACCTTGTTTTGGCTCGGCAAGAAGCTTCCTTTCCCTCAAAATTGAGGTGACCCTCAATAGGTAATCTTAAAAAATGTATCAAATTCAATTTTCTATGTTTTTGAGTTACCTTGCTTATATTTCTGCACACATATAATGCTTACACCCCTTACATATTTAAATTGTACTTAGCACTCATTTCTGCTATATAGGTCTTCTAGTCTTATTTAAGAAAGAAACTTGAGTAAAAGAATGAAATTTTCTACACGAATAATACTTGAATTTTTAGATTTAATTTTTTTTAATTAGGTGATATATTTTTTAATTTAGTAAAATTTTTTGAGCTTTATAGCCAATATATAGAATCACCAAAGTTCCCTTTAAAATAGCTTTGATGAATGTCAAAAGGTTTTGAGGATTTATGAGTGTGTCAGAATATTCTTAAGTGGATATCTTTCACAGCTGATATTCCTGCCACTGGTGGAGACTGGATGCACAGCATGCAAAATACCATGCAGCCTATCCAGCAAGAGGAAGCTGCTATCCCACCATCAGTTCACAACTATACAGGGAACCGATTTCCTGATGTTTTGCCAGTGGAAAACAGCCATTCCTTAGAGCAGTCCTACCAGGTAATCAATAACTATAAATCTCTTCTATTAAACTAAATAAGAGATCAAAATATAAAATGCACTATTAAAATAAGCAAAAATTCAGAATTAAGTAGTTTGGTAAACAAATATCTTTTCTAATCCTAAAGATTCCCATAGATCAGTTTTTCTCTTGCTTCTTTTCTGTTTATTAACCAAATCAAAGAATACAGCATGCTTTCTTTGATTCTCAAATAATCACCCAACTGCTCTGCTGTGAGTATTAAAATAACAGGTTGAAATTTGGTAAGCTAGTTTAACAGTACTTTGCATAACGGTACTGAAAAATTAAAGCGTCATTTACGATTTTGAGGGGTAGAAATGCTTAAGGATGAAGTCATACAGTATGTAACAGCAATTGATGGTTAAAATTCTAAAAGATGCTAACTTCATTGAACAGGGACAAAATTATGGATAGTGATCAAGAGAATAATACTTATCATACTAATTATTAACAAAAGAAATTGAAAGTTTTTTTTTAATAAACTTATTTATTTATATTTTTGAAGAAGTAATTCTGATAAGAAAATCTGTTTTTATTTAACTTTTTCATAGTAAAATTTAATCTTCTTAGATGTGTTTAGTATATTTTTAAAAAATAATTTTATTTTTATAGAAGTTATTTAGTGTCTTCGTTTTAATTGTACTCCTTTTTGCATCCACTTGATATATAAATCCTTAAGTTTTCCAGGACTATTTTTCATCACAAACACTCCTTGAGATGGCTAACGAGGTAACGATATAAATTTTGGCCAATATCAGCAGAAAATAAATGTCCAGGTGTAAACACAATGCTGACATATGTCATAGAAACAAACATTTAGTTCAATTATTCTGTAGATTCTTTTTTGTAGTATTGTCCAATGCTTACCTGTGTTTTTAACTATGGTGACCATGTCCAGTCTCGATTATTTACACTTTCTAAATGAAGAAATCCCCTCCACAGTAATATGTGGGATATTACTTTTCATCCCATAGGAAAGCTATATGTCTCTGAGCATAAGTAGATTGCAATACATACAGTTTCATGCAGATGGGTTTCACATTGATTATACTTTCTGGAAGTCCAATTTATTTAATATTATATGTTCTATTTAATGATTTTGACCGTTTGCACTTGCACCAACTGTCCGTCTGGGCACTGGCCATGCATTGGGTGCTTGTTTCATGAACAGCAGTGGTAGAAAGCTACAATAAGTGCTTGTTGCAGGCTTTGTAGAGTACCAACATCTCTATGGATTGCAATTCCGCAGTAATTTTGAAGTTTTTCAATCAAGCTATCAGTCAGTTTCCCTTTTCCTCAGAGTCCTTTAGTGCACAAACTGAACGACATAACATTGCAAATACAGAAACTAAAATTTCAATATCCATTATTCTACTTCCACTAAGTTCAATGATCTTTGAACTTTCATCCAAAGAAACATCTTTCTTGCTCTCAAGTTTTGAAGGACTTGCAGTATTTATATCACTGCAATCAACTGGAACAGTTGTTTAGATTTTGCTGAGAATAATGTGCTGATTACCAGTAAATTTTTGCTTTTTTGAGCGATAATTTTTTAGGTGACCCATTTATTATATTTTTCTTAAAACTAAAGAGGATATTGAATTGAAACAGAAAACAGTATTTTATATTTAAAAAAAAAAGCAGAGAGAAATATCATTGTGACGATGTAACCAAACGAACACATGAGCTAATTTGTTACCAGTTTTCCATTAATTAACAAATAATATAATTGGTAAAAACATTTTGGAATATTGTAAAAACATTAGAATAACATTAAATTACAAAAATGATTAGCTTTAGGGCTGAAAATGAGTAAAGTACTGCAATTTCAAAACAACTTCCGGTTTGGAACAACTACTTCTGGTTTCATTTTGTTGAAGACATCATATTTTATAATGGCTATAACTTCTTTTCTAAACCACGTAAAAATAAAAGAAAAACAGTTTTGGAAAGAGAAAAGTTCAAGCTATAAGAAACACTAATAAATAAATAAAAAATAATTGACCAAGAGGTCAAAAATCAGTGTTTTCAACGTAGTTGGTTACCTTAAGGGAAAAGTAAATCGTATCTATCTCTCTCTATATATATATACATACATACATATACATATACAGAAGTTGACTGTCCATAGATCACTTAGATAGGGGGAGCATTTCTACATAATTGGATCAAATTCTTCTTTAAAATTTAGATTTTAAACATTTATTAGTGTACAGTATAGCTGGTTCAGTTATCCAGTATTATGTTTTTTTCTCAGCTTCTGTTATTTATTCTATAAATTTCATATTATATAGAATCATTAATATCTTTCAAACCTAGGTCATTGACTTCTCCCAACCTGAAGATATTTAAGTTTGGATATCTGTGCTCTAATTGTTTTTGCTTTTTTCATAATTTACTTAACTAAATTCATAATTTACTTAACTATAAAACCACCCATTATTGTATGTTGAGTGTAAATTCTCTTCACTGAGAGATTTCCCTTCAAATTTGTTATGTTTAAATAAATATATATATATTTTGTAATATTGGAATGAAGATGAATTGACCTTAGTACAGTAGTGCAATGGAATTGACTAAGTATAATCTCATCCTGAATATTGTTTTTCGGGTATTTACAATATATGTAATGTGTTTGTGCTATAGTATGAATTATAATTAACATAATAAAATCTATATTTAGAAGCTCTAAATTACTCATAAGTTAATTATATATGAAAACAGGGTATTAGATTTTATTATTGAACCCAGTGAAGAAGTTCATACTTCTTACATTTACCAATTCATTACGAATTCCTGATTAAATCAAATTGAACCCCCAGTATTAACAAAAGGTGAAATTGTCAAGCTCCAAATTATTAATCAAGCAGTTAATTATCATATGAAGAATAACATAGAATTAATTTTTGTTCTATTAAATAGAAGAAGCTTCAAATACCTCTTGCATTTACCTATTTATTACTAACTTAAGCGTTAATTCCATTTGATTCCTAATATTAATATAAAAGTTATTCAAACATATAAATGAAAACACAATCAATTTCTATTTGATATTATTGCAGGGTTCCCAGCAACCTGAAAATTCAGGGAATTACAAAATGGTCAGGGAAAATATAGAATAGTTATAAAAAGTCAAGAAACTTTACAAATATTTTCTGAGAAAAGGCCAAAATGAAATGATTCATAAAGTCAAATTTTGGAATTATTTTCCTTTTTAGAAGACTGTAAAGGAAAAGAGGAACGTGAAGAAATTAGAGAAGTTACTGTATTAGAAGAAGTAATTGAAAATGAACTAAATTCCTTTTTAAAAAAGCTTTGTAAAGTTTGATATTTAAACATTTTATATTATTTATCAAAAATTAAGGTTTAATTTATGCAAAAGTTTAAGCATATTTAGATTTCTTTTTTATGAATTTATAATGCATTTACTTTTATTTGTGTGCAGTTGTACGTATGTATATATTTATATATAAATCAAGTTATTTAATATACTATTTAATTTCTCTTTCTCTATTAAGTATTTATAGCAATTTAGAAATTTTTTGTGGTACGACTGGATATTTTTTTAAAATGCTGTGTAATTTAATTTTATGATAATCATTAAAAGAAAGCTGTTAGAATGTTACATTTTAACAGTTTTTTGCTTGCTTGTAGCATTAAAAATGTAACATGTTAATTAATAACTTTGCTAATACTGATAACTAAAACTACAGTTCAATTTTTAAATCTCGATAATATTGCATGTCATTTGGTTAGAGAAATATTTTGAGTTTTAGTTAGAGAAAGCTCACAAAAAGTTAGTAAATTTAGCAGACAAATCTTGCTGGAACCCCTGTTTTTTAATATATATGGTAGGATAACCTGTAATCATTACCGGATCAAAGATGTTGGTTATTAGTAATCCTGTGCCATCACACATTCCCCTTAAATTATCTTTTCATCATTAAGTTCATTCTTGCTTTGTTTGTTAGTGCTTTGGCATACTTAACTTCTGTATATCAGACATATATGTCTGATTATCTCACCCCCCCCCATTCTCTCTTCAACTTAAATGGCTTTGGTTTAAAAAAAAAAAAAATTTAAAAAAAAAAAAAAAATTTGCATAAGACTTTTTTCCCTCTCTTCAAACCCTTCAATGGTTTTATATATATATATATATATATATATATATATATATATATATATATATATATATATATATATATATATATGTATGTATGTATATATATATGTATGTATGTATATGTATATATATATGTGTGTATATATATGTATATATATATGTATATATGTATATATATATGTATATATGTATATATATATATATATATATATGAAGTATTGTTTTATTGAATGCTGTTTTGGTTGCTGTATTGGAGTGGCATGATTTAAGCTGATATATTACCTTGCAGCAAGCAATAGCTAGTGGAGGCTACCCTTTTGTGAATGGCCTTCCACCCCCACATTTGATTGCCCCTCATCTTTATCCAAACAATGTTGCCAGCCCGGTGGATGCACAAGTGGAGATGTGGGGAGTCCATCCCAAAACAACACCTGTTGGAGATGCTATGCCTCAAAATGTGGAACAAAAAATGGTAACACTCTTCCCTTTGCATGACCTATACTAAAGTTGTTGGGCACCAGCCATATTGGATTCCACTTGCTCCATAGTCAGGGCCGTAACTACGACGTAGCAAAGGTGGCATTTGCACTGGCACATAGGAGTGCCATACTGTGATGAATCTGAAAGAGAACGATTAGATCTGAGTAGAAACAAGAAAAAGTTGAAAAATAATTTTTTTTATTATAAAGTCCAATTTTATTTATGAATTCCAAAGTGCTTAGAAATTACTTTTTATGAATTTTCGTAATTTTTAAAAGGCTTCTAGAAACTAAACTTGTTATAGATTCTTTTAAAACGCTTACTAAGCACTTCTAAAATGCCTTAGTGTAAATACGGGTATTCATTTTAAATTTCGAATTTATTAAAGTCATGAAAACTAAATTTAAATTTAGAATTTCGTCAATATTTTATGAAAATTTAACGTACAAATAGAAAATATTCTCCTCAAATAAACTATTCAGTTTATCAGCAAAATAATACTTCTAGAGTGTTCGAAAATATTTTAAAGAATTAATAAAATAAATGTAGAAGATAAATTAATATACTAGGCATTGTAAGAATTACGAAATATTTTGAGTTCATTCTAAATATATGATATGGAAAAAACATATTTTCTCACTATTGATTACCCCAGAGCGTTGAAAAATATTTTAGGTATTAATATGGCAAAAATAGAAGGAATAATTAAATATTAATATACTAGGGACATTTTAAAAATTAACAAAATATTTTGTAAGTTCCTTCTGAATACATGATATATATTAAAAAAAAAAAAAAAAAAAAAAAAGCTTATATATTTTCTCACTATCTTTTGTAGGCAGGGGCCCAGATCATTATATTTTTTTTTGCCACAGGTGCCAAAGTACCTAGTTACAGCCCTGTCCATAGTAGCCTAACAAGAAAATTATTCTATCTCTGGACATTTTGCATTTAAAGATGTCTTTAAATAAATTTTACCATAGACCAGAAAATTATTTAGGGTAGATAATTTGCGACTCTTTAAAATTTGTTGATAAAATATCTGTGTTCAAAGACTATATTAAAAGTTTTCACAAATTGTATATTTTTCTTTATTTTATCATTATGTCAGACATTAACAATTTTATCGCATGGTAAAATGTCTTTAAGGAAATCTTTAAATGCAATCTGTCCAGAAGTAAAATAGTTCTCCTCATAGGTTAACATGGAGCCAGAGGAATCTAATGACATGTAGCAAATCACTTTAAGGAAAATTTATTGACTTATATTTTTGGCTAATTTATTGTTGACAACCACACATGTGTATGACTTATGAATTATTTTCTGCTAGATTGTCTCGTATAAAATTTTTATAAATACAGTACATAAAATTTTTATTTTCCCCTTCCCTGAATTTCTTTTGTTTTCACATTTCAGTATTTCATAAAAAGTAACTTCATCTTTGGTACAAGATGTTTGATATTCACTGAAATCTGAAATTTGACCCTTTTTTCCTGTATTAAATTGTAAAAACAAAATTTTAAAAAATTTGCTTGTAATCATTTATAGTTATTAAAATATCAAATATTAAATTTCTGCATTACTTTGTAATAAAATGATTGTCATTCAGATTTTATGAAATGAATTTTTTTATGTATTTCTCATTAATTTGCAGTTGGTTATTTATTTGATTTAAATTCAAAATTTGATATTGGGTTTAATTGTAAATATTTTTTTCACTCAAAATGTTCAAAAGGGATATAATAATTCAAACAGTCTCATACTTTTCTTTTCTAAATTTTTAAAGTTTGTTGGATTACTGTTTGGAATTAAAAACGTTCATTCTATGGAAATTGTAAAATCTGTTAATCTAAAAATGCAGTTATTGCACTAAAAAATTTCCTTTATAATTTGTTGATAAGAATATTTTCTCTTGGAAAGTGTATTCACATAAACTGTTCATGGGACATCTTGTCCAGAATACCCAAAAATTTTTTCAAGATGTCCTAAAATGGTATTTTGACTTGAAATTTGGGGAGCCATCTATTAAATATAAATAATCAAGTTTAGGGTCCATTTACATAACAAATCTTTTATTCTGCATTACACTAAATGATTTTTACTGAAAATGTCAATTTTTTTTCTTTCTATAATGTTAACAAAAAGCTTTAAAACAAAATTGCTACCATAAAATGGGACCACCAACTGTATGTAAGCCATTGAGTCTGAATCAGCAATTCCCAAACAACAAGTTTAATTATCAGGGAGGTGCCAAATTATGGTAATAAAAAAACTAATTTTCATACATAAATTAAAAACCCCAGCCTTTGTTTTACAAATTTTATAACGTCAATAAATTCCATTTATTGTAAGCTACCAAGAGCTTACATTTATTGGCTATCTTTTGGGCCAAACAACTAGTGTTAAATCATTAAGATAGGCTTTGACTTATAGTCCATGTATTCGGAATAGGTATCAAGGTCACTAATTCCCCCCCTCCCCTATTATTACATGTAACTATGGTAACAACAGTAAAAAAAAATTATTTTCTTTTTTTCTCTGTTATTTTCACTACTGTAAACATGAGATAAAAAAAGAATACTTGTTTTTAGCATGTTATATCTTAAAATAAACAAACTGAATACATTTTTTGTTTAAAATTTTTTTTAATCTCAACTTTTGAAAAATGCTATTCAATTTTTATTAAAAATGAATAAATATTAAGTTTTATGAAAATATATACCACTTTTTAAAATTAAAATTTCAGGCTTGCAGTTCTGTCACTTTTCTGACCTTTGGTCACTTTTTTTATACAATTGACCACTTTTAGTCACTTTTTTTGTAGTGTATCACAGCAAGAGTGTGTTATTGAAAAAAGAAAATCTGAATTAATAACAAAATATTTTAATAAAAGACCAAAAATGTGATGCTCTAATTTTATTTTTCTTATTAGAATGTAACTAGTCAAATGGTTTCCAGAATTTAGTGATTTTAAAAAGTCATAAAGAAGTTCCTGAAATCTACATTTGTACTGAAATGTGCATTTAATACATTAAAGTAATTTACGTCAAAGCACACATTTCTCCTTTTCTTCACAATTTATTTTAGATACTCTAATCTAGCTATGTAATGTTTCAAAACATTAATATATGCAGAAAATTTTGATTATAAAAATTAATGTATTGTATGTATTCAAATCTTATTTATAGATTTTCTTGAATAAAAAGCAATGTTGAGTTGTGCTAAACAAAATTTTTAACCTTTTTTGTATTTGACGCTAAAATCATGTCTTGCATGAATCATTTGATTTAGAGTTAAAATAAATAGAAAAATCTTAATAATAGCATCTGTAATCAAGAAAAGAAAAAAATCCCCCCCCCCAATTTTTAGTCACTTATTCTGTATTATTTGTCACTTTTCTCACCTTTTTGAAAGTATCTCAGCATTTCCAAGCCTGAAATATTTTACTCTGTAAATATCATACCTTACATTTTTAAGTATCAGTTCTAGCTTGAACTTGTATTGTTATATTAAAAGTCCCAATGTATTTAAACATAGGTAACCATGATATAAATTGTTACAAGCAATGAGAACCATAAAAAAATTAAA
>CM063499.1:29518230-29550730 GCA_032207245.1 Pardosa pseudoannulata | reverse complement strand
GGTATAATCAGGTTATATATATATATATATATATATATGTCATTTCTAAACCCTCAGAAAGTACTGTTTATAATATTGTATTTTATTCACAATTTAGTTTTAGTTTGATCACTCAAAAAACTTTAAATCTATATTTTTCAAAATTAGTTTTTGCCAAGTAGATTTATCTGATATTAATTTTTAGGCATTTTTAAAAACTTAATTCTGAAATATTGTACGGTATTTATTGAACATACCTTGTCTGGTTCATAATCATTAAAATAGGTTCCACAGGAAATAGGGTTTATGTTGTTGTGCTGTGTATTTCAAGTAGGTCTTTATAAAAAGTTACTTTGGTCCTTAGAAAGTCCTTAATTTTTCTTCTGAAAAAAGAGTGGGAACCCTGTTTTGGAACAGTTTTTTTCTTTTTCATGGAAGTAGTCATGTAGACTATGAACAATCCCAAAAAGTTTTCAAGTATCTGCTTTTGTCCTTTGGATTGACATAGAGCAGGGGTGCCAAACCCAAATCGGTTGGTGGACCAAAAAACCATTTACTGAACATATAAACATAATAAACAATTTACGGAACATATAAAAATAAAACAACAAATTATTCAACATATTTTATTATAATATGCATTTTTGCAACAGCAGCTGCTGGTACTGTACATAAAAGTTGTGTTATACATATATCATAACTACAACGACAATAAACATTAACTATACTGTATTTATCATCACCTTTTAACTCCTTACAATTTTAACTGATACTTTAGTAAGCAACAAAAATGTATAATTTGACTTGCAACACTACTATATTGTTTTATACATCAAATTAAACATTTTGGAGGTTAGAATTTCAAATGCATCGTTAGCTTGCGTTTTCTAAATAAACAGTACCTTAATTATTCCTTTACAATTAATGATAACTTCACAATAGCCATAAATATAATTTATAACTTTCTTTCCATACAACTTCCACTGACTGGTCGGGCACAGCACGTGCACATAACATGAGTCAATTGGTTTTATAAGTAATGGCCGATTGACAGAATATTCTAGAACACTCAAATTTCAACGTAACCTGTCCAACCCTACTCAAAGATCAGGTTTACGTTGGTTACTATCAAGTCAACATACATAATATGTAATATTTTTTATTGCAAACATTAACAAATAAAACTATGTTTCAATTGTATATAGTCAAAATGACTAAAACAATATAGACAGTTTAAAACTTCAGTTGTGCCTCAATAAATTTTTAAATGGGCCGCAGGTTAGGCATGCCTGTTATACTGTTTTGAACCTCGTATAAATTTCGTTTTCAGCAAGTATATCATTTGAAATCACAGCATATAGCTATATCTATTGGGAAACTTCACTTTCCAAAAGTGTTTACATATGATAGCAAATAAATCTGTTATAACAATTTTCTTTTTTTAATAAACAACATACTATAATACTTTAACTTTTAACTTATCACTAATGAAGTCCTACTGTAATAATCAAAGTTGTCTAAATTTATTTTTTAACTTTTTGGAGTCCATAATAATTTTGATAAAAGATATTCATTACTATATATTCAGCCAAAATGTTTCTGACATTCATGAGTTAATCTCCCTTTCACAGATGTAGGATACATTTGATTTTTTCCAAACAAGTTGTAGCTGTTTAACCTTTTAACATACCAATAAAATTGAATTCAATGTGTACATAAAAATACTATTTCATTTGGTTAACTGAACAAGGTATGTGCAAGTTGAGAAAGAGAACAGTTTACTTTTAAATTTGGAATGTTTTTAGAACATTTAATTTGTTCAGAAATTGTCATTTCTGTTATTTGTCATAATATTAGAGTGTCAGTCTCAAATATTGCCTAGTGTGGCATTTACTGAAACAGATGAGGGCCATACTAAAAACTGCTTTCATTGTGCTTCTTTTGTAATTGGTACTGTTGAGAAAGTGAGAAGTTGGGTATTGTGAATGTATAAACAAACCAGAATCACAAGTGAAGCAACTGAATACTCAATAACTGAATTCTTGCACAGTGTTTGCTGAGAGCAGCTCTTGACAAAAATAGACTTGCCACGTGAAATGAGTGTTAACCCCAACTCTTCAGTATGTGCCAAGGGTTTAATAGGATAAATCAGAACTGGCTGTCACTCTTTTTTCTGTTGCAAATATCTGCAAAAAATTCATTAGTTGGGCAGAGTTAGATGAGAATATTTAAAGAATAAATTTTTCACTTTGACTTTTTTTTTTTGTTTGGAGCACTACGGTCTACTTATTGCAACACAAGGGCTAATGACACTGGGACCTACTGCTTAAAGTCGAATCTGAACGTTCATGCCACAGTAGGATTCAAACCCATTAGATGAGAATATTTAAAGAATAAATTTTTCACTTTATGACTTGTTTTTTGTTTGTATGGTTTGGAGCACTATAGTCTACTTCTTGCAACACGAGGGCTAATGAGACCGGGACCTACTGCTTCAAGCCGATTCTGAACGGCTACAAACATCCATGTTACAGTGGGATTCGAACCCACGAACTCCGATTCCAAAGGCCAGCTTTATGACATAGTCACTTTAAAATACATACTGAATGAGGGTAAGAATTCAATTTTGTGGAAACCAAAGGAACTCAAATTTCCTTTCATTCAAATGGAATCAAATGAACTCATTCTTTGAGCTATCAGCAGTTTTGTATTTTCAGTATCTTATTTTCAACAGATATTGAAAATAGGAAACAGTTAATGGTTTAAATCACTGTGGGAATATTTTATACTGTTCTAAATTGAGATGAAGCATTATAGAAAGTATACCATTTGTCTACATGGCTACAAATATTAAAATCTGTGTCTACCATAATGATAAACAAAAAGAATGCCATCAAATGAGGGTTGTAAAAAGTGACATCCAATATGAATTCACTTTGTAATCGATGATTTTGATAAAAAATATGTATTAGCTAAAATGTTTAATAGTGTGAAGGGAATGTTGGTGACTCTATTATTAAAATATATAAATATCATCATGCTAATCTTGCCATTTTGTATGATTTAGGAGAGATTAGGAATGTTGGCTTGTGTTGGTTCTTGGGCAGAACTGATTAGGAAGCTTTTAAAATTTTCATTTGAATCGAAAGTTTTTCTGCAGGGCAAAGCTCTCTCTTAATAACTGCCTTGTACTTTGAATCCATAAAAATGCTACATTTTAAAGAAATATGTTAATATAAAGTAATAGGGGAAAAGTTAAAACAGTAAGAGCTGGTTTAAAAAAAAGGTGCTTACTCACATCCGATATTAAGGTAAGAAAACATGAAATCTCAATTTTTCAGAACCTGCTCAAGTACAGTTTACTTAAAAAGTTTTTAGTGAAGCATACATTTTAGATGATATATATTGATCTTACTACCTGTTTGGAAAATGTAGCATGCTCTTTATTCATTAGATAATTTAGGTGATACCAATTATCAGTCTAGATCAGGGATGGACAAACTTTTTTGGCCGCAAGCCGAAAATTGAAAGAAAATAAGCTTGGCAGACCAAGATAAATTTTTCTAAAATTTTAAAAACAATATGCAAGTACTTGACGGTTTAAATATTTTAATGAGACAAATGAAATTGCAATTTTTTTTTTTTTTTTTTTTTTTTTTTTAAGTTCCTTACATTGAGGTTCGAAGTGAGATGTACTGATTTTAAGGAGCAATGCTAAATGCTCGTCTGTCAGTCTGCTTCTGAAATTATTCTTTCTAAGGTTCAAAGTTGAAAACACTTGTTCACATATAAGAAGCAAATATACCGCTGATCTTCTGGGCTTGAGATAATAAATTTGGGATATAATATTTAAGCAAAGTAGAAAAGGAGATGGATATGCATAAATATATATTTTTAATTTGTCTCGGACCGGCAACTTAAAATTCTATCTGCAGGTTGTAGTTTGCCCATCCCCAGTCTAAATGAAATTTTTAACACATGTTTTGCCATCTTATCTGCCAGTTAATTAATGATTTCTTTGATTATTCCTTTAAAGGATTCTGATAGTGAAAAAACTTGGAGAGGTTCTCACTTGTATTAGAAACATTTAATTTATTTGGCTTCCCATGCTATTATAGAGTTAGAAATTATGGAGGTGAGTAATCTTGCATCTTGAAAAGTGATTCAATCATGGTAATGGTTTGCTAATGTGAGGCAGAGAGCATTAAGAATCATTAAATAATTGTAGTTTGGTATAATCCCTGATATGAATGGATGTCAGATTGTTATGTTTACTCATTTTGACTTATTAGGGGCAATCTCTGAAATTGTAACTAAGGAAAGGCAAAAGCAAAAGTTATTTCAGTACATTTATTAGTGTAATAAAGTAAAACTTTGTTAAAGTATATTGGGAGAGAAGACATGTATCCTTATTGTGTATAGTTATATATGAAAAATGCTAAAGATATCACATTTTTTATATTATATCTTGGAAGGAAAGAATGTTTTCAACAAATAGGTAAATGGAAAGGAAATTAAAATAAAATTACAAGTTTGTATGAGCTGCATAACCACATAAATTAAGTTTACTGTATGTGGCTGGATTGGTATTCACCCAATTATACTAAGGGTTAAAACTTGGAAATTTTGAGGAATTCTGAAAGGTTAATTTTGAAAGCAAAGCAGCGAGTGGCTACTTAAGCAGTGAATCAGCTTGTGTTTGTAGATTACATTTGTAACTAAAAAACAAGTTTATGCATAAAGCATATATCAAATGGTCAAAAAATTAGATTATTTAGAAATGATGTTTAGAGAATGTTTAATAAAAACAAAATTAAAATTGATAAATTTATGCTCTTCAATTTAAGTTTTTCAAGACATGAAATGAGTGGGGAAAAAATCAAGCAGCATAAAGAACACAAACAATTAAAAATATTAATGTATTTTAATCATAAAAAGTTGATTTTCTGTTCCATTACACCACAATAACATAAAATTAATGATTCCTATGTACTAGGATAATTTATGCTCTCAACACACTCAAAAATCCTCCACAAGCCTTAAAAATTGCCGATTTTCTGTGACTACTAAATACCTCATTTGGTCCAAAAGTTAAATTAACAATTTTATCATAAGAACCACGTGCAATATTTCTTAACCACTTCGACTTGTCTTGGGGTAATTATGTTAACGCACAGTCGTATATTCTTTTTCATTTCGCTTTTTTAAACATGAAAAGAAACTACACGTTTTAATTTTTGTTCCTCTGCCGCTTGATGTCTGAACATGCAAATCACAGCTTTTATCACAGTGTATTGTGGATTTCGAACCCCGATGAATTTTCGTAGCCCTTCTGATTCGACTTTTTGATGTTTCCTTACGGCCGATTCTGAATCTTTTAAAATATTTTTATCACATTTTTAAATTAAACTCAATATACGGTATGAAGAGTGACGTTATTATTTGTCTACATTGATCAAACAGATTTCCAAAAAAGAATCTGGATGAAGAAATTTTAATGATTTATCAAAACACTATTTAAAATTTTTTAATTTCCTCTAAGCTCGTTTCAAAAATTTTACTTTCGTTAAATGTTATGTAGATAATGAAACTGCCTAAAGAATTGCATAATCAAGTACACAGTCCTGAAATTTTTTTTTAAATTTTATCTTTTTTATTTTTTTCACTCCATAACCCAAAATGCAGCCATATTTTTTTAAATAAACATTTTCAAACGTGTGTTTTTTTATTATGACTTTATGTACACTTCTTGAATAATAGAAAACATTAATTTAAAAATCATCCCGATTTTAAAATTTTAACTAAAGTCAAAATATGTTTCATATAAAATTTTTCTGATCAAAACACAAAATTATTTTGATTCTTGACCAAAGACTTTATTTCTGTTATCGTACCTTTAGTATTTTTTTCAGTAATTGAATAAATTTTTAGAAAATTGGATCACTTTCTCTAATAGTTTTAGACGTTTTGGAAAAAACAAAACAAAAAAAACAATGTTTAAATTCCATTCTTGAATTTAATTTTCAATGCAAATTACAAATACATGGCTTGAGTAGTCTCTCTGCGTTAAAGTAGCGATAAGCATGTCTTAAAAATCGTTCAAATTTCGTTATCGCGACCTTGCCATTAACAAAAGTTTTAAAAACATTAGAAAGGTACATGTACTTTAAAAGTGCCACATCAATCCGTTCTCAGTCCAATTTTTCCTCGACGCGCAGCAGGGTTTTTCAGTGCAACAATTGTTATGACATATTTTCTTTTTAAGGAGTTTTATGCTTTTTTTTCACCCCTGCCCCCTGGCCTCGGCGTAATGAGTAGTGTTTCGAATAACCGTTATTGCTACGGCAGCAGAGAGAAATAAACGTCTTCTAACGTGTATGAGCTGTAGAGATGGTGCGTGAGGGGACGTCGAGTAAATTGAGGTGGCACTCCACCTATCTGCGCTGCATTACGCTATTTATATCCTACCCTATACAGTCATAATTTTATTCTGGTAGTTGATAGAAACTTCATAAATTGAAATGTAATGGAAAGGTAAACACATCGCTAGTCTGATTTGCTTTGTTATTATAATTACCTTTATATTTTATACGCAACATTTATTTCAGTTGAACTGATTATATTTATAAATAAGCTATGCATAATGCATTTCGATTCATCACACATTTTTACAACTCTTTAATGACAGTTATTACAAATAAACAGATCACTTGTTTATATGAAGTTTAATAAACAAATTTCACACAAAAGTGTCAACAAATTTCTTCTGTAATTATATGGCATCAAATGATGCTCCCTCTTAAGATAATGAAATAGTAGACTTTTCCTATTTTCAATTTTCAAAACAGTAAATTCATTTTATGAGTACATGATTCTAAAAAATTTTTTGAATTCTGTTTGTAGTATAAAATTCCATGTAGTTCTGCGATGTTTCTGCAATTTAAAAATCTTTGTACTTTGTTTAAAATTAATTACAAATTCTTTTAATCAATAATTAAAAATTCAAAAGACTTAAATTATTATTCTATCACAAAATCACATGGATAACGATCTTATATATCATTGATTTAAAGTATTTAAATAGGGATTTGTATATTTATATATTAGATATTTATATATTATTGATATAAACATATTTAAATACATCGTCAATAATATATCAGATCGTTATCCACGTTTCTAACAAAGACAATTTAAGCGAATCATATATAAATCTTTATTGTGTGTAAAGATTCTGTTTCAATATTTAAAAATCTATCTGCAGAATAAAACAGAAACCGTAAACATATGTATACCACTTCGATCCACAAAATATATGTTCGATCATAGAAGTTGTAAAGTTAGAGAATTATTAAAATGTCGAGGGCGGATTTACAGAGTCTCCTCCCTCCCAAAGTTAGCATATTAAGTACCGCCCTATCCTAAAAGTAATAACAAGTTATTTTATCCAAAATATAATTATACGGATTGAAAATTGGTGGGATACTTTCTGCCATGTCTACAGATTTTTAACGTTTAGTGAAAAAATTTCTTGTCATCTTTTTCCATCAAATAAATATTTTAAAGATTTTGTGTTACGGAATAGAACTCTCACATCGGAGAACAGGAAAAATAAACGAGGAGATGAAGAATGTTGGGATATTAATTTTAAAGAATTCATTTTGCCTTCCTATAAGTAGTAAAATTTGACGGTAAGAGGTTGTGAATTTTGTGGATATTTTGCACTAGGTTTGTCTTCCTGTAAAATCATAACAGATATTTATCAGTCAGGATTTTACTTTATATGTGTACGCTAAGAATAATACGAATGTAAAATTTAATTTAACATATGTTTTAATGCACACATATCATTAAATATAACTTCTTAAGCACATTTAAACTGTTGGAAGGAATAAAGGTAATCGAGGACCAGGATTAAAATAGATACTCAATTATTTCTTACTTGAGAGAAAGATGATGTAAACTGAAAACAATAATGTGTGTATTATTTTAGATATTTCTGTTCGCGAACGGTTAAAAATAACCTTTTGATTTAAATGTCGTTTTGACCATCTTGTCTTTTAGATTTAAATGTCTTATTCACTCTTTATATAAAATATGGATATGTTTATAAGGAAACACAAATATAATTTTCCTACTTTTCTCTGGCAAACGTATTCTAAAATATAAAGTGAGACTCATGGTATGAAGGGACATTCGATGATTAAAAGGTTGATCATCCCCTGCCAGCTATTGCAGATAAGAATACAGAATCATAAACACAAATTTTCAGCACTGTTAGCCAAACGACTACGTCTTTTGATGCCTATTGTTTAATTATATTATTCAAATATCCATTTTTTTTCCATGGAAGTATTTTAAAAATAATTCTGTAAATATATTGGTTTTAACAATGTTTATGTTACGATTTGGTGAACTTGAATATTCGTCTCTAGAGAATAATAATTCATCACATCTCTCTTTCATAATAGTAGATATTCTCTCTTTTTTTTTTAAACAGGTCATTAAGATTTGTTAAATTTGATGTTCAGAGAAATAAAACTTTGCATACATAAGTAAATACAGCTATTTATTTTATGCACCGTTTGTGAATTTGTTTGGTAAACATAGTTTTGATTTACGTCGATAAAAACACCAGTCGGTTTCTCATTCTCAACAAAACTCAGCTACGTATTTCTTTTACTAGTACTCACTGTACTTTATATATAATTTAAAAACTAATACATTTAAATTTTAGTTGTTTCATTTAAATAAAGTCATATTTTCATATATTTTTGTAAAAATTAAAAATGCAAACAAATTTGGGATTTAATTTTTCGTTTGGGAGCAATCACTTCCAGAATTAAAATTCATTCTGGTTATCAGATAGGAAAACCTTCACATAGTTTATATTCTAATAGAAGATTATATTTGTATAAAAATTATATATGAAAATATGAAATAATATAAGAAATATGAAACTATGATATATGAAAATTAGAGAATTGTTTTTTTGAATGAAAATTTGCAAAATCGAAAAAGTTACTGCCATTACTTTTCATCTGTCTAGTAAATGGTATTAAGGCTCCATATCTGTATGTTTTAGGACGCTCACGTGACTGTTATTAGCTTGAAAGAAAATTCATAAACGCAAATACATCAAGGTTATTGAGTCACCTCTCCCCATTTCTCAGTTCATATGCTCTGGCTGAGTGTAATTGTAATGTATCTGGCAACAGCCAGAATAAAAGAACTCTGAATTAATTGGAATCTGGCAAAACCAGATAGATAGAAAAACAGGAAAATTCTGTTTTGGTTAAGAACATTAGAACAATGATTTCAGGCTTAAAATGTATATATATAACGTGATTTGTGAATAAATATGTTTTCGTGAACATCTGCATCATAGATTAAGGCCCCAAAACACTACAGTAATTTTGATTACTTGCTGTGGTTTTTAGTCAAAGTCAAGGTACAGATTCTTTACTATTAATTGATTAGCGCGTTGTTTTTCACATAGCTTTGATATGTGAACAATTCTTCAAACCACAGTACTTCTAATCTTTCGTTTCTGAAGTGGCTGTAAGCTTGCTATTTTTTTTTTGTTTGTTTGTTTGGTTACTTTTGCATTACTTATCTAAATTATGTTTTTCGTTCGGAGGTTAAAGCAGTGCTTTTTTTCACCACTAGGTACTCCGTAAAAACCAATCACTTTGACCTTGGTTACTTTTTTGCTTCTTAATTTCTAAAACTAGATCAGGTGGTAACAGTTCTAACAACATGAAGATTAATAAATTACTGTAAGTTTCTACTCCCAATCACAGATAAGTTACACAATATTTAATTATACTCTGTGTTCCCAACATCTATCTGAAAATACAAATGAATTTCACAGTGTTCAAATAATTTTCTGAAAGCTTTTGAATATTTAGATCTTAAAGGCACGATACAGATGTGCATTTATCAATAAAACCTTTTTCCGAAACATTCTTCCAAGAATTCAATGGCCGATGTTACCTCCATGGTTTTAGATATTTTGTCTTTTCCAAAAAGGATAGGAGTAGTGGCAACAGTGTAATATTGCGAGAAAAGTATAGAATAAAAAATTGAGATGAAATACGCAAACAAACCAAAGATGTGTTTTCATTTTGGCGTATTTATTTATTGAAGTTATTTGTATCAGAATTCCTTTAAGTGATTAGTTTTAATACGAAATCTTTCACGTGTGTATTGATGTTATTTTGTTAACGAATAAGAATTCCGTTGATAGACGAAACCGCAAGTACGGGACATTTCCCAACAGCCGATTTATAAGTGGCTTTGGTCAATGATAATCTCTCAATTGTACTTAAAGCATTTATTGTCTAATGTCCTTTTAAATAATTAAACTTATCAGCATTACCCAGGGATCTGTTTTTATAAACAGCTATTTCAAAAGAGTTCCAAGAACTCAACCATTGATCTACATCACCCAAAAATTTGGAATTGAAGGCTTAGGTAATCTAATATTCCCATTTTCTGAAAGCTCACGTCGGATTTAGAACTATATAGGTGAGAATTATGAATAGTAGTAATTAACTCGCTTACTGACACTGGAATTTTAATTTGTTTCGATACTCTGAATTTTTACAAAATTACCTTTTCTCTATGTTCTCCAGACCTCTGAAATTCTAGATCTATATCTTTAGAGTTCCAGGGAACAGATGCATTATAGACGCCGGGCCCGTCTGCCATGTTTTTCTTTGGCGACAAACAGTAAAAATCGTATTTGAAAAATCGCCAAGTAAAAAAACAAGGCGGCGGTAAGCGTTTTTCACAATTTATATCATTATTATAGCACAATTTATAGAACGATTCGCAATTTATAGCATTATTAAAATAAAATTAGCATAATAATTATAATTTTTTACTTTATTTAAAAACTAAATAACTGATTATTAATATTTGTAGTATATATCAATACGGCATAAACACAATATATATCATTTAATAGTGTATATCATAATAAGCTCGACCCCCCGTTGTAATAAATAAAATTGAAAATAAATTTAATAAGAGACACACCAACCTACTTATCGCCCCCTAAGACCGCCAAAAAATCGCCAAGTTTGGCGAAAATAAAACACGGCGTCTATAATGCATCTGTACCAGTTCCAGATTCAATTGTTTTTCTGTATCAGAGTCAGTTGCGTTTAAGTGTTGATATTTATCGTCCAATGGTTTCCTTAATCGTATCACAATTAATATCTTTTTTAATAAGTTGGTCGTTAGTAGTTTCGTAACAGCAGTTCTCAACTGTGATCCAAAATCCCCACACATGAACATTACTGAGCATATCTGGGATGCCATGCAACGTGCTGTTCAGAAGAAATCTCTACCAACTCGTAGTGTTAGGAATTTATGGACAGCCCTGCAGGATTCAAGGTGTGAGTTACATTCAACATTACTCCAGACATTAGTCGAGTCCATGCCGCGTCGTGTTGCGGCACTTCTGCGTGTTCGCAAGGGGTGTACCTTTTTTTTTTTTTTTTTTTTTTTTTTTTTTTTTACTCTTTAGTGAAACTTCTCCGAGCGGCCACCCTTCTAAACGGCCAATTTTTCATGGCACGGATTTTTCGCCTCGTAGACTAATGGTAAAATAACTTGTATCAGCAACCACCTGACCCCCTCTAACCGGCCACCAAGTGGGATTGCCCCTTTTATTTTTCGGGAAATTCTACTCACTCCATGCATTAATTTTGAGCGAAAAAACTCAAGGTCAGGCTTATGGTCGGATATAAGACAAAGGAATAACTTAAGAAGTCCCTTCTAAGAAAGATTAAATCTGTTATCTCTTTTGTATTCTCCCCACACTCTTCAATAGGGAATCCCTATTGCACCATCCATAGAAACTGAGGGACGTACTGGAGAATCAAGCGTTGAAAGTGTCCTAGGGCCTTTGTTTGGAATTCCAATTGGTACAGTTAAGAAAAAATTTCACCTCTGTGAGCAAAACTGTCATTCACGCCAGTTTCATTTCATCAGTTGGTCAGTGATTTGAGTTGCAACGATATCGAAATGCGCTTTTGTAAATCTTGAGCAGAGCATTGAAGTTCTGCGTGAATACGAAAATGGCAAATCAGCAAGAAAGTTAGCTGAATTATTTAACTGCAGACGAACGGAAATCAACAAAATCATAAAAAAAAAAGAATTTTATTTTGAAGGAGTACGAAGACTATAGAACAAACAGAAACAAATTGTAGCCTTTAAAAAAATGTAAAGAAGCATGGAATAAAGAACTATTTTCTCTTTAGATAAGTTTTAAATTTCATTTATATAAGGAATATATGTCAGACTTGTTTATATTACGCATTATAGTAATTATCTTATAATAGTAAATAAAACCCTTCAGAGTGGCCGAACGATGGCCGAGTGGTTAGGGTGCTGGCCTTCGGTACCGAAGTTCGTTGGTTCGAATCCCACATTGGCATGGATGTTCGTAGCCGTTCGGAATCGGCTTTAAGCTGTAGGTCCCGGTCTCATTAGCCCTCGTGTTGCAAAAAGTAGACCGTAGCACTCCAAACCAAACCCTTCAGAGTGGCCAACCTCTCTAAGCGGCCAAATATTCTCGGTACATAGGGGTGGCCGCTCAGAGAGGTTTCACTGTTTAGTTTAGTTTGGTTTGGTGTGCTACGGTCTACTTTTTACAACAAGAGGGCTAATGAGACCGGGACCTACAGCTTAATGCTGATTCCGAGCTGCTACGAACATCCATGCCACTGTGGGATTCGAATCCACGAACTCCGGTACCGAAGGCCAGCACATTAACCAATTGGCCATCGTTCGGCCAGAGGTTTCACTGTATATATCTCTCAAAGCGTATTCCCCCACCCCTCAGATTACCTTTATATAAATAATATATATAAAAAAACTTTTCCAATTTTCTAACATTACCTAAATAAAGAATTTTCACCTTTTGTTCTCAGTGGAATGATTCGAAATATAAATGAATATTAGTCATAAATACCGATTTCATTAGTATTGAAATTTTCTAATAAAGTTTAACTTACGAAAGAGACAAGCAAACGAATGGTATGCATAAAAAGAACCACATTTTAATGAATACAGTTCCTGTCCCCTTTCAGATTGGGGATTTGCTTACACGGTACAGTTTGAATTGTCGAATATTATATCCTTAACTTTTCAGCAGGAGTCGATGGTCTTGTAAGTCTGGTCTTCCAGAATCACATCTTCCTCCAGGCAAGTCTTGAAACTAATGGGGTACAAAAAGGAATTCAAGTTACAAGTCGACATCGAACGTGAAATGGAACATCATTACTTGTTCAAAACTCAGATTATATTTTTAAACTCAAACTTACAATGGTACAGTTAACTAAAAAAAGAATTAGATCAGTTGAAACCTGTATATCTCTAAATGTTTTTTTCTTTTGACACTAGATGTTTGGATCAAACATAGCCAATAAATATAAGCTCTTGGTAGCTTACAATAAATGGGATTTATGGATGTTATAAAATGTGTAAAACAAAGGCTGGGGCTTTTAATTTATGTATGAAAATTAGTTTTTTATTAACATAACTAGCATACAGCCCGTCATATGACGGAATCAGTAAAATCTTTAATTTTCCAAAATTGTAAAGTACCTTATGAGGCAGGTAAAAAAATGGTTTGTTTTTTGGCTGAAAATTATCTTGCAACAAAAAATAATCGATGATTCAATTTAAAATTATCACATATGTACCTAATCTATTATTTAAGCCAAATATAAAAGAAAATTATTTACGTAATATCTAAGTTCAATGATAAAACGTATGAAAATAAAGGCATAATTTAAATAATTTAAAATAAAAAATGATTGAATGAGATGGTTAAAGGAATGACGTCATAATGCTAGAAAAATATTATTTTTACCTATTTGCTGTGTGATAAATTGATAAATTTAATCGCCTGCTCTTAACCGGGGAAAATAGGAGTTGAAATAATGGCATTAAAAGCTCGAAAAGAGGGGAAGGGGTGGATTTCGAACGTTTTAAAGAAGACAGTATTTTTTGCTGTGATATGAAGCATATTTATATCAATTTATTTTAGAATCGGATCGATAGTTTAGGAGAAGATAAACATTACTCTCTTTGAATTTTGCTAACTATGGATGCCTCTATCCATTCCGGGTCCAACCGCTTCATAAAATCGAGGACAGACGTACAGATAACTTAGACTATTATTATATAGGGGATTTGGCACCTCCCTTATAATTAAACTTGTAGTTTGGGAATTTCTGATTCAGACTCAATGGCCTACATACAGTTGGTGGTCCAATTTTATGGTAGCAATTTTGTATTAAAGCTTTTTGTTAACATTAAGGAAAGAAAAATTTGACATTTTTAATAAAAATCATTTAATGTAATGCAGAATAAAAGATTTGTTATGTAAATGGACCCTAAACTTGATTATTTATATTTTATAGATGGCTCCCCAAATTTCAAGTCAAATTACCATTTTAGGACATCTTGAAAAAATTTTAGGGTATTCTGGACAACATGTTCCATAAACAGTTATGTGAATACACTTTCCAAGAGAAAATATTCTTATCAACAACATTTTTAAGTGCAATAACTGCTTTTTTTAAGATAACTAATTGCAAATAAATTTTGATTAAATTAAATAAACTGCATTTTTTTTTATTTCTCTACACGTTCAGTTAATTTCTTCAATCAAACCCCGTCATTCGCAAATTTGAAGTAGGGTCATTATTTACAATCAAGTCAAGTTTTCTTCAGGTTGGATTTGGGTAGAAGACACAAAAGTCGGGTGAGAAATTGATGACTTTAACATTGAATTGCAAAATGAAGATTGCATCGCAATAAGCTACTAGGTTTAAAGTAGTATAATTATTGTTACGAACTTCACAGCTGGATTCGGGAATTGAAGGGACTTTAAGTAAGACTACAGCACGAAAACAGTCATTTATTAGCATGCAGTTGGAGAATACAACACACCGTGCGTACTCTGTAAACCGAGAGATCCATTTAACGACTACTCTGTTTGGGACTCAGCCTGCCTTATATAGGCCCGAAGAAACTGCTGAAATATTCCAGAAACCGGAACCGGAAGTTGTCACGTATCGCCACATTTGGCGACGAACTTGGCTATGAACTTGGCGACAAAAAATAGGTTGCCAAAACTGTCGCCAACGAGCCGGTGTATATAAACCAGTTCATTCCATTACCAGATAAAATATCAATTTTTCGGATATTCTAATGTTAATACAGTTTGATGTTGAACATTTTTAATTTGATTTATAATTCTTATTTAGATAAAGGGGTGGAAACAATCTTTACCAATAGACTTTTGTACGAAATTTTCATGGGTATCATTTGTCTTTTCCGTATCTTTTAATATGACTTTTGGAATATCTGTATTTTCCTATTTTCCTGTTTCATCATCCTCAGTATCAAAAATAACCCGTAATTCTATAACTATTTCTTTGTCTGTAAAATCTCCAGAAGTAGCGAGAGAACTGTCTATAGTTATATACTCCTCAAAAGAAACGTCTACTTCTACTATTTTCCTTACTGCCATATAGTCTTCATTCTGCAATTCAATGTTAATGTCGGAATTTTCTCACCCCTCTTCCGACTCTTGTGTCTTTTACCCACAGCCAGTTTGGAGAAAACCTTACTTGGTTGTAAACAATGACTCTTTAAAACCTACTATCTTACTGCTATCCAATCTTCATTCTGCAGTTAAAAGTGAATATCGTCAATTTCTCGCCTCTCTTCCTACTTATCTACACACACACATATATATACAGGGCTGAGGCTAGTAAGTGTGCAGTGTGTATATGCACGCAGATGACCGAATTTCTAGGACAGTCGATGGGATATCTACTAGGTATACATATTGGTAGGGGGTGGGTAAATGCTATCTTATACGCAAGAATAAAGAGCGGCCAAATACCACCATGTTTCCGCAGGTAGTTAATAAAACACAACCGTGAGTCTGAAATGTACTATACAGGACTCGATCATGATAATTTATGGCCCTGGGCAAGCAAAAAGGTTTAGGCTCCTATTCCACGTTTTACCAAAAATAGACTAAATTTACCAAAAATATACACCACCCTATATAAAACTACACAACTTCCTTACGAGAAATGTACCGCAAAAAGAAAAAAACTATAAATTACACATTTATTGAACATTAATGTGTGCCATATGTATAAATAATGCATTCTTTGGCGGTATAATTTTATCGCCAAATCTGTTTCGAAATATCGCTAATGTTACTATGTTTTTCCTGACAATCTAGCACCGATCCAAACCCATATGGATATGTGGCCCTATTTGTTTTTCTGACGAGCCAGTCCGTTTGGCGGCCACAACTATCAACAATTGAGGAATTACGTCTTCACAAATACACAACTTGTAACAATATGAACAAATTCGTTTATGTTACTTAAAGACAGTACAAAGAATTAGAATTTAGGAAACACTCACATGTTCGGCCCTTCGGTGTCATTGACTTGTATGGAGTGGAGTGCGTATGTCTTGGCCCCCTTTGTGATCCACCCGTTGTAGCGTAGGTATAGGGCCTTCATTTCCTTCAAGGGTTTCATGCCCTCACCAAGTGTGATCACCGTAGTGCGGATGTCGCCTGGCATCAGCTTTTCATCTTTCCTGCAGATCAATTAGAACAATTAGAGCCTTGCAGAATTTCGATTACACCACAATCGATCAAGGTCAAGGTAATTGGTTAAACAGAGTATCTGGTGGTATGAAAATAACCCCTATAACATCTAAATAAAATCTAAAACATAATTTGGAACATCTGTAAGGGATGTGAACTTAACGATAATTTAGTGTTCACTTATTGAAATTAAGTTCAAAATTGGTTTAAGTAAAATATCCCGCTAAAATCCATCAGAGCCGAGGCAAAACAATACGTTGCTCGAAGAGTTTATACTTGGCGATGATTTAAGAGTCAATAAGAGTTTTCAGCATCAAAATAAGTTTATACAGGAAAGGGAGGATAATAACAGAGTTGATTTTTCAATGTCTAAGGTAATTGGATACTGACCGTATAGGATAGTTCCGTATTAAACTTTGATGAAAATTGTTCTTTTTTTAATGGTTTTCACTGAGAGATTTCTTTCAACACACTTCACCTCTGATACAACGACAAATTCTCCAGGGTAATAATCCGTGACCCTTTATAAAATTTTTGTTGGTACAATGTCAATATTTATGTTCAAAGAAAACTATAAAATTGTTACAAATAATTTTAAATTATATTTTCCGACTATTTTTAAAAATTGAGTCACATATTGTTCTGGAAATATAGCACTTAGTATGGAAGACACTCAATCACCTTAAATTTCATCATTGTTATTTATATAGAAAAAATACAGATAAACTAGCAACAACTGCTGGAAAAACCAATTCACTGTATAAGTTATACCATATCACTGTATAAGTGATACGTATTTGCAACTTATACACTGTCGGGTGTACGGGTGGGAACCCTAGCATTCAGATGATTTATAACTATGAAAATTTCATCCTCCAGGTTGAGGATTGGGCTAATAACTGTATCCGTAAAAAAGTAATTTATTAATAAATTAATTGATTGCTACGAAACTCAGAAAAGGAAATTTACGATTGGAATGCGATTTCGAACAGGTTGAAAGACTACTGAGAAATGAACTTTAAGGGAACACATCAACTTTAGGTGGTCTCAGGGGTTTTAAACGTTCCAAAATGGAATTTTTTTTATAAGTGATTATATTTCTTCATTTGTTTCTGAACATATTGAAAAAAAAAACCACTTTTAAACATTCGCCGTAGATCGTGAGTTATAGACAAAACAATGTTTAGATATATGGCATATTCGGAACTTGTTTATATTCTGGAAATCTGGTGTACATTGCGTAAAGTTTGCTGAAAAACAAGTTGATCTTCAAACTTAACAAGCCAGACAGGCTAAACGAAGAAAATATTAACATAAAAATGAAAGCTGGTGTTAGCTGAAGGTACTTCCTATATATCTGAACGATTTTCAGAAAATTAAATTTATTATATACCCCACTTTTTCATTATTTTAACTTTAGAGGCTTTTTTCTCAAAAGTGTAATTTTCGCCACCATCCGTAAGATTTAAGGTCCGTAAGTCTCCGTCCACGTTCGGAGAACTTTTTTCTTTAAACGTAGAAACTAGTTCATGTTTTTACATTTTTAGATTTATTTCTCATATTATCATAGAGAATTGCACTCAAATTTATTCCTGGAGAAGTTTTTATAAAATTTCTAATAAATGAAGAAAATTTAGTAAAAAAAATCGGGTTTTTTCAAAAGGTCTAATTTTTTAATAAATTAAATTATTTCAATATATTTTGACGCAACACATTTCTTATACACTGGACTAGTGAATCACCTAAAATCTTTTCTTAATTTACATTTGGTAAAAAATTTCGGTCCTTTAAAATCATACACATTGAATTTTTAACGAATTTTCATTACATTTATATCTAACTATGAGTGTAACATCATTAAAAATTATCCAAATTTAAAGCTTTTAGGTCATTCACTAGTAAATACTATCAAAAGCATTCATAATTATTTTCAACAAAATATTTTGAGAACTTTTTGAGAAATCACATTTCAAGTTTCAGCATTTTATTAAAAATACCGTTCTGAGAAAAACGCATTTGAAGTTTATGAAAGCAAATTTAACTATTAAAAAATTAAAATACATGTTTAAAATTCTCCACACTTTCTTGCTCTCTAATTGCCAAGTTGCTAATTATTAAAACTGCTAGAAAAATGTTTAAACTGATTTCATGAAAATTTAAAAAAGTTTTGTAAAAAATTCTCTTTAAAAGGCTTTAAATTCACAACTTCCGGTTCCGAAGTCGCTACTTCAGTTTTGTTTTGACAGCTGTAACTTTTCTTTAAAATGCCAGAGACAAAACAAAAACATATTTAGAAGCCATAAAGTTGAAAATTTACAATAGAGAAATAAAAAAAAAATATATGATTTTTGGCAAAAATGACGTTTTTAACGTGGACGTAAACCTTAAAAAATCTGTTCAATGTATGTGCTTGAAATTTTCCATTTTTGAATGTATGTTTATTATCTATAGAATGAATACATATTTCGTGAAAATTTTTATATCTTCAATATTTGTTTGATTAAAATGAAATTAATTTATTGTTTTTTAATTTGGAATTATATTTTAAAATAGTTAATGTTAAATTTATAATGTAAAGAATTCACTCTATAGAGCAGGGCTGAGCAAATACTTTTAAGCGATGGGCCAAAATGAAATTTTCAAAATGTCTCCCTGGCCGGAGGACTATACCGCGTACGTTGTGCACACGCGAATGTTTTGGGTGGAGTTTTTTCCCTGACCAAGAAATTTTTTTGACAAAAACTCTATAAGTATCATTTTAAAGCGTTTGGACAGAGAAATATGACAGTTAATAAAAGATAATAGTAATGATAAATAGTCTTACTTAGGTACGAACAATTTGTGCCTAGTAAAATATGTCACGTATTTTTTAAAGAAATAGGATCCATTATATTAAATCAATGGTCATTAAATAAATCTGTTAATGAAAGATTTTATTTTGATATTTATTTATATGTTAATGATACAAATTATTTTATTTTGATCAAAGTTATTACATTTTATAAATATAATAGTAAATAGAGTTATAAAATTTTACCTACAAAAAGTCCACTTTTTCAATTTATTATTATATTTGCAAAATAACAAACATTAGTCTCAAAAGAAATGACGAGTATGCGACTAGTGCTAAATCAAAATAAACAGTACGCGTGCTGCGGTCTGTCGTCTCTCGAAGAGTGAGAGGAGTGCACGTTCAATTCTATGTAGTAAGTCGACCGCAGTGTTGCCAACCTTCAAAGGCAAAATTATGTATTTTAGGACCTAAAATTATGGCATTGGCTTATAAATTATCGTACATTTTTGTAATAGTTAAAAATAGTGTTAATAGATGGCGCTTGTACGATATACTTTTCTCTCCCCCTACACACTTTTATTTTTTTTTTTTGGGGGGGGGGGTGGCAAAAAATATGTAAATATTTTAATATGATTCATTAAATATTTTTCTATCATCTCGTATTTTACTTTAAATGAAACACCAGACATGTGATTTTTCTTTACTGATTTAAGAATAAAATTGTATATATATATATATATATATATATATATATATATATATATATATATATATATATATATATATATATATATATATATATATATATACTTTTTAATAATGCTATAATTTATTATTTACTGTGGTTATTTTAAATATGAAATATTCAGTAATAAAACCGATTATTATTTAATAATCGGTTTAATTACTAAAAATACCATATTTTAGTGAAAACTGCAATAGAACAAGTAAAATGCAAAATTACTTCTAATTATCCATAATTATGTAATCATTAAAGAAATATCTCCAGTATAATTGTGAATATTCAGTAATTTTGCATTTAACAATTTTATGTTTTAGACTGATTTAAATAATTTGAAATAACTAACAGATAAAACACTGGACATAACAATTTTTAAAATTCTTTATTTTATATTCGTTTTAAAAAATATCAAACATTAGTACCTAGGTCATATTCAATTTCACAAATATACTTTTTTTATAATTGACACTTTCCTTTCTTTTATTACACAGTACATATGGGCTTTCTCAACCCCTGTGTCAGGATTATTTATTTTCATTTAATGAAGCACCTCAAAACATGCTCCTTAAGCTGCTCTGAAATCTACAACAATAATTATTGGATGGGAAAAAGTGATAAAAAAATTAATTAGACATTCTCTATTTTTTGTTGTTGATCTTTATAGTTACAGTTAAATTACACGTTCTTTTAATTCTCCATTAGTCTAATGTTATTTTATCGTACAAATCAGAAAATTATCGTACAGTTTTTCAGAATTATGTCACATAATTTTGAGATTATTTTTCATCGTACAGCGTCCTAAGATATCGTACATATACGATAATTATCTTATGGTTGGCAACACTGGTCGACCGCACGCTTTATGAGAGTATGTATGTTGCGTACATTAAAGTACGGATATGGTTACAGCTGTTCAAATTATAATACTCTCTATTATTTATATTTTTTTCATTATTTATATGTACACTAAGCATACAAATACTGTTGATTTCAAAAAAGTTTCATATAAAAGATTAAAAAAAATTGCATGATTTTTGCATGATTGCAGGATTTTTCAAAGGGCCGGATAAAGTAAGCAAAAGGGCCGGTTTATATAATTTAATATAAAATTAATATAATAAATTAATAAGAACTTTTAAATACTTTACGGATAGCAAATGATAAGTCAAAATTTTTTTAAAAAAATTTGTAAATGTCAGCTAAATATATTATATTTATTTGATTTTAAAATAAAATATTTATCATTTGAAAATGTTATTAAGAGTTGCTAATTTTTTTAAAGCTGTAATAATATTAAGTTATTGGTAACAACAACATCACATGTATTGGTAAATAACAACACATTTACTCTGTCGAGTAGAAGAGTTTAAACCCCTGAGTAACCTTTAATGGAAAATTTTTTCTTATTTTTCGTCATATCTTTTTTTTCTATTGTTACCATAAATACATAGAGTTGTGAACAGTGGAAAAAAACCCGGTTTAAACCCGGGAAAAAACCGGGTTTTTTTGGGAAGGGAATTTTGAAAATTTTCAAAAAATGGGAATTTTGAAGTATTTTGTTTATTTTTTATCCTAATCCCACAAGACAATTTTTACATTTCATAAATGATTTGATATTAATAGTTAACTGGCAACTGTAATGAATAAACGTGTAAGAAAGCCAAACAGACAAAAAATTGTAGAATTGGGATTAACTAACTATATTTGGCAATGTATCATGTTTAGCATGAAAGTATGAGTATATTATTCCTTTGAGAAATATCCAATATTTTTATTATTACATAAATATTAGGTAATAATCTGTAGTGTCAAAAAACCCATAAATCTTTATTTTTCTTGGATAATATCTTTCTCTCTTTCATTATATATATATATATATATATATATATATATATATATATATATATATATATATATATATGTGTGTGTGTATATGTATATATATATATTGAACATATAAATGCAAACATATATATGTATATATATATATTTAAATAATATATGCATTACAAAAACTAATAAACTGTTATTTTAAATTTAATGATATTTATTTTTATATTATAAAAGGAGGGAAAAAGTTTAACATAAAGCAATTTACATAATAAATAATGATAAAAAATAACGTATATAATTATTATATTAGCAGTTAAAATTGAAGCAACCAGTTATGTGTTTGATAAGACTAACAGGGTAATTAATTATATAAGTACTACTATAAAATTATTTAAATGCTCAGTGCTATAATTTCTTGAATATATATGTATATATATGTATATATATAAATATATATATATATATATATATATATATGTATATATATATATATGTATGTATATATATATATATATATATATATATATATATATATATATATATATATATATATATATATATATATATATGTATATATATATATATATATATATATATATATATATATATATAAATATATATATATATATATATATATATATGCTATATATATAAAATATATATATGTAAGCATATATAAAATTGATATATCTTCCAAAATATATTATTCCCCAAAATTCCTTGGTTTATTCCCGCCTTTTCAAAATTCCGGGTATTTTACATCTCTATAAATACATGGGATTTTCAGATTTGGTTATGTATTTTTATTCAATTAGTTCTGCTGAATTTACTACGTTTCTAAAACATAACAGCTTTTATTGGCCCGTCACATGAGGGGATCAGTAAAATTTTGCTAACCCTAACTTATCAAAATTCCAATATGGCTTCTATTCATTCCAGATCTTTTGAATGTAATTGGTTCAAAGATGTGGGTTTCGGGGAAAATCTTCCGAAGTTTGTCGAAGTTCAACAGCTATAGAGAATGTGCGCATGACGTCAGATGCAGCAAAAATTGCAGCTCAACCTCCTCGTTGGCAAAACATTTGAATCTCCTACGGATTGTGCTTGGTTTTGGGGGTTTAGTTATGTCAATTATCTGAAAATGGTAAGAAGCTGTTGTACGTAAGGTTGTACTAAGCGTTTCAAAAAATGTGGAAGTATTGGATTTTATTGCTTTCCTAAAGATTCTACATTGCTAATACTTCGGATGAAAGCTTTGAAAAGGCAAGACTAGACTCCAAGTTCTTCAAGAATTTGCTGCAAACATTTTCAGAATGGTAATAAAACGTTGATGTTACTGTGATGTAATAGATTATATAAAATTATTATGCTGTAAGAAGTTTTTTTCATATTTCTAATGTATTTTCTATGCTTTTGTGAGAAGTACTGTACCTATAAATGTAATTATTTTTTGTCTTTAAAATGATCAGGTTTTGTACATTTTTATTAAACTATTTATGTAATAGTTCATTGTGTCTGGTAATATAATCAATGTAGTTATACTTTGATTATGATACTTAATAGCACTATATAAAGTGTTTAATTAAAAAAATATATACTTTTGTAAGTGCTAAAAATATCTATTTTGAATTACTTGGCCAGTTTCTGACGTTTCCTTCCCATTTCCTTAAATAAAATTTAGTTTTATTGTATAAGTGATCCATATCGAAGCTCATAAGATACAATGAAAATATTTCTTGTTTTCATTGTTTCCTATGAGCGTCGATAGGGATCACGTATACAATAAAACTAAATTTTATTTATCTAATTATGCGGAAAATTTGTGTTCATCAGACAAGGACTATTTATCCAAATTAATGTTCGTTAAGCCGAATAACAGTATATATCATTGACGATCCGTATTTTATTACGGATTGGAAAACATGACACTGTGGCCGTCAGTCACTGACTGATATCGAGGCTAATTCAAAATAGATTTTTTAACACTTAATTATATATTTAAAATTATAATTAAAAATTATATATATTTTTTTTTACAAAATTAAACACTTTACACAGTAATATTAAGTATCATAATCAAAGTATAATTACTTTGATTGTGTTAACGGGCACAATAAACTATTATATAAATAAGGATTTATTAAAAATGTGAAAAACCTGATCATTTTAAGGACAAAAAATAATTACAATTATAGGTACAGTTCTCACTAAAACATAGAAAATACATTAGAAATATGAAAAAAAAAACAATTTAGTACTAATAAAAAAATTGCAAGAGCATAATAATTTTATATAATCTATTACATTACAGTACGGTTAACGTTTTATTACCATTCTGAAAATGTTTTCCGCAAATTCTCGAAGAAGAACTGGGAGTCCAGTCTCGTCTTTTCATAGCTTTTATCCAAAGCATTCGCAATGTAGGATATATAGGAAAGCAATAAAATCCGATATTTAAACCTTTTTTGAAACGCTGAGTACAGCCATATGCGCAACAGCTTGTTACCATTTTCAAATAATTGACAAAATTAAAACCCCCAATAACAAAGCACACTCCGTAGGAAGTATAAAAGTTTTGCCAACGAGGAAGTTGAGCTGTAATTTTTGCTGCACCAGACGTCATGCGCACTCTCTCTATACTCGATACTAGACCTTAGAAATCACGGTTGATCAGCGGACCTAACCAATCAGATTCGTTTCGGTTTTGAAGACATCCTAGTAACCCTTGAATAGCTTACAGTTTGGCTTCATTTTTCTATGCATTTGGCGATTCAAAACTTTTTATAAGCAACATTATTATCGGATTAAAGTGAGCCTTTACAAAAGTAGCCCTTTCTTCTTCTTCTTTTTTTTTCTTGTTCTAGTTTACGCAATAGATTATAAGGGCACTTTTTGATATTTTTATTTTGACATATTTAACTTTTCATCAACATGTTTATTGATTGTGACTTGTGTCAGGACGATTTCTATTGTCAAATTGAGTATTGAATACAGTTTAGTTAATATTTATTCAACTCCTCTTCTTAGCCCACTCTCCTGTTTCTAATCATGGATCTTGTTGGTGCTTCAACCACATTTGGCGAAATTGGCGTGATTGCAGCTTGCGTGCGTGGCGTGCTTGCAGCGTGGCGTTTGAAATCTGGCGAGGGGATCGTAACTCAACAAATTGATACGTAAACAAAAACAACATTTTGAGGAAAAATTTTACAAAAATTGAATAGTTAAAATCTAATTGAATTAACAAAGAAAACACAAAGGAAACACATAACATTCATACTAAATAGACTGAAACATTCACTTAATCACAAATTAAATAAACTGAGTGTGATTTTCATCACAAATTTGGTATTTAGTGTAAATTGTAAAATTAATTTATGTATTTTGAGTGGAGGTTGAAGAGGAGTTGTAAAATTGAAATTTTTTTTTCAAATCTCTTATTATCTGTTAAGTTAAAAGAATGTTTTGGGGTTTTGTCAGTCTGAGTAACATTTGAATTTGACTTACATCGACCCTTATTTTAATTTATTTTAATTAAAAACATTTTAAATATTAGAAACAAATTTTCATAGCTTTTTAAATGAAGTAGTACAAAGATTGAAAAATGCTGTTTTCTACAAAATAAGTTTTACGGAGCAAACTTGAACTTCTTCAAGTATCTTGTAAAAATTTAAGAAACTCAAGATTCTAGATATTTAATAAATATCTACTGTGCAAATACATGTATTATATTGCAGGGAAATCTTACCTAGTAAATAAGTTAATTTTGAATGAAAAAAATAAGGGAAATACTGCATTTAATATTTTAGCTGTAAAATATTTAAAAGTAATGTATTTATCCCTCATTAACTCATTTGATAGATGGGCCATTCTCATAAAATATAACACATTCATGTTTTTGTTAGCAGGTTTTGAGATATTGGCTCTGAAAAGAGCCTTTGATTGTTTTCAGAAGACATAATTATTTTCAGAAGACTTATTTGGAAAACTCGTGCACGTGAAACTTAAAACAGTTTTACCACAAGCGCGCCAAACTTTGGGGAAACTAGTCTTGACTCTGTTGTCAATGGTAATCTTTCCCATGATTGGCACGTTTCTTTTTTGTAAGCGGTCCTGTGATTGGTTAGATCTGCTGATCAACCGTGATTTCTATGGTCTAGTGAAAGAGATGTCAAATAGCGAGGGGTATAGTTAAATCTCAGACAGCGAGCGAGCTAGATAAGTGATACAGCGATCGGCGATGGGTCTGTTTCAAGGACATCAATGTTTCCAAACCGTGTGGTTATGTATAAAAATAAACACACAAACTTGTTAATTTTCAAAGATATATAGCTTAAAAATATATATATCTAAATCACCTCATAACATGTGCACAACTGGTTAAAGACATCATCGGCTGGGCAGAAAATTACGAGCTTAACGATGATTAAAGGGTTAAAAATGTAAAAATCTAAAAAAAAAAAAAAAAATGAGTTTTTGGACGTTCAAAGGTGATTGTTACATATTATAAATTCTTAGCAAAATCATGGAAAACTTCTTAGAGTCTTAGAGAGAATTCTTAGGTCAAAGCTCATCCGGGGCTGTCGTGCCCATCAAGAATACGAAATCTCGAAACCGTGTCTAGCCACAACTCAATTTCAGCTGAATTAAGTTCCGAAAACGTATGCATTTCCCTTTTCTGCCAAGAGATGGCACTACTTACTCCGTAAGAGTGACGTTCTGCTCCTCTCCGTTATTTCCGACCAGTGTGAGGATGAGCTGACCGAACGACTTCTTGACGTCTTTGCCGAAGTGAACAGTCACCGTCGCCATCTGGGCTACAATATGAAACCAGAGAATAAACGATATAAACGAACCAACAACTAGAACAGAAATCGGTAGACTTTTGAAAGAGAAAAAGTCAAAATGCGAATGAAAACTATATGAGGTTGGAGGTACATACTACAGAATGGTGTCTCCGCTTTGGTCATGAGGTAGTAGATGCCCTCTCCTTCGACGTGGTATCCCATGCGTCCGCATCCTTCTCCACATTGCAGACACTTGGCAGACGAGAACTCGGTGTAGTTCGGACATTGGTAGCCCAAAAAGAGACACCCTTCGGGATACAGGATGGAGTCCGTGAACAGGTGGACAGCCCTCTCGTGGTTGCACGTCCTCTCACGCTCGCCCTCTGCAAGATAGTATAAATCCGAGATATAACGCTACTTTTAAATTAACCCTTTGACAGTTTCATTTTTTTTTCCAGAATTCGATCAGAAAAATGTCACATTTTTTTTTCATTTTATGTAAAGATATGTTATTAAAATTAACATTTCTAATATTTTTAAGCATTTATTACAACTTTTTTTCTTTCTATGAAAGCATCATAGAACTGAAGTTTACCTTTAGTCTCGTCCATATCCAAGTTAATTTTTGGAATTCCAGTGAAAGCAAATCTAGGAGGAGGATCCGAAGGATTATCACAATTAATTTCAAAACATTGTCTTGCTTGACTGATTCCATCTGTACTGCTATCAGAGTCACTACTATCCTAGCCATCTAGTAAACTTTCGCTACTATCATTTACAGATAATTCAGTTTCTGATTCCGAGTCACAGTTCGAATCACAAGAAATTAGCTCCATACGCTGTGAATTATCCATTATTTAAAAGTAAAAATATGTTATTGAACTCTTACATCAATAAAATTATCAGGCGGTTAATAAAATATAACGAGAAAGCTATACACTGAAAGATAACAATTCGTCTTCTGATACAAAACATGCGAAAAAACCCGCGCTTTTGAACCAATCAGAGTAGAAAATACAATAAACTACAAACTATCATTTACTGGACGAATAAATTGCTATACGAATAATTTGTTACTAAAACTGGAAAAAATACGGCCGAAACAGCGCTAGCGAAATAGAAATCAGATTGCCCGTAGGCTGTGCAGGCAAATCAGTAAAGGTCCGAAAGCTGTGCCCGTAAGGGGAACGGGCAAAACAGGGAAGGGGTTAATTCCCATTCTTTCATTATGTCCTACACAACGTTTCATAACTTTCTAAACATTAGATTCGATTTTAG
This sequence comes from Pardosa pseudoannulata, assembly GCA_032207245.1. Classification (NCBI taxonomy): domain Eukaryota; kingdom Metazoa; phylum Arthropoda; class Arachnida; order Araneae; family Lycosidae; genus Pardosa; species Pardosa pseudoannulata. The sequence goes on along the minus strand of CM063499.1, from coordinate 29,522,657 downwards.
ACAACTTTAAAGGAAGTTTAATTATGTAAAATAACAGACTTTTATCTTAAATCTTGGGACTTTGCAATATAGTGTTAAGCATATTCAAGACGTTTTTTTCACATTTCTGGCAGATAAGCATGGTTTCTTTTGTGGTACATAAGCTCTATATTCCTTAGAATGTTAAAAAAAATTCTTGCCTTCTGTGGATGCACATTGACAACAGATGTCCCTTTTAACTCCCTTACTATATTTACTTCAGAAATTCTAGTTTCTCTTTAAAATCTCAGTATCCGCCTCTCTAACTGAGGCGAAGAAGTCTTTTTGGGCCCACCATTTCCATTTGGTCTGTGGAAAAATCCGTACCTTTTATAATCATTAATTACGTAATGCACTGTTCAACGAAGCTTTTTCACAATTTCTGCAATATCTCTTATGCTTTTCTTCTCTTTCCATAGCTTCACAATTAAGTTTTTCATACCTATAGAAATTTGATTTGTCTCCATTTCCCAAAATTTAAAACAAGAAAAATGAATTTAAGCAGTTCAGTCTCAAAGCTTTGACTTGAATTCGTGCCAAAGATGCAACAGTGTTTTAAAAAATTGCATAAAATTTGCATAAAGCGGTGTATAGGGCAAAAACAAATGTCCAATTTTTTTTTTTTTTGGCTGTGGAAATCTCAAAATTTTAGCTTTAAATTATTTTTAAATTAAATGCAGTGTTTTATTGAAATTCAAACCAGTCATCTCAATCGTGGAAGACATTACCGTTTAAAAAATATTTCATTTAAAAAGTAAAATTCGCTTTTAAAATATTGCGCCACAAAATGGATTTGCACTTTTCGACGGAACTTTTTCTTTGGTTCACTGTATATGATACAAGACGGAGTCTACGGCGGGTGGTTGAAGTCATGGCCAGAAGAAGACACCGTTTTAGTCACCAAAGACCTTTATTATTACAGCATCGAAGGCTTTTCATTTCATTATAGCGACGGAACAAAATGAGAGATCAGCTAAGAGTAAAAATCTAAGTAAAAATCTGAGTAAGAATCTATGTAAACATCTGGGTATAAATCTAGGTCAGAATCGAAATAGAAATTCATCTTCGGTGGCTTAGTACATCTCCTTTTCATCCGGAAATACCTATATTGGCCGCTAGGGAACTATAAATTTATAACCTTAGACTAACTTGTTAGACCCCTTTCCATGAGGGCGTGTACTGAGCCCCAGTAGTAAGTTTAGATTAAGAGTAAAAAATGGGAAGGTTGGTTCGTTGGTTGGTTGGTTGGAGCTTAATGGCACTGAATCCTCTTGTTATATATTGTGCCAAACACAAGTACTCAGAAGTAAAAAATATATTTTAAAAATAATTTCAAAGTTTAAAACTTAACAACAAAGCGATGTTTCGACAAGAAATACGAAAAGAAATATGTGTGGAATTAAAAAGGTGAATAAAGTGAGATTTTAATATCAAATATGAGGATAAAAACCAATGACTTTTAAAAAGGTAAAAAGTTCAGGATGAGGCGACGCATTTAAAAGATATTTGATATCAAGGGTGGCAGAGTAAAAATAATGGAGACGATGTTGATCATAGATGGGACAGTCTATCAGGGCGTGTTTAACAGACATGTTGGTCTTACAAATTTTACATGAAGGTGCGTGATCACCGAGTAAGAGATGACGATGGGTGAACCGTGTGTGTCCAATACGAAGACGGGTGAGGATGACGTCATGCTTTCTGGATGACAGATGGTTTCACTTTTCAATTATTGGCTTAATATTACGCAGCTTGTTATCAATAAAAAAATGGGAAAGCAAAGAGACGCGGGGTTTTGCCCTTCGCTGTAGATTTTGAACCCCCCTCTTGAGGATTTTCTCGGGCCTTAATAAGGGCTTTCGGCTATAAATTTACGTCATCATGTTTGAACTATCGAATTACGGGAAGTTATTTGACAATATATTCTTTAAGGGGCCGTCTTCGGGGTTTCATACAAACTACTTACATCCGTTTACCAATTTAGTTTACTTTTACCTTACACACACATATTCACAGAACAGAAAGGTATACATAATCGTGCTACTACTCACTGAACATGTCGATGAAAGCTCCTTTGATGGTGCTACCGCATCCGGGTTGTCTCTTTCCCCCGTTCGGGTAGAAGTCGATGTGTCCGATAGGTGTGCCCATGCCCACTCCTCCGTAGATGAGGAGGTCTGCGTTGGTGTGCACTACGTCCACTAGCTCTCCGTCATCCCGGAACAAATGCACCTCCCCTCCGTATTCTTCGAACAGAGGGCTGGCGGGGTCCAGGCCTAAATAGAAAAACATCCTCATATGAGTACAGATGGATCATTGGGGATGACAGGGGTTTCGCACTTCAATGTATAAGATGGAAATGAATATTTAAATTTTTAAAGCGATTCCTCTTTGTTTCAATGGGCTTCAGAGGGTGATGTCCCCATTCAGGCATTCCCAGCTGACACGGTAGAAGAAAATTATCCCGTTTCAGGCGGTGGAATATAAAGGAATCGTTTGGTTTTCTCGTTTGAAGCTGGAATTTTACGTTTGGCGATAAAAACAAGTTTGGCTTCAAAACAAAATTTCGCATGCTGTTAGCATTTATTCACCTTCATTTTTTATCGAGTTCTTTCTGTGTATCGGAAGAATAGGTATTAATTCCTCACGACATCTTTTTCAACCCTTGCTCTTTCATCTTTTCCAGAGCAGTCTTTGCATCTTCGAGTGCATGTGAAAAGCCTTGGTTACTATCATATTACAGTCGAGATAGGTCAAAGGCAACTTCCGCTCCAAAATGACCTCAGAAATAGCCAAGGATGGGAATTTGGTACCACAAATTTTCCTCTCTGACATCATTATGAAGCAGAAGTTGCCTGTGACATACCTCGATCGCAATATGGTAGTACACCTTGTTCGTTCACTGTCACATGTTCATTAAAAGACTGAATCAAATTTTAATTGTTTAAACAATTTAATTGTAAAAATTAAATTGTTTCGCCAGGATCGTTATAACCATCGCTTGCTTTAGTTCTTGCATTCTTCTTCTAAACGGAAAGATCATTTACCAAAAGTGAAGGCTTTTGGCAAAAGCTTTTCTGAATACAAGAATGTATTCATCGCCATCATCTTCATTCTACTTCGTGCCAAATGGCATATAAAACCTTTAGTATGCTCGCCATTCCTTGCTTCCTTGGACAAGGGATTGTAGTGGTTCATAAATATTCAACATGTGTAATTATATATTAACTAACTCCATGTACATAAACTCCATATATTCATTTCATTTTTGAATATTGTCCGTTTTCTATTTTGTTTTAGTTTTGTGGCAATGTTGTATCATAAATATAAATAATAACATTTTAGCTGGTGATATTTTGTGTGTTCTTTTTTGCTTTTTTTTAAAAATAGTAATTTAATTTAAATCGCTACAGATAGGATCTTACTTTCGCTCGGTTTGCTCATGCTGCCTATCTTTTCCTTTGAGTCATTCTTCTCTACGCTATTCTATCCTCGCGATCTCTTTCTCTCCGGCTCCCAAGTAAGTGCAACTGACGGTATTGTGTCAAGAGAGATTCGCAGTACGCACCCAGATAGCATGCATACTTGCAGCAAGTTTAATTTTTTCTGGATAATATCTTGTCATAACAAATTTGACGCTACAAACTTGCAGCAAAACTCCTGCAAGACGGAGCATAAAGCGACCACTCCTTTGCAACGCAATTTTGCTGGAAAACGGTGGCAATCTTGTCATGACAAACTTGGAGCAAGCGAAAATACCCGTCATTGCATGTGAGTTCAGATAACTATCGCTTGCGCAAACGTTTCCCGGCCATAGACAAGAGTGACAACATGGCAGACATGCCATTCCGCAAGCAGCAATGAATCTCTTAAAAGATATTTATTATTTTAATTATTCAAGCGTGGTTATTTTTAAAAATAACATTTCTCTATAACTTGCAACTATCTAAAATTTCTAATAAATTAAATAGATGTGTTAATACTATTAATTCACTAAAAAAATGTTTTCGTTTTCAAGCACGCGTATTGGGCCATGTTAAACCTATGTTGAAAATTTTAATTTTTAAGTGAATTTTTCTCAACTTTTTGGAGAGAAAATTTTGTTTTAATTCCTTTTTTCCCTTTTAGGCCGTTTGGTGTAGTATTTATAAATTTTAAGTTATCTTCAATGGTATTAACTCTTTTTTCTCTATATAAATTATTATTTTAAAGTTTCTTAGATGGCTCTATCCCAGATAGCAAATTTAGATTGAAGAAAGCTTGCAGTAGTCTTGCTTTGCAAGCCTGAAAACTTGCAGCAAGTTCAGTATGACAAGTCTGCAAGTTTGAAACAAGACTGCAGCAAGTCTACGCAAACTTCGAAGTCACCATACCTCCAACTTGCAGTAAACTTGTCTTATCAAACTTGC
>CM063499.1:29498230-29513230 GCA_032207245.1 Pardosa pseudoannulata | reverse complement strand
TACCTTCCAAATTTCGAAAAAGAGTATGTTTTTGTTTAGTACAGGTATGTTTGAGAGTGGGGAAGAGTACACTCATACCGAGAACTGTTTGAGAAGGAATTCTAAAAAAGAGAATTCCAAAATATTTATCTGCACTCGTAGTTTGGAAAGGAAGGCTGGCATACAAATGGAATGCGGGGAAAAAGAAAACTTTAAAAATGCATGTTTGTAAAGAGAAAATTTTGGGTGGTAGTAGAAAGTAAACGAGAAATCGACTTCGATTAACGGAGACTTTTGGGGAATCGAGGTTCGGATAATCGACGTTCTATTGTATATATTTAAGGTCGGTCCCACCAAAGTCGTTTAACGACTAACCGCGATTAACATATAGCGCCAACCACTGGTGAGACACAATTTTTCGTTTAATATGTATAATATGATTTTCGCAAGGATAAATAAAAAGTTAATTTTAAATCTAAATTCATTTTTTTAATACCTTCCAGTTCTGTGGTTCCGCATCGACTGATGTAAAAACTAGTTTTTATTTGTTTAAATTTTTCCAGAATCTATGTAGTAGACAAAAACGTTAGATTTCTTTTTTCTGTATATACCGTTATTTTTGTACCCACAAACAAACCATGTTGTTATACTAACCCGTACTATAGTACGTGTCCCGCTTACAATGTGTTAAAACAGGACAACGTCTGTCGGGTCGTCTTTTATATATATATATATATATATATATATATATATATATAATAATATATATATATATATATATATATATATATATATATATATATATATATATATATATATATATATATATATATATATACTATCATATATATATATATATATATATATATATATATATATATATATATATATATATATACCCCCACACACACAAAGTAAACCTTGTATGGGGAATATGATTTTCCCATTTCCCCTCTCTAGTAAGCCACTGATATACCGGGTGGCCATAATTAAACTGACAGTGCTCACAGTGTTCTGTAGCGCGATCTATTTGCGAGAATGACGCCACATTTTGTAGGAAGATTAAACAAGACGGAGGACGAAGGTTTCCTCGAAAAAACAAATTAGTTCCAAAAGTCACCACTAAGGTAATATTTGGCGCTGTTTTTAGAAAATAGAGTGTTAACAAATGCAAATTAATACGGAATAAAATTACTTTTATTATGCACATTTTCTAATTTAGTTCAAGCTCAGTATGGCAACACTTTTAAAAAAGCGTAAAATCTACATAAACGCCGATAAAGTTTCGTGATCTGCAATATCATGTACGCTGAGCAGAAGAAGTTCTTTATTCAAATTTCATGTTATTGCACTTGAACTAAATCAGAAAATGTGCATAATAAAAGGTAATTTTATTCCGTATTAATTTCCATGTGTTAACACTGTATTTTCTATAACACAGCGCCAAATATTCCCCTAGCGGTAACTTTTGAAACTAATTTGTTTTTTGCCTGAATCCTTCGTTCCCCGTCTTGTTTAATCTTCCTACAAAATGTGGCGTCATTCTCGCAAATAGATCGCGCTACAGAACACTGTGATCACTGTCAGTTTAATTATGGCCACCCGGTATATATATATATATATATATATATATATATATATATATATATATATATATATATATATGTTAACACAATTATGCCCACATGCTGCCTTATTCAAATACACAAAATTGTGATAGACCTGTGATCCTTGCCGGTTTGGTGCCTCTCATCTCCTTCATCCTCTTGCCTACAAAGCCCATGACCTGGGCTCCCAGGCTGAAACCCACGAGGTGCAGATCCTTCTCCTGTATGCCCATCTTGTCCTTGATGAAATAGTACATAACGGCGATCTCGGCACCCACCAGTTCGGAGTTGACCGAAGCCTGGATGTAGTAAGGCACTCGGGCACCCAGGCTCCAGTCCACAACCATGACGTTCACGTCGTGCTACAACAAGAATTATTCATTGAGTGAGACATTTAAAAGATTTGATAAAAGACATTCAAACATGGTAAAAGTGAAAATAATATTTATGTATTTCTGATTAGGATCCTTAAAGCCAATTTCATTTGATGTACAAATTTTTACCGCTTCTTATGCAAATCTTGCAAACATCTTACCATGAACCGTTAAGTAAAAGATGTGATCAAACAGCACGGATATCCTAAATCTATGGTTCCCAAACTTTTTTGCCCACGGACTCCTCACAGCAAACATCTAGCCATGAAGTAAAGAAATACAATTATATAATACATTGTAATTGCTATTGTGTAACTTTAATGTTTTATTAAATTTTGTAACTTTAATGCAGGCATGCCCAACCCGCGGCCCATGGGCTGCATGCGGCCCATTTAAATACTTTTTGTTTCCCAATTGAAGTTTTCAACTGTCTATATCGTTTTAGTCATTTTGACTATATACAGTTGAAACATAGAATTTTAGTTGTTAATGTTTGCAATACTAAATATCACATATTATGTACGTTAAGACTTGATAGTAACCAACGTAAACCTGGTCTTTGAATAGGGTTGGACAGGTTACGGTGAAATTTGAGTGTTCTAGAATATTCTGTCAATCGGCCATTACCACCTGACTCGCGTTACGTGCACGTGCTCTGTCCGACCTTTTTAACAAAGCTTCAGCTTTATGAAAATCAATTACGGTCAAATAATTTGATTCATTTCCCATTATTAAATTACTATAAAAGTGACCATAAAAACTTCTTCAAATATTTTACCGAAATTGCAGAATTACTTAAAGAATTCAATACTAGATTTTCATACATGCAAGTTTGAGGAAATCTTTAAAATATTCTTAGCTCCATTAAATGTAGAGGTTGAATAAGCGCCTCCAAATTTACAAATGGAGCTAATAGAATTGCAATCAAACGTTGAGCTAAAATGCCTCTATGAAGAGAATAAGATTGAGTATTATCAAAAATATGTCACCGAAGATAAATTTCCAAATTTAAGACGATTGGCAATGTGCATTATATCAGCATTTGGAACTACTTATCGCTGCGAATCATTTTTTTCCAAATTAAACCTGGTAAAAACAAAGTGTCGCAGCAGGTTGCTTGATGAAAACATGACCAATCAGCTACGATGCGCGTCGGCTACATTATCCGTTCATATTGACAAAATCTCTAGTAAAATGCAAAAACAAATCTCACATTAATTTTAAAATAATACATGTGGTAGTGCTTGTGAGTAAACTACAATATATATTTATAGTATAAATATAATAATAATATTTTAACCCTCATGATTAGGGAGGAAGGTAAGGTGTTGGGGATGATTATTAATACAGTATAGTTAATGTGTATTATAGTTGTAGTTATGATATATGTATAACACAACTTTTATGTACAGTCGCCGCTGGCACTGTAAAAATGACTATTTTGAATATTGCACGATAATAAAATATTTTGAATAATTTGTTGTTTTATTTTTATATGGGAGGCCCACCTCAGTTCAGTAAATTATTTTTTGGCCCACCAACCGATTTGGTTGGACACCCCTGCTTTAATGCTTCATAAAACATTAATTCAAATTGATTTTTGTTGAAATTTTAGGGTCTGGAACACCACTTTTATCTACAGATTAATTCAACATAACGACTGCTAGTCACATTAATGCACTTAATTCTCTCTTACCTTCTCGACAGCTCGTTTAAAGTCCGCCACTCAAATACTTCTCTTCTCTTAAACTGTTTATGCCGGAGTCCCAAGCTAGACCTAATATTGTTTATTCTTTTTATCAATGACATTCTACATAATTCATTCACTACACCTGCTATGTTTTCGGACGTTACGACAATACTAGCTCAACATAAAAATTAGTATATAGTATATGCACAAATAGTTACAACGACATGTTGGCATTTTGGATCGTTGGTTCGAAAGTGGAAGAATAAAGCTTCGCCCGTCAAAATCTAAAGCCATATTTTTCAGTTATAAATGTATGCTTACCCCATAGGTCATAGTACGTGGTCGACCAGATTCTTTCGAGAGAGAAGTTAAATATCCAGGTGTTTGACCAGAACCTTTCGAAAGAGAAATTAAATATCCGGGTGTTTGACCAGATTCTTTCGAGAGAGAAATTAAATATCCGGGTGTTTATCTTGATAGTTGTCTAACTTTTAAAAGATAATCATACAATAGGTAAATTTTTTAAAGCACGTTAAGATCTAGTACTCCTCTTGTACCACAATAGAAAGACACAGAATACAAATAAACAACTTCTATACAAGACTGCCATAAGGCACATATTTCTCTATGCTGCTCCGATTTGGGAATCGACGGCAAGCACTCATATTCAAAAGGTGCAAGCAGTGCAAAACAAAACACTTCGGTCAATTTTCAGGGATTCCTGGTGCCATACCAATGGATTAGTACATCGTGATACAATTTAGAACATGGATACATTTAGAACAGTCCTCAGGAATCTTGCATTGAACTTCTTTTTAAATCTTGTAAAAAGTAGGAAACGATAAAATCGCATATTTGCCGAACTATGATACCGGAAAAATTTTCAAAAGTCTGAGAGCTACAACAGCCTTACATCCCTTTATTAAACCTATTCCAATATAGTCTCATCGACCTTGATGCCTCATTCTGAATTTTGAATTATAATTTATTTAAGTCTTATTTATTTTGCACCCAACTTTTCAGTTTTTTTAAATTTATTTAAACAAGTAATAATAATAATTTTCTACCATAATTTTATATATCTCTTACGTCATAAATATCACTAAAATCAGTATCTTAATGTATTCTATATGTCTATCAAGTGACTACTGTAGATATGGAGCTTCTGCTCTTAAGGTGTTCCGACACTATTTTCTGTCTATGTTGCTAATTTAATATTGCTGATTTGAGTATTACAATGCATATACAATGTATGTGTCCTGATGTTACTAATTTACCTAATACAAAAAATATACTGTGTATATGACTTGATATTGCTAATTTGAGTATTAAAATGCATATGCAATGTATGTGTCTTGATGTTGCTAATTTACCTAATACAAAGTATATACTGTGTATATGACTTATATTGTTAATTTGAGTATAACAATACATATACAATGTATATGTCTTGATGTTCCTAATTTACCTCATACAAAGTACATACTGTGTATATGACTTGATATTGTTAATTGAGTATTAAAATGCATGTACAATGTATGTGTCCTGATGTTGCTAATTTACTTAATAAAAAGTACATACTGTGTATATGACTTGATATTGCTAATTTAAGTGTTACAATGCATGTACTATGTATGTGTCCTGATGTTGCTAATTTACCTATTACAAAGTATATACTGTGTATGTAACTTGATATTGCTAATTTGAGTATTACAAAGCATATACAATGTATGTGTCCTGATGTTGCTAATTTACCTAATACAAAGTATATACTGTGTATATGATTTGATATTGCTAATTTGAGTATTACTATGCATATACAATGTATGTGTCTTGATGTTGCTGATTTACCTAACACAAAGTATACACTGTGTATATGACTTGATATTTCTAATTTGAATATTACTATGCATATACAGTGTATGTTTCTTTATGTTGCTAATTTGCCTAAATAATGTATGTACAACGTATATGTCTTGATATTGCCAATTTGAGTAATACAATGTATGTACAATGTATGTGTCCTGGTGTCGCTAGTTTGCGTAATACTATGTACATAAATATAATGTATATATCTTGATGTTGCATGATGATGCCTCCACAAAATACAATGTATATATCTTGATGTTGCATGATGATGCCTCCACAAAATACAATGTAAATATCTTGATGTTCATATCAATGTCTATGTTTTGTTACCTTTCATTTTGAGCAATAAAAATATTAATTTGTAAATAAGTGTTGTTAACCCATTAAGTATTGACAATGAGCAATCAAAAATCATCTCGCTTTAAGTGAACATCCAAAAAAATCGCTACCAATATATTTATTGGTATTTAATTTTCACTAAAGGGAAAATGGATCACATTTATTTTACATTATATTAAACATTTAGTGCACCCTTAAATGCAGCCCACGCAACCTCTCAGCGGTAACACGGACCGCTAGGGGTAAGTAAAAACCACTGCCCCAGACTTTATTTTCGCTTTAGATTGTTTGTTTTGGTGTTACATCATCAACACAGGCGTGTGGTATGTCAATACACCTGTGTCGTTCGCGTCGTACACAAAGTGGCTCGGAGGAGCTCTGTTGACAACTTACGTGTTCTACTTTTACCCTCCGTTCCCGCCGTAAAGCTGGAACGCTTCCAAAATTGCAAACTGCGAGTGTGTGGAACTATACTCATGTTCAAACTTAAGAGAACAGTCCCTTCAGATTTAGTGAATATCTCCAGAACTACTAGACTGATTTTAGTGAAACTTGATACGTACCTACATTCATTCAAAATAAAACAAATAACCATTCAGCAGTTATAATACATACGCATGATTATGCGTAGTGCTCGATAGAGTCGGAAGGTATGAACCAGCGATTGCAGAATAGAACAAAAAAAAGGGTTACTTAGGGAGTATGATCCCCTGTTACAGAGTTACACGCCTCGCAACGTTATTTCATACTTAAAATAAGGCAGTTTACGAATTCCTGGGGCAATCGATCACATTCGTTCAGCGCCGAACGATAGCCAATTGGTTAGGGTGCTGGTCTTCGGAACCGGAGTTGGTGGGTTCGAATCCCACTGTGACATGGATGTTCGTAGCCCTTCTGAATTGGCTTTAAGCTTGGTCTCATTAGCCTTTGTGTTGCAAAACGTAGATCGTAGCACTCCAAGCCATAACCAAAAACATTCGTTCAGCAACGCTGTTTTCAAGCCCTGGATAGTTTCCGATGGGAGGTGGAAATTTCCCCCCCTAAAATGTCCCAGACATGCTCTATAGGATTGAGGTCTGGAGATCTGCTTGACCAATTCATCCGGCTAATGTCTAATGTCTTTTATTTCCAGAAATTCGTCGACCAGAAGAGCTCTACGTGGCCTCGCATTATCATCCTTAAATAATGAACTGAAGACCAATTGCACCTCTGAAAAGGTGAACATTGGGCTCCAAGACCTCATCCCTTTGCCTCACAGCAGTTACGAAATCCTGGGGAAAGTGGTCACATTCGTTTTGCAACGCTGTTTTGAGGCCTTGGATAGTTCTTGAAGGGAGGTGGAAATTTCCCTCCCTAGAACGTCCCAGACATGCTCTATAGGATTGAGGTCTAGAGATCTGCTTGACCAATTCATCCGGTTAATGTCTGATGTCCTTTATTTCTAGAAATTCGTAGACCAAAAGAGCTCTACGTGGCTTCGCGTTATCATTCTCAAATAATGAACTCAAAACCAACCGCACTTCTGAAAGGGTGAACACTGGGCTGCAAGACTTCATTCCTTTGCCCCACAGCAGTTATAGTGTTTCTATCAAAGGCATGGAGGGGTATGCGGACATCCAACATGATGCCTACACAGTACATTTCATTTTTTTGGCATAATGATGATTTTGCAGACATTGGAAGGCAAATAGATGGTTCCCTGTTCTCTCCATATGAACATAGGGTGATAATCGATGGTTAATGTCCTTTATTTCTAGAAATTCGTCGACAAAAGAGCTCTACGTGACTTCGCGTTATCATCCTTAAATAATGAACTGAAGACCAAAAGCACCTCTGAAAAGGTGAACATTGGGCTCCAAAACCTCATCCCTTTGCCTCACAGCAGGTATAGTGCTTCTTTCAAAGACATGGAGGGGTATACGGACATCTAACATGATGCCTACACAGTTCATTTAATCTTTGTTGCCATAATGGGAATTTTGTGCACATTGGAGGGCAGGTAGCTGGTTCCTTGTTCTCTCGATATGAATGTAAGGCGAGAATAGACGGTTAACTGAACCTAAACTATACATAATATTTTATACATAACCACACGGTTTTCAACAGACTCACTAAATTTTGGACATCATTCATATATATCGCGAAATAATCACTGTCAATATTAAAACCTCTCTTGTCCATCCTATCACGTAATATAACAAGATAAGTTAAAGCTGGCAACTAACATACGGTCAGTAAAGTTTTTTTAAATGTTAATTTTATATTTTACCATGTCAAAAGCTTTTCGAGATAATTCTAAACTTTTAAGATAAATTCAAGGAAGATAAAGTCGCACAAATAAGCAGTATCTTACTACTTATTTAAGTATATCAAGAAAGCATCTGATTAATTTTCTATTATTTTGATGCAAATGGTCAGTCATTGCGTAAAAAAAGTTTCAGAGAGTATTCCTTGATACGGAGAAATGAAAAAGCTTATACGTTGCTGATATTGAAAATTTATACTATTTCAAAATTGCTCATTGGCTTAAATAGAAGGAGTTGTTCTCGCCAGTTCATGTTTCAAGCAAATTCAAATAAATTTTTACTAAATTCATTCTTGATGAGTTAAGGTTAGCAAAATTCAAAGCGATTAAAGTTTAAAACGAATAATTTTGAGCTCGCATTACTGCCTCATAGGATACCTTATAATTCTGGAAAATTAAAAGTTTTATTGATCCCGTCATATGACGGGCTATATGCTAGTGTTGAAATAGATGTCTATTTAAAAAAACACCTATTTTTTATCCGATGTTTGCTGAATACGCACACTTTTTTAACCATATTTTACAAAACTTGCAGATTATTTGATAAAAAATAGCAACCATATTCCACTAAAGTTTCAAATGAATTTAATTAAAACTTAGTGAGATTTGTGTTGCTGAACGAAATAATTTTCTGCTCATTCGCGAAAACTGCAATTTTGTGCCACTAAAGTATCAAAGTAAACTGTTTATATGGCAACATATTAAACTTTCACTTTAATAATTTTTAGATTGACAAAACTATCGGTGATTTATCGAGCCAATTTTTAATCAGTTTAATGAAATGAGAAAGCTGATGAGGGACTTTTCACAAATTGAATGGGTCATTGAATGGTCAAAAGCTTAATTTTGCGGCATGGTACCCAGCTTTTCTTGTGCTACTCAAATTAACAATATTAAATGCCTGACGAGATAAATTTAAAAAAGGGAGGGTTAGTGGCCTTTCAAATGTATTTTGTCCACTACTTGAGGGGGGGGGGTAGGTTTATAATGTTAGTATTCAACCCACGTTCTGAATATTGCACCTAGTCTCAGACTCGTCATATATTCATCTGGAACATTCTTGTATTACGCATTTCAGCAACATCAAGACATATACATTGTATTAAGAAAAGCAACGACATCAATACATATATATTGATCCTACATTGTATTACACATATTAGCAACACCAAGACATATACATTGACCATACATAGTATTAAACAAATTAGCAACATCAAGGCATATACATTGACCATACATTGTATTACACCTATTAGCAACATCAAGACATATATATTGTGCATGCGATGTAATACACAAATAAGCAACATAAAGACATATACATTGGTCATACACTGTATTACGCAAATTAGCAGTATTAAAGCATGTACACTGTATACACATTGTATTACTTAATCAGCAACATCAAGTGATAAACGTAGACATAAAGTAGAGTCGTGGAACCAAAAGCAGTAGTTCCATATCCACGGTAGTAGTTTGTTAGACATATAGAATGCATTAAGATACTGATTTTAGCTGACTCGGGATGTAAAAAACTTATACAATTATAGTAGAAAATTATTAGTATTATTTGTTTAAATAAGTTTAAAGAAGAGTAAAGTTGTGATTAACCACTTAACGTGCACGCTCGAGTTAACTCGAGCTCGATAAACTGGCCAAACTGTGCACACTCGAGATAATTCGAGCGGCGTTGTACTTTATGTTGCTATATTTTTTCACACTCGAATGCAATCGAGGATTGAAAATATGAAAAAAATATCGTTTTATTGATGTTTATCATTTACATGGGATTGTAAGCTATAACACTTACTTATTCACGTATAAACTATATTTTTTTCTAAATTCAACGTTCTAAATTGTGTTTTTTACATTAAAAAATTGATTTTTTGGCCGGCCTTTTTTAAAAAACTGTGCATTAAGGGGTTAAAATAAATCCAACTGAAATAAATTACTATTCGACATTCAGAACGAGGTATCAACGTCGGTAAGACTATATAGAAGTAGGTTTAATGAAAAGACATAAGACTAGCTCTCGGTCTTTTGAAAACCTTTCTGGTATCAGAGTCTGGCAGATTTGTTATTTCTTCGTTTCCTGCTTTGTACAAGTTTCCAAAAAGGTTCAAAGCAAGATTCCTGATGACTGCTCTAATTGGATCCATTTTTGTATCCCGATGTACTTCGTTGGTGTGATACCAGGAAGCCCTGCGATCATTGTCTAGCAAATTTGCTATTTATTCGTTTCCTGCTTTGTACAAGTTTAAAAAAAAGTTCAATGCATAATTGCTCTAATATTCCTGATAACTGCTCTAGTTGGATCCATTCTTGTATCACGATGTACTTCGTTGGTGTGATACCAGGAAGCCCTGCGATCATTGTCTAGCAAATTTGCTATTTATTCGTTTCCTGCTTTGTACAAGTTTAAAAAAAAGTTCAATGCATAATTGCTCTAATATTCCTGATAACTGCTCTAGTTGGATCCATTCTTGTATCACGATGTACTTCGTTGGTGTGATATCAAGGAGCCCAACTGTCATTGCCCAGCAAATTTGATATTTCTTTGTTTCCTGCTTTGTACAAGTTTAAAAAAAAGTTCAATGCGTAATTGCTCTAATATTCCTGATAACTGCTCTAATTGGATCCATTCTTGTATCACGATGTACTTCGTTGGTGTGATATCAGGGAGCCCAGCTATCATTGTCCAGCAAATTTGCTATTTCTTTGTTTCCTGCTTTGTACAAGTTTAAAAAAAAGTTCAATGCATAATTGCTCTAATATTCCTGATAACTGCTCTAATTGGATCCATTCTTGTATCACGATGTACTTCGTTGGTGTGATATCAGGGAGCCCAGCTATATCATTGTCCAGCAAATTTGCTATTTCTTTGTTTCCTGCTTTGTACAAGTTTAAAAAAAAGTTCAATGCATAATTGCTCTAATATTCCTGATAACTGCTCTAATTGGATCCATTCTTGTATCACGATGTACTTCGTTGGTGGGATATCAGGGAGCCCAGCTATCATTGTCCAGCAAATTTGCTATTTCTTTGTTTCCTGCTTTGTACAAGTTTAAAAAAAAGTTCAATGCATAATTGCTCTAATATTCCTGATAACTGCTCTAATTGGATCCATTCTTGTATCACGATGTACTTCGTTGGTGTGATATCAGGGAGCCCAGCTGTCATTGTCCAGCAAATTTGCTATTTCTTCGTTCCCTGGTTAGTACAAGTTTCCAAAAAGGTTCAATGCAAGATACCTGATGATTTCTCTAATTGGATCCATTTTGGTATCACGATGTACTTCGTTGGTGTGATACCAGGAAGCCCTGCGATCAAAGTCCAGCAAATTTGCTATTTCTTTGTTTCCTGCTTTGTACAAGTTTTAAGAAAGATCCAATGCTAGTTTTCTGATGACTACTCGAATTTGATCCATTTTGGTATCACGATGTATTTCGTTGGTGTGATACCAGGAAGCCCTGTGATCAAAGTCCAGCAAATTTGCTATTTCTTCGTTTCCTGCTTTGTACAAGTTTCCAAAAAAAGTTTAGTACATTATTCCTGATGAATGCTTTAGATGGATTAATTTTGGTATCATCGTGTACTAATTCAATGGTGTATTGGTATAGTACCAGGGATCCCTACAAATAGACCGATGAGTTTTATTTTGCGCCGTTTGCAACTTTTGGATATGAGTGTTTGCGCCGATCCCCAAATCGGGGCAGCATAGAAAAAGTTGGGCCTTAGAACAGTCTTGTATAGAAGTTATATATTTACATACTCATCCTATTGTGGTACTAAAGGTGTAAAAGATTTTTTCGTACTTTAAAAATTTACATATGGAATTATTTTTTTTAAGCTAGATGGCTATCAAGATACACACCCAGGTATTTGAATTACCTCTAAAAGGAAAATGGTTGACCACATATTGTGACCAGTGATGGTTTGGTTTGGTTTGGAACACTACTGTCTACTGTTTTGATCACTAGGGTTAATGAAGGCGAGACCTACTGCTTAAAGCTGATTCCGAACAGCTACGAACATTCAAGAGGATTCCAACCTGCAAACTCTACCGAAGAGCACAGCTTTATCATTCGGTCATCGTTTAGCGTGGTCAGTGTTGGAGAAATACTTTTATAACTGAAAAGTTAATTTTTTAAGGCTTTATTCTCCATCCGAACCAACGTTCCAGAATGCCAACATTTCTTTGTAAGTATTAGTGCATAACGGCATTCTAGTTGTAGGATTTTATGGCAGAATTTTTATGGTATATATTAGACGAAAAAAGTTAATTTTCACAATACCCACCATTTGGAGGAAGGCGTTCTTCATCTCCCATACCCATGTCAGGTTGTTCTTGCCCCCGAATCCATGCGTGATGACCTTGAGGGGCTTGGATGGGTCTAGGTTGCTTTCCAGTATGGTCTCTGGTTTCTTGTAGTCCATCATCTGTGGCTCGAGCCTGTTCTTGCGGGTGTAGAGCAGGAACTGGGTGTTGACCGTCTCTGGGGGTTCTGGGAGTTGTTTCAGGTGTTTGAAGGTGCCTTCCTTGTCGAAGCAACCCAGCTCGTCGTAGCACACGCTCGAAGCACGCTGTATGACGCCAAAGCTATCGGACATCTGTCGCTCTGCCTCCAGCTGCTTCAGAGAATTTTGGACAGCTGCGTATATGTTGGCATCCCCTCGGAGGTCGTATTGGACGCCAAGGCACGACGCCGACGCCAAATAGGCTGAAACAGACGCATATCTTATAAAATTGATAATAATATTTTTTAAAGAAATTATTGCAATGGGGAAAAATATCTGTGTTAAGATTTTAACGGAAATACTTATTTTAACCATCTCTCAATCCAGCTTCACTACTTCCAGAGTGATGTCGGTACGTGAGTGCGTATTTCATGTAACTCCAAATCTATTATTTAAAGAATGTTGAAATTTTATATTTAGAACTGTTGTAGCATCTGACTATGTACTTTCAATTGTTATTGCAATCCGCACTCTATATAACGAAAAATCTCAGTATAAGGGATATTAACTCTGCACGTCACCGCCGGAATGCAGTGCTTCAGCTTTACTCAGATAACATCATCACCTTGAAAAACAAAAGGGAGAAACAGATTTCTAAATATTTTCTTGTATTCATCAGATTCTGCAAAGGGTGGGGAGTTGGAAAGGAAGTAAAAAAATTAATTTCTTTATTGTTATTCGATAGTAGTTGTGAACATGTGTATCACTATTATTTTGTTGATCTCTTATTCTCTTAAAATTCAATGTAAAAACTCAATGTGGCGTTAATACTTGCGTATGTTATAAATATATAGCACTGTTATAAAAAAGGCTACTTTAGACCTCATAATCTGTTGGCATGATTATATTATTAAAACTAAACTTCTCGGTGCAACCGCACCTGCGGTACAGGGCCTACGTTGCCAATCTCCGTTTCAGAGACCAAAGACCTTGGGGTGCGAAGCATTTGTTTCGGTTAGGTGGTTAGACTTATTAAAAATCTCAGTGGCGAGTAAATGGGTAAATATGTAATATTTCTTTCACTGCATGATATTTTAAAGTTGAGGCTGTCATAAAAGCGAATGTTTGTTCTGGCTGCAGAAGAAACATTGATACTGCTGTTCGCAATATACTGTATGTATATTTTGTATTTATACAAAATACTATATTTGGGAACAGTCCCTAATCTTTTTGCTTTCTTTTGAGAACAACGGATTTCGAGCTTATTCTATCGACGATCACTTTCAGAATTTTCAAGCTGTATTTTTGGGACTTTCACAAAAGTTGCTCTATACATTTAGCTAATACATTATGCACATTATATTTTGATTGCATTCGCGCATGCGCAGTGAAACATTATTTAGTAAACCTGCTCATCTTTCATCCAATATTTATTATTTTTTAATTCCGATTGCAGGGTATTGTGTACAATGTCGTTTGACATGCGTCCTGAAAATAGCATTCTTTGATATTGAGAACTCTGCAAATTATAAGCAAAACACTTGGAGAAATTTGGGATTGTTTTTATAAAAACCTTAATTTCTCCACGAGTATACGTGCTATCCTCATAACAATGAACACAGATTATTACAAGAAGCATCCTAATCATGGGCTAAAGTTTCGACGCTTTTCATGCATTACTTTTTACGGGGTTGTCCGAAACATATTCGTTTTTCTTCAATTTGTTGACGGTCCCCTATGGGGTTTCGGGAAAAATTCTTTGCTGAAATATATGACGTCTACCATCTTGTTTACACGCCTGAGGTTTCAGGATAATTCCTCGTGTATTTTTCTAGATATTCAACAAAATGTTTAAAATCGCAAGTGACCGGTCATCATTGTCAATATAGTGTATATGTTCTTGCTTATAGACCAGAGATGGACAAGCTTTTTCGGCTGTGGGCCAAAAATCGAAAGAAAATGTTTGGCGGGCCAAGATAAATTTTTCTAAAATTTTGAAAACATTATACAAGTACCTAACGGTTTAAATACGTTAATGAGATGAATGAAATTGCGATTTCATTTTTAAAAGTTCTTGATACTGAGGTTCGAAGTGAGATGCACTGATTTTAAGGAACGATACTAAATGCTCATCTGTCAGTCTGAAATTATTCTTTCTAAGGTTCAAAGTTGAAAACACTTGTTCGCATATAAGAAGCAAATATACCGCTGATCTTCTGGGCGTGAGATAAGAAATTTGGGATATAATAGTTAAGCAAAGTAGAAAAGAAGATGGATATATAATGTATAAATATATAGTTCTTTTAATTTGCATCGGACCGGCAACTTAAAATTCTATCTGTGGGCCTGATATAACCTTCCGGCGGGCCAGAATTG
>CM063499.1:29485730-29493230 GCA_032207245.1 Pardosa pseudoannulata | reverse complement strand
CTTGGTTTTCATGGTCGTGCTACTGCCCATACGCCTTTGATCACAAAGTTCACCCGCGCTCTTTGTTAATGTGGTGCAAAGCACATCGAAATGGAACCATAGATCAGTGGAATCGGGTTCTTTGAGGAGACAAATCAAGGTTCACCTTTTACCGTTCGGATGGCAGGGTCTGGGTCTGGAGTCTGCCTGGAGAACATTTGGCGATGTTCTCCAGGCATCGTCGTCCTGAAACCATTGCTAGAATGCAATGCTTTCAGGACGACAATGCCAGTTGTCATGTTTCAAGGTTAACTAAGGCTTGGTATGGGTCCAATGGAGTTCATCGACTGGCCTGCCCAGAGCCCAGACCTGAACCCTATCGAGAAACTCTGGGACGAGTTGGATCGCCGAATTCAGGGATCCAAAACCCGTTCAAAATCGGTGAAGGAACTTGTATCTCTACTCCAAGCCGAGTGGAAGACAATACCACTAGCTGTAATACAAAGACTTGTGGAAAGTATGCCCTGGAGGTTTCACGCTGTAATTGCCTCTCGTGGAGGCTCTACCAACTATTAATTTTGAATAAAGTTAGTTTTTCTTTTCTATCACAGGTGTCCAAATACTTATTGGTAGACAGTGTAGTTGTGTGGTTTCTGTATGTTTGTGCAAGAGAGTATTTTTTTCATTCAGAAATATATATGTGTGTATGCCAGACTTAGCCTGCTAAGAAAATTGATAAAAAATATCCTTTCCAGGCATTGAAATTTTATTCTAACATCTTATTCCATCTCAGCCATTTTTTTTCAATACGAGACTCACTTCTGCAGATTACCAGTACACATAATTTACCTTTTCACTCTTGACATTTGTCGCTCTCTGCTGTCATATAGTGTTGTTTTGCCCCCATATTCATCCGCTTCACAAAAAGTTTACTCTCTTTCTATTAATTTTCTAATTTCTAACTTTTAAATTCTAAATCTCACACACACACACACACATGTGTAAGGAAAAATAAATGAAATTTTGAAACTAATGCAGGCATATTGTATAAAACCATAAAGGCGACCCAAAGTTGCCTAATAAATTTCTCAAGGGTTTTAAAATCTTAAGTCAAGGGCAAATAATCCCGCTTTCCCCTTTTTAACCTCTAACCTAAATTGACCACTGGGTCTACAGTTCACGCCCTCCAAGAAGGGATCTAACCAATTATAACTCTATTGCCCTATCAGCCAATTTAGGAAATTCCCAAACAAAAAGGAGATAAACGCTGTCGGAGGCAGATTTTTCTTCACAGTTCTTCACAAATTTTCACAGAGATTTTGACTGACATGTTGCCCCAAGCCTTTTACTTATAACTTCATACTAGCCGACCCCTCCGTTTGTATGTATGTAAATATGTAGGCATGGTACCCTTGGCAATGCTCGCAAGGTGAATTTACTCCGAGAAAGCGAAGTTTTCCTTTTACAGTTTGGCAACAACTCTTTAAAGTGGAACGCACAGATAAACGGATCCCTGACGCGAGTTAGACGGTAACGAGTGCAGATGGCACTTCTCGATGACTGATTTTGATCTCCAAGATGGGCGCTGATGTTATGCCACATGGGCACTGATGTCCAGTTCTATTTTAATTGTCCCTAGACACGACCATTGTATATAATTTGTAAATAGTTTAATTAAATAAGTTCATTTCAGTTAAGCTTTTGTGCATCTTTTCCACCGTGGGAATAAATATACACACACACACACACACACACACACACATATATATATATATATATATATGTGTGTGTGTGTGTGTGTGTGTGTGTGTGTGTGTGTGTGTGTAGTCCATTTTTTATAAAACTCCTTCACAAGGAGAAAGCTTAACAGCTAGCAATAATAATAATGCAGTCAGGCCGACATTGAAGAACATAGCACCTGTCTAATTTAAACTTTATTCCAGAGCGGCATCAGCGCACATCTAATCTTCTGGACAACATACAACCAAAAGCCACAGAGTTCACTCTGATCGGACAGAAGTGCACCCAAGAGCGATGACAGAAAGAATTTTCCCACAGTAAAAAACAACTTAATAAGCGAATTAAATGCAATATCAGCAAAACGCGAAACCATGTTCCACCAACAGCTGGGAAACTGCTGTATAGACAGAAAGTTTACAGTTTTATGACAGAAAGGAATGTTAAGTGGAAAATACTTCGTTGATTAAACCATTTAGAGGCTGGGAAAGAGATTTAAATGAATTAGAATGGTAGAGAGGAGGTTTTTGAAGAAATATTAAAGTTAAATAATTTTGATATATTACATATATATATATATATATATATATATATATATATATATATATTATATTATATATATATATATATTATATATATATATATATATATATATATATATTATATATATATATATATATATATATATATATATATATATATATATATATATATATAGAGAGAGAGAGAGAGAGAGAGAGAGAGAGAGAGAGGGAGAAAGACAAAGTGCTGTACAAGGTGTTACGCACGTGTCTGGTTCCGGGGTAAACCTCCTCCAGTACCCGCATATCATTTTCCTTCGACCACAGTTTTCAATGGACAACGACATTTCAAACAAAGGTAATAGTAAAAAGGTAAAGGTAAAACTTTGTAATACAATTTCGTAACGTCACTCATATTCACCACAATTTTTTAATGCAGGTGTGCATAAGATGAACCAATCGTCAATATACACGTTTATTATGTAAACACAATAAGCATCTGATTTGTTGTCACTCTCTTATCCATCATCTCTCCATTGTTCCTTCTTATCAGAGGAGGCCCACGCGACGTTTTTACTCTCTCGAACGACTTTCTTGTGCTCTCACCTCTCTTCAACAAGCTCATCGTTTTGCGACACCCGGGCTCGAATCCTAGAATAGGCTTCCAAACTGTATGTCGACACAGACAGACGTCTTCCCTACTACCCTGACATCACGCCTCTGAGGAAGGCACAAAACGACATTTCGCTTCCGACTTTGGGAGAGCGCAGATGAACCGAGGTACAGTTAAACAAACAGCGGCGACCTTGTGTCGAAGGATCACAATCGCGTGATTGCTTCGAAAAGTGATTGATTTGTGTATGTGGGAAAACAATGGTCGCGCGTGACTCAGAATATTTGGAGATGGGAAAACTCTTCTGTTTTTATCTGATAATTGTGTAACGGTAAATGACGTGCAACATGTGATTTCGGAACAGAACATTTGTACTCAAAATCATAATAGAGATGCCGGTATGAGGTAATGATAGCTGACTTGGAACTACAGAAATATACAAGTAAATTTCAGCCCAACCCCTCGCATGAAAGACGTAATACTGGCAGTTATAGGTATTGAATATATATATATATATATATATATATATATATATATATATATATCAGTGGCGTGCGGTAGATTTTCATGCAGGGTGTGCAGAGAACATGAATTTTCCAATAAATCTTTAATTTTTCTGACATCTCAGTTCTCCATTCTGAAACGGGTTATTTATTATGAATATAAATTTAAAGATTACAATAAATAAAATATTTACTTACGAGTAGTCGAGTTATAACTATAAAAACAGCTAAACTTATGAGAATTCTACTAGCACTGAAGCAAAAATCATGTCTTTTGTTGTATGGTGTCATATCGGCTTCGAAAAAGCAACGCTACGGGCTTCCACGAAAAACTTATATGTTCAGCAAACGTAGCACCACATGGCGCCCGCCGCTGCGGTAGCCTCATCCGGATGCTCATTGGTGCCGACAAACCGAAAGTCTATTCCACATGCAGAGGATTTCGCTGCACGCTGGCAAAATAGAGCGAACTGTTTCTCGTTCGGTCAATGGATTAAATTATATTTATTAATTGTTTTTAACATTTGGAAATCATATATTCTGCGAAAAAAATCTTGACAATTTTTAAAAACAAAACGAGGTATATGGTGTTACATAACATAACTTGTATACTGTCTGTAAGACACAATGAATGGTAAAATGTGGACTGTTCTGTTAAAATTCATTTCCTTAAAACAAATCAACATTGTTTTTCTGCTAATTATTTTAATAAATATAATATATCCCCGAAATTAATTTACCACACTAGAACATTTCACATTATATTGATGAAATACTTCTTTTATATTTCCATGAAAACAAAATCTTATAATATATACATTTAAACATTAACCGTCTGCAAAATCGTATGGCCAGTTAATCAGTTAAAAAATCAAAAGTGCTTCAGCACGTAAGTCCCCATTCTAATACAACGCTTAATAAACCGTACCTTCGGATGATTCTGAATGCCAAGTGCAGGGAAAATATCTGCATTTGCCTCAGTACCATAGTATGCTATGCTTCTCCAGTAGCCCATACATATAAAGTGTGATTTTCAATTTAGTACGCAGTGCGTACACATCAGAACTTCCTACGTTCGTTTGCACGCTATGTGGAGCAGCAACTAGTACCGCACGCACTGCGGGAATGCAAGCAAGCAAATCAACATAATATTTGAATATATTATAGATAATATTTATTATATACCATATAAAGACAGGTAGACATAGGTGAAGAAAATTATTGTTCCTCATAATTTTGCCAGGGTGTGCAGTGCACACCCTGCACATATGAACCGCACGCCACTGATATATATATATATATATATATATATATATATATATATATATATATATATACATACATATATATATATATATATACATACATATATATATATATATATATATATATATATATATATATATATATATATGTATATATATATATATATATATATATATATGTATATATATATATATATATATATATATATATATGTATATATATATATATATATATATATATATATATATATATATATATATATATATATATATATATGTATATGTATATATATATATATATATATATATATATATGTATATATGTATGTATATATGTATGTATATATATTATATGTATATATATATGTATATATATATGTATATATATATATATATGTATATATATGTGTATATATATATGTATATATATGTATGTATATATATATATGTATATATATGTATATATATATATATATGTATATATATATGTATATATATATATATATGTATATATGTATGTATATATATATATGTATATATATATATATATATATATGTATGTATATATGTATATATATGTATATATATATGTCAGGATTTAAAATATAGATTAATTTTAAGAGATTTTAATTAGGGATTCTTTTAATGAGAGTGATGTGGCTTGAGGAGTTAGCCACATAAATACGGCTCACGCGCAGTGATAAGAGCAGAGAGCAGTATGCACACTTCACGGTCAGACCTGTGATCTCCGAAGTAGTTAAGCCTGCCTTTGTTAGAAGTTGGGCACCAATGTGAGACGCCATTGTTGAGTAGAGTGATGATGTGATTTAAATAAAGGATGAAAATGATGTCATGACTCAAGTGTGACTTAGTGGGACCCTGTCACGTATATATATATAATATAATAGATATATAAATATATATATATATATATATATTATATAAATATATATTAATATATATATATATATATATATATATATATATATATATATATATATAATATATATATACATATATATATATATAATATGCATATATGTTTATATATGTATATATATATGTTATTTATATGTAATATATATATGTATATATATGTATAATAGTGTATTATGTTTTTTGTAATTTTATATATATGCATTTGTATATATATGTATATATTTTAATTGTAAATATTATAAAATATGTATATATATATATGATATATATATATATGTATTATGTCTATATAT
Organism: Pardosa pseudoannulata; assembly: GCA_032207245.1. Taxonomy (NCBI): domain Eukaryota; kingdom Metazoa; phylum Arthropoda; class Arachnida; order Araneae; family Lycosidae; genus Pardosa; species Pardosa pseudoannulata. Next base: position 29,487,380 of record CM063499.1, on the reverse strand, counting down.
GTATATAATATATGTGTGTGTTTTATATGTATATATATATTGTGTATATATATGTGTGTATATATTATATGTATATATATGTATGTATATAATATATATTGTTATATATATATATATATATATATATGTTATATGTGTGTATATATATATTATATATGTATATATGTATTGTATATATATATATAATGTATGTATTGGGTATGTATATACATATATATATGTATATATATATATATATATATATATAGTATATATATGTGTATATATATTGTATATATATATATATTATATATATATATATATATAAGTTTTTTTGTGTACGACTGTTTGTTTTTTGTTCTAGACGGGTAACATTGATGTACGTTTATATATGTATTTTCGTGACATAAAGTAGACATTACAATCAAACAGGGATGGCATCCGATTGTATATATATATATATATATATATATATATAATATAATTATATAATGTATATTGTTACGAACTTCAAAACTGGGTTCGGGATTGAATGGACTTTAAGTAAGACTACAGCACGAAATATATATATGTGTGTATATATGTATATATATATGTATATATGTATATATATATATATGTATATATGTCTATATATGTATATATATATGTATATATATATGTATATATGTATATATATATTATATATATATATATGTGTGTGTGTGTGTGTGTGTGTGTGTGTGTGTGTGTGTGTGTGTACGTGTGCAGAATGCAGGTGTACATGTTACGATCAAAACCCAGCTCATTCCCGTTACTGTATTTGACGAATGTTATTCTCGGCCGAAACCGGCACGTGATTTCATTGCCCACATAACCGGGCATGAGGACACATCGTGCAGCATGCCTGCAATAACCAGTATCAACCTGTACACTGGACTGGCATTCCTCATATCATTGTTGAGTGCTTTCCTTTTTCTCAATAGTGAGGAACCCACCTGCTCCCTCTAACCCGCATGCGGGTATCGATTGTCGAACCAGGAAGTTATATTTTCAGCTGTAACCCACATTATCGGGACAAGAAAGAAATATATATTGTGGGTCTTCAGAATCTAGGTAATTATGGATACATAATAACTACTTGTACAGGAACGTTGGCAGAAAAGGGGATTTATCCCCTACGAAATTTGTGATATAGTTACACACATACATATATATTTGATGGTATTGTTTACATCGCGATATTAAAGGAAAAAGCCAAGAAATCCGTGTGCCAACCCTTTTATTAACTATTGGAAGGGTTGTGGTTCCAGGAACGATCTCATTCCGGTGACCAATTACGTCTCTTAATTACTTCTAGTTTATTCTAGAAGATATAGTACTTCTACAGTGTCCGGGAAAAATAAACCACATATAGAAAGTCCAACACCATATATAGAAAGGAAAATGGAAAATTGCAAGGAGATTCGCTTTCTGTTTTACCACTTAATATTGTGATTCTGTCACGTGTATATACATATTTATATTAACTGTAATTATGTAATAAAAATTAACTAAAATAAAATTTTTCTTTGTTAATTGAAGTAGGAATTGACTTAAAAAAGTTTTTTTGTGTACGACTTGTTTGTTTTCATTGTTCTAGACGGGTAGCATTGATGTACGTTATATGGTTATTTTCCGTGACATAAAGTA
>CM063499.1:29475730-29478230 GCA_032207245.1 Pardosa pseudoannulata | reverse complement strand
TCAATTCTAAGGTTTAAAAAGAGTGAGAGAGATATAGAGAGGTCATTTAAGGTTGTAATGAAAATAGAAAGTTTAATGGGACAGAATGCGTTGCCGAAAATGAAATTGAAAATGCTGGTTTAAAGGAAATAATGGAAGTACGAGTATAATGCGTCATTGCTTATTCTTTTTCGCAATTGCCTTTGCGTATCGCCCTTTAACCGCAAGCCATGTTTCGTAATTTATGCTCTCAAGGTTTCCATTGACTTTTCACACTCATTAACCGGTCTCTAATTCAGCATCCACGGGATTTTCTCAAGCTGCGTCACCTGCCCGATTGGGAAATATTGTCTGTAAACATTGCGCCATCATACCTTTTCCGGATTCATGTACAGCAGGGACGAAGTCATCGAAAGTGAATAGAAGTTATACAGCATACATTTCTCTTGATTTTAAACATTCTTTCGGTAAAATATGAATTGGTGCCCTCATCCATAAATTATATAATTATAACTTTCCGATTCATATCACTAAACTTTTAATTTCTTACTTAACTAAAATAGCTTTCTAACTCAATAACTTCAAATTCAAAATTTTAAATGTATGTATTCTTGGCTTATCTATTTATCTATATTTGTAGTTATATCTAAAACTATCTATCTATTTATAGTTATCTCTATATCTAACTCTCTATAGCTATCTCTATATCTGGCTATCTATCTACCTAGAGATATCTGTATATTTATCTATAGCTATCCCTTCATCTATCTAGAGATATCTCTATATCTATCTATAGCTATTTCTAAATCTATCTATCTATAGTTATCTCTGTATCATTTGTATATCTATCTAGCTATCTATAGCTATATCCAGTTATAGCTATAGCTATATCTATCAATCTATAGCTATCTCCATATCTATAGCTATCCCTACATCTATCTAGATATATCTCTATATCTATCTTTCTATAGCTATCTCTATATCTAGCTATCTATCTACCTAGAGATATCTCTATATTTATCTACAGCTATCCCTACATCTATCTAGAGATATCTCTATATCTATCTAGAGATATCTCTATATCTATCTATAGCTATTTCTAAATCTATCTATCCATAGTTATCTCTGCTGTATCATTTGTATATCTATCTAACTATCTATAGCTATATCCAGTTATAGTTATCGCTATATCTATCAATATATAGCTATCTCTATATCTATCTATCTATAGTTATCTCTATATCATTTGTATATCTATCTATCTATAGCTATATCCATTTATAGCTATCTCTATATCTATCGATAACTATATTTATAACTATCTTTCTTTATCTATCTATAACTATCTCTATACCTATCTATCTACAGCTATATCTATTTACAGCTATCTCTCTCTCTATATTTATCTATAGCTATCTCTATATCTATCTATCTATAATCTATCTAACAATCTATAACTATCTCTATATTTATCCATATCATCTCTATATCTATATATATCTATATATATATATATATATATATATATATATATATATATATATATATATATATATATATATATATATATATATATATATATATATATATATATATCTGTATACCTATATCAATCTATATCAATCTATCTATAGCTATCACTATATCTATTTATTTATCTATTTATCAATATCTATATCTATCTACCCCTCTCTCTCCCTATACATATATGTGTCGCCGAACGATGGCCGAATGGTTAGGGTGCTGGCCTTCGGAACCAGAATTCGTGGGTTCGAATCCCACTATGGCATGAATGTTCGTAGCCGTTCGGAATCGGCTTTAAGCAGTAGCTCCCGGTCTCATTAGCCCTCGTGTTGCAAAAAGTAGACCGTAGTGGTCCAAACCAAACCAAACATATGTGTGTTTTTGTAATATAAAAATTATTGCTTCTGAAGATCTTCAAAATTCTCCCAATTTTTGTTCAATTTTCTAATCTAAACTTTCCAACCCAAATGAAATAAAGAACATGAATCAATGTGATGGCACTCCTTCCACACTACTCAAAAGGAAAGTCTGAATTAATACCTGCCTCGTGAGGAAATTTGTTACACATAAACAAGTGGTCGTCCTGTCTCCCAGCAAAAACTGAGGGTATTTGCAAACTTTATGCCGTTGTTTATATTTTTCGCCACGACTGTTTAACAAGCAACAAAAGAAACACTGATTCAAAATTCCTTCTCATAATAAGTTATCCAGGTGTTTTCCTCTCCTTAGGATGGCATACACATTTGTCTGTTATCTGGGTCAGATGTATCTGTCAGTTCTCCAACGTTAACAGGAAAATAAAAGATTTTAGATAAATAACTGTTTTACATTAATGTCTGAGTCTATTGCCTTCTATGATATGACTGCAGTAAAGATGCGTTGTTAAGTAAGCACTGGTAACTAAAAACAAAAAGGAAAGGTGCAAGGACCAATGAAGAGGTTCAAGAACTCCCCAAACAAGCCCTCGCAAGTTCTAAATGGTCCACCACAAAAACAA
>CM063499.1:29358230-29470730 GCA_032207245.1 Pardosa pseudoannulata | reverse complement strand
GATGCAAACATGAAATAGAAAGACTGATTAAAAGGGAAAATATTATAAGATATATTAAGGCTAAGAGAATACAGTGGATAGGACATGTAGAAAGAATGAAGGAAACTGACACGTGCAAAAAGATTATGAGCTGAAAACTATATAATACGAAACGAGGACGACCTAAACTGAGATACAGACCAAATAGAAGAAGACCTAAACAAAATGAAAATAAAAAATTGGGAAAGGAAATTAGGAGAGATAGTAATGTGGCGTTTTATTGTCGAGAAAATCAAAGACCACCAGGGGCTGTAGAGCTATTAAAGAAGAAGAAAAAAATGTGTTGGTTATGTATAAGACAAAAGATTTTTGTCTCCTCATGGGCTGTTTCTTAGATCGTCTAGATTGAACTGTCCGTTGGGGAAGGCACTGGTTGCACACTCTTGCTGTGAGCACTATGACGTAATTTACCGAACTTTCTCCGCCACCAGTCACCAAGTGGTGGTTCATGAAAAAGCTTTCATTGCTGTAACGTCACAGCTCTAGAACAGATATTTTTTGTCGAGTGGTGGTTTTAAGATGACCTCATAGTTACGACACGTAGAACAAATCCAGATACTAAAGACGAAGGATTTATTTCTATGTACGGACTATATACAATTTTTTACATCTCACAGCAAGCTCATCCATGCTCGCTCTACCAAACCACAAGCGTCTAGGGACTCACTAGCAACTTTTGTTCATGGGCTATTGCGCACTCCCTCCGCTCAGCAATTTTTGCCCTTCGAATATTCCCTCCCCGCAGCATTGTAAGGCGCGCCAAACATTTCATTCTATGTTTGCGAATGCATTTTCTCAAGAAATTTTGCAAATTCAGCATTTCTGAGGTTTGTTAGAGAGTCAGTTAATCACTCAAAATTGCAAAATCAGAGCTCAGGTTCCCGCTGTATAATGCAAATCTTGTGAGATTGGAAAGAGACAAGCGAATAATAATTGAAATGTAAAATTTCCTTATTAGGAAAATGGAAGAGACTGCATTCTTGTTATGTGGTTGTTTTCTTCACAACGATATGAATTTAAAATTGGAGAAAATAGTTTAGATGCGCTTACGTTAAATTTTTAGGACACTGCACGCACACATGCACATACGCACATATATAGATTTATATACGCATGTATGTATATATATATATATATATATATATATATATGTAAGGAAAAGTAAACTAGATCGAGAAACTAATGTAGGTTTTTTTTTATTAAATCCCAAAGATGTCTCGAGAAAATTCTCAGGGGTTTTCAAATCTAAAGTCAAGGTCAAAAATCCCCGTGTCTCTTTACTTTCCCCTTTATAAACCCTAATCTAAATTGACCGCTGTGGCTACAGTTCATGCCCTAAGGGAAGAGGTATACTTAAAGCTATATACTGCCCTAGAGGCCAATTTAGGAAATTCCGGATCAAAAAAGAGATGCACGATATCTGAGGCAGATTTTCTTAGACATTTTCATAGAGATTTTGACTGAGATATTGACCCAGGTGTTAAGGGCCTTTTACTTATAACTTCTAACTCCTCTCTTTTATTTCTCTTCTATTTGTATCACTGTATCATGTAACTTTTTTAACTTGAACATATCTTTTGCAACGTGCTCTTCTTTTACATATATTTTTATTTTATTTTGTATCATTTCCACTTGGTCTCAAACTCAAGCAACCTAATAATCTACATTTCTCCTCCGATTTTCTCCCTAACCTGTAGCCAATATCTAATCTATAGCTTGCGTACATATGTACATAAATTCCGAGCTATATCTGAACTAGAGACCTTGACCCAAACCAGGGAAGGCGCACTCGACGGTTAAAACCCGAATGATCTCGCCAAAAGCAACAAAGAAACCTTCTTACAGGAGTCACCGTTTGTGTGATCAACTGCTGCTGTTTTAATTTATATTGGCGAAATCTTGGCGTAGTAACATCACAGCGCGAGAACTACAAATGATCATCTGCTGTAAAGAATGATGCAAACTCGGTCGAACTAATGTTCAACGCCATTTGCAACTATCTGTTTAACAGGAAATTTAATCTAGAACATGATACAAAATTAACTTAAACATTGTGGATATTAGCATTTACCTCAAGTATATAATCTGCAAGGAATTTTTAAAAATCCATACCTGAAATCTATGGAATTGATAATTTAAAAAACAAAATCCAATCACAACTTTAAACAGGAATGAAGAAATTGAATGAGAAGAAGCCTGTAAAGTAGTTTTTATGTCAAGGCTCTTGGACATCACTTCTATCGCTTGCTTGTTTATATTTTCTCTACGGTGCCTTGTATTACACTATACTATATATCCTCTACTATTCTATAATAAACTATACTATGCTATATTATATTTTATTCTACTCTACTCCTCTCTACTATAGTGTAATATATACTATACTATGCTATATTATACTCTATTCTACTCTACTATTCTCTACTATACTATACTACACTATACTGTACTGTACTCTACTCTACTCTACTCTACTTTACTATACTATACTATACTATACTATACTATATTATACTACATTATACTCTACTCTATTAGACTATACTATACTGTATTACTATACAATACTCTACTATATTATACTATACTCTGTTATAATATACTTATTATACTATACTCGACTATATTATACTACATTATACTCTACTCTATTAGACTATACTATAATGTATTACACTATATTATATTATTCATTACTATAGTACATATAATCTACTATAATACACTTACTATACTGTACTCTACTCTACTCTACTTTACTATATTATACTATACTCTACTATATTATACTTCTATTATACAATACTCTACTTTATTCTACTATACTATACTATACTATACTATACTATACTATATATACTCTATTATAATATACTATAGTATAGAGGGCTTGGCTCAGGCAATTAAGAAATTCTTGGTTTTTGTCAGCTTCTGTTAAAATATCCTTAAATATAGATGAATGTATATTAACATAGACATTTTGTGTGTATGGTTAAGTGAAACAGGTCTCAGATACGAAATCTCTATAACTCTGTATCGCGTTCGACATTGCACGGCTGCGTCATTCCATGCTGACGTGCCCACGAAACCCTGAATTATCCTTTCTTTATTTCATCCGGGAGAAGACGCACACCTGTTGGAATTCACAAACTGATATAAAAATAAAGAAATCGATAAAGGAATGTTCTCCCAAACAACTCGAAAAACAATCAACTACTGACGTTTCCATCAGTTTTAGGGTGTGAGAGTGTGAGTGTGTCTATATGTATATATATATATATATATATACATATATATATATATATATATATATATATATATATATATATATATAAATATACATACATACACACACACTATAATATATATATACATATACATATATATATATATATGTATATATACGTATATACATATATACACACACATATATATGTATGTATATATATATATATATACATATATGAAGCCCAGTGGCGTTGGTGTAGCGCTTCGCGTTCCCACGCCACAGGTTCGATTCCCCGGGCTGGGCCAGGTTGACCCAACCTTTCATCCCTTCAGTGGGTAGAGAAACTGAGGACCAAGCATACTTGGGAACTAAACACTGGGGGTTCTGCGTAAGGCTGACCACCTAACCGGAATATGTGCTTCGCACCCCAGGGCCTTTGGTCTAGAAAACGAAGATTGGCACCGTAGTCCCTGGCCCACTAGGGGCTGTTGCGCCAAGGAGTTTAGTTTTATATACATATATATGTATGCATGTATATATATATACATATACATGTATATATACATATGTATATATATACATATATGTATATAAAAGTGTACTCATTTGGGGGTGCGGAACTTTAACCCAAGTAACCAATTTTAATTATACTTACATTCTGTAATTTTGGAAATAATATATTTAATTACTTACTTTCATCTTACATCCAGTAACTACATAAGGTATTATGGATAAAAATTCTAAGACTGAATGGAAAACTCGCTTTTTCTATCAAGCATAACCCTACCAGTAACCAATTTTAATTATACTTACATTCTGTAATTTTGGAAATAATATATTTAATTACTTACTTTCATCTTACATCCAGTAACTACATAAGGTATTATGGATAAAAATTCTAAGACTGAATGGAAAACTCGCTTTTTCTATCAAGCATAACCCTACCCAGAGAATAACCCCGGGCAATTCCATACTTAAAATATAAACTTTTCATGTCCCGTGACGAAAATCCTATGCTAATTCTAAACCCCAGTAAACTTTCTAAGAGCCGTATGTCACCAAGTTGAAATTCTTTATAGGTCCAGCACTAATTATACACTGTCTACCAATAAGTATTTGGACACCTGTGATAGAAAAGGAAAACTAGCTTTATTCAAAATCAATAGTTGGTAGAGCCTCCACGAGAGGCAATTACAGCGTGAACCCTCCTGGACATACTTTCCACAAGTCTTTGTATTACAGCTAGTGGTATTGTCTTTCACTCGGCTTGGAGTAGACATACAAGTTCCTTCACCGATTCGGTGAAGGAACGGGTAGTGCACCCCTTAATTCGGCGATTCAACTCGTCCCAGAGGTTCTGGATAGGGTTTATGTCTGGGCTCTGGGCAGGCTAGTCCATTCGATGAACTCCATTGGCACCATACCAAGCCTTGGTTAACCTCGAAACATGACAACTGGCATTGTCGTCCTGAAAGTAACAGGGGTCCAACCCGTAAAACTGCCACAACGTAGGAAGCACATTGTCATCCAAAATAGTGCAGTAGGTATCGGCGTTGAGCTTATCATGAATGGGAACCAAGGATCCCAGTCTGTACCAGAAGAAACACCCCCAGCCGCCGAACTTGACTGTTGGCACAATGCATTCTGGAAAGAGACGTTCTCCAGACAGACGCAGACCCATACCCTGCCATTCGAACTGTAAATGGTGAACCTTGATTCGTCGCCCCAAAGAACCCTTTTCCACTGCTCTACGGTCCAATTTCGATGTGCTTTGCACCACATTAATCGAGCAGCGCAGTTGGACTTAGTGATCAAAGATTTATGGGCAGCAGCACGACCATGAAAACCAAGCAAGTGTGCTTCCTTACGGATGCTATTCATTAAAACAATACTATCGGATGCCTGTTGAAACTCCTCGCGGACGAGGGCCATCGGTTGAGATGCGGTTCTTCTGAATTTCTCTGGACAGCACTCGTCGGTCTCTGTCTCCCAGTTTCGTTGGTCTGCCGACTCGGGGCACATTCCGACAATCACCGCTCCCCTTCCACTTCTTAATCATATAGGCCACTGTCAATTTTGGGTACTTCAGATCGCTAGATATGTCCCTTAAGGATCGGCCACATTTGTGATACCCGGGATATTATACCTTTCTCGAAATCAGACAGCTCCGAACTTCGCAGCATCTTGCATGCGACTAATGCCGATGCTGTTTCCCACACGACGTATTCCGGCGGAGGCCGTGATGTACCTCAGGACCGTAGATATCGTCATTTGCATAGATGTCCAAGTACTTATTGGTAGACAGTGTATAACAGTTTTTATAACCACGAAATCGTCAACCTGTGATCAGAGAATTAATTCGCAATTGGCTAAAGCTTTTATCCAGCCAGTCCTTTTTTCCCCGTTGTAAACTCTTTCTCGTCAAAGAGCAGGAAAGATTCGTCACACAAATAAAACTCTCAAAACGCTGTTCTAAAATCTTGTCTTTTCTGCGCATAAACTATATTAAGATAAACTAAAAATAAACTATATATATATATATATATATATATATATATATATATATATATATATATATATATATATATATATATATTACACCAACAAAGAACAAAACAAGTGACACTATATTTTCCCTTTATTACGACAGGGTTTGACATCAGAACAGGGTGTCCCCGCCAACTTGGCGATAAAGCACTAAGCATGGTAGTTTAACATTTTATCCTGATCTCATCGTACTCAAACAATCTGCATCAATATTTTGATTTATATTATACTGGTATCCAGCTCTCCTTTTGCAACCCTTTTCATACATATTAAATACGCGTGATGCTTAAAAAATTAGATATAGTAAACCATTAATGGTTCACTATGGCTAATTGTTATAATTTGGAGCTGTTGGCTTTGTAAACTGTTGAGGGATTAATTGCCTATAAATATAAATACCAGGTTTTTGAATCCATTTGGTTTATTAAGTAAGAGTACATAGACCTATTAAAATGGTGCACTCCGCCTCCATTAAAGTCGCCAAAAAAAAAAGCAAGAAGTACAATGTTGGAATGGAATAACTTTGTGTTTTAGTAAACATCACCAATAATTTCACTAAATTTTGACCCTATTCCACCAAACACCCTATTCTGAAGTATTGCCTTACGACACATTTGTAAACTTTCAGGTACTTTACCATGATAACGGTGTAAAAACCAGTTACCTTGATTTTGATCTATACACATGATAGAACGTTAATAAATGATTCAAAAAATTTTAACTGCATAAGAAAATAACACTTCAAAAAGCTCAGTTTCGATGTCTGAAACCATGTGCCTTTACGGATATTTTTTTTTACGACGACAAGATGAAAGGTTGCAGAGACATTGAATTTCATCTCCGACATACAATTTCATTTCATGATTTTTATCACAAGTTGCGATTCCAGTCAAAACGCCTTTCTCTTGAAAGAATCTGACCACTTTTTCCTCTGATTTGGGCAAATCCCAAATTTTTGGTTTTTACCATATTACGGTCGACGTATGTCACTGGTGACTTCTGCATCATAATGATATCAAAGAGGTTAGTTTTTGGTACGATCTCTGGCAATTTCTGACGTCATTATGACGCCGAAGTCACCAGTGACATATGTCGACTGTGATACGGTAGAAGTCTTCATTGCTTTTTGAGTTAATTTTTCGTGTTAAGAGGAAAAAGACGTGATCGATAAAAAAAAAAAGAAAAAATAGCCTCGACTTGCTTTGAAAATGTGGCCGCAAAAGGTTACCAGCAACGATATTCCTATTGGCGTTGTTTGCATCATTACTGCAGACTTTATTGTCTGCGACGGGATAATGGAAAAGTACCAAGGTTCCTAAGAATTTACTGAAGTTCAACAAAATCAAAGATTGAAAATTTTACTACTTTGCATATATTTAATTTGGAGTTATAGGCATTCTTATTATACATACACATATATATATATATATATTATATATATATAAACTAAACTAAACTCCTTGGCGCGACAGCCCCTAGGGGGCCAAGGCCTACGGTGCCAATCTCCGTTTACGTGACCAGGGGCCCTGGGGTGCGAAGCATATGTTCTGGTTAGATGGTCAGTCTTACGCAGAACCCCCAGTGTTTAGTTCCCAAGCACGCTTGGTCCTCAATTCATCGACCCACTGAAGGGATGAAAGGCTGAGTCAACCTTGCCCAGCCCGGGGATCGAACCTCGGACCTGTGTCGTGGGAGCGCGAAGCGCTACCCCAACGCCACTGGGCTTCATATATATATATATATATATATATATATATATATATATATATATATATATATATATATATATATATATACATATATATATATATATATATATATATATATATATATATATATATATATATATATATATATGTGTGTGTGTGTGTGTGTGTGTGTGTGTGTAAGGAAAATTCTCAGGGGTTTTCAAAACTTAAATCAAGGATAAAAATTCCAGCGTCATTTTCCATTCCCCTTTTTAACCCCTAACCTAAATTGACCACTGGGGCTACAGTTTACGCCCTCGGAGAAGGGGCCTGACCAATTATAATCCTACATGGCCCTAGCGGACAATTTAGGAAATTTCCAAATAAAAAGGAGATACACGCTGTCGGAGACAGATTTTTCTAGATATTTTCCCACAGATGCTGACCCAGGTGTTACGTGTCTTGTACATAGAACTTCATGCTAGCTGACCCTTCAGTTTGTCCTGTCCCCATGATGAAGTGGGAACCCGTCCTTCAACGTTATCTTAATAAAGGTCTTTAGCTGAAACGGTATCATTTTTATGGCCATGACTGCAACCACCCATTGAGAAGTCCGTCTCATTACATATATATATATATATATATATATATATATATATATATATATATATATATATATATATATATATATATATACAAATACATATATATGACACGTACCGAATGATTAAGGGATGGAAGACACATTTTATTTCGTATACAAAAACTTGTTTATTGTCTTTCTATTGTAAATAACTACGCTATTAGATATCCTTTGTTCACATTTTGGGACGACAAGCCTGGAGGATATTATCCACCCACCTTCACGCTCAGAAGTGTCTTTTTGGCGTTGCTACCTAAACAAATTCATATTGTCTACTACCTCGCCAGCTTTTTTACTCTGCATAGTTCCGCTCGAGGGTGTGTCTTTCTCCTATTACGTTATCGTTAAAGAGTTAAAACTATTTTTAATTATAACTCGCTTAATTCTTAACCCCCATTTTTAAACCTGACCTATATATATATATATATATATATATATATATATATATATATATATATATATATATATATATATATATATATATATATATATATATATATATATATATATATTACACAATTTACTGCTACGGATACACTGTAAGCAAGAATTAATGCTAAAGCTAATGCGCTGAATAGATCTCTTTTTCGCCAAATAACTTGGCTCCATCTCTCCTTCGCCAAGTATGTTTGTTCTACGTGTACTTGAGGGTTTGGAATTTTGAAACCGGGATACAAAAGAAACAGCTGATTTTACATATATGACAGTTGAAAATAACAAGGACGAGTTTTTATTAGACCCAGGAGCAGCATCTCCCATAAGTAGCAGAATTAGCTGGTTTTCTGAGTTAAAGCAAATTTTGGCGTGGTGTTTTGAATATTGAAAGTATTTGGAACCATTTCTGGGAAGCTCAATAGAATTAGAATAGATTTGAAAAATGCGTTGTTTATTCCTGAATTGAAAGGGAAACTTATATCGGTCAAATATATAGTAAAAGCTGGTCTTAGTGTAATTTTTTAGAAATGATGAAATGCTTTTAAAAACTTGAAATGAATGTTTGGAATTGGCATCTCTCAACGGAAAATGTGTATTTGCGAGTCAACTTGAACCAATCAAGAGTGAAATTTTAACCGCCAAAACGAAAAATAAGCTATGGCATAATAGATTAAGATACTCTGGAAATCAAGTACAAAATTAAATACATAAATAAATTTTATGAAGAATGTACTTTGGCGAAACAAACATCTAATTCCAAGATCAAAGGTCCGCGGCATCGCAAAATGAAGCCAGTGGCTTGAATTGAATCAGATACTTGTGGTTCAATCTTGCCAAGTACAGACAAGGGTGAGAGATACTTCATTTATTGACAACTAGCAAGTGTGCCGCCCGTGATTCGTTACGGTGAACTTAATATATTACTTTTAAACAAAGATTTTTTTTTCGTGCATAACTCTCTAAATTCTGCAAGGTACAGTCCGAGTCATTGGCATATTTATACATATCTATCATAAGCGTATTATAACAACATTCAGCTTTTATACTTCAGTTTCCATTAAACCTGAGTTGTACATCAATAAGGGGACTACTTAAGAATTCGGTTCTCGTTGGCAAAATTGGCGAAAATATTGGCGACATTTACTAAAACACAAAGGTAATCCATCCAAACATTGTATTTCTTGCTTTTTCTGGCGACTTTAATGAATGCACAGTGCGCCATCGTAATAGAATTATATACTCTTAATTAAAGAAAACGACTTGAAAACCGGACATTTATATTTATCGGCAATGAATCCCTTAACAGTTTACAAACGCAACAGCTCCAAATGATTAAAAATCAGCCATAGTGAACCATTAATGATTTGTTAGATCTATTTTTTTAAGCACTGCGAACTTTTAATATATAAGAAAAGAGTTACTTACACAAGGAGAGTTGGATGCAAATATCATATAAATTATAATATAGATACAGATTGTTTGGACCCGGTGAGATCAAGTGAAAATGTTGGGCGACCCTACTTAAACCATTATCGCCAAGTTGGCGGGGAGAGCCAGTTCTTTAGTCAGGCCTCAATAAGGTGTGAAAGCGTGTGCAAAATATGAATGCGAAAATTTGACAATAGTTTCAAAGAAGTTCTCCTGCTCACTAAACATTCTGGACTACCCGGAAGCTGATCAACCATTGTCCAATTCTCCGAAATGATCAAGGATCAAGCGTCGCTTTCGCCTCATGCAAAATTTTTTTTCCGAATCATGGTTGAATGGGTGTGGATGCTCGTAGCCGTTCGGAACCGATTTCAAGCAGAGGATACTGGTCTCGTTAGCCAATAATAACGTGGCAAAGCAGTAAATCATAGAGCTCCAAAACAAACCAAAAATTTTTCCCACGAAAATCTTTATTTTCAGTACTGTTCGCAATCAACTTCAATTATGACTAAAAACCAAAATGATCAGTCTATTTCTATTCTACACAATTTTAATAAATCTCTATGTTAGACCAGACCAATACAAAAGCAAACATGGCGAATTAGAGTATAGTGCTTTCACAATTGTCATTAAGACTTTTATCTATTCTATTTTACACAATCCTTGCAAGGGTTCTTCTTGGATTTTGTCTATCCAACCTTCTTTTTCCAGTTTCGTAGAAAATAAAAAGGTGTTAAACATTATTTTCTATGCAGGCCATTTCTAATATGCTAAAAATATGCAATGCTACAACTGCCAATATCGCGGAAAATGTGTGGAGGTAGTTACATAAAACCATAGACGGTTTATAAAGTTGTCCAATTAGCCAGATTTTTCAATAACGTGATCCGCTTCCATACCGATAGTATCAGATAATCAAAGCTCAATTATATTTTGTTTCGGCTGAAATATAATTCCCTTGTCATAAATTTACTTTGGTTGAAAACTTATATTGGCGAGAATGCTTCTTTCCATCTTTTGAAGCCAATAAATTATTTTGAGGTACTCTAGATATACAATAACAGCCAACTATACGAAAAATCTTTTTTGTTATATTATCTTGTCCCATGCTAGGGAGGACAGAAGATGTATTAATATGGAATATGTTCATTTGGAGGTATCAAGGATTTCTGACCAAAGTTAGTTACTCTATGACTTATCGGGTAGATTTTTATAAAAAAACACACATACAAATGGAAATTGTTCTTAATATCAAGAAATAAAAATAACAAAATATAAGTTTACATACTAGCGATTAAATATGAAACGAATTTGTGTCTTATATCAAATTTGCTCAAACCATTTTTATGGTAAAATATAAGTTTAACCCTAAATTACATTACTGTATTACAACTGTACGTTGATTAGCAACTTTAATAGATCTTGCCATATTATGTGGTAGAATAGGAAGCAGAGGTTTTGACAGCAACAGTGCTAATTTTGTTGGTATTATTAAATGTTGTCCAAAATTAAGGAAATTTATGACAAACCAAATGGTTTTGTATGAAATATAAACACATATTCATATTGACAACCATATGTAATATAAAGATAACTATATAAAATGATAGGTTTTTATTTACCCACAAGAGTCACTGAAATTTGTACTTCTTGTTGTTAGAATATCGTTGATAGACATTTCATTGTAACGTAAAAATTAACCAAGAATTAAATTTAAAATTAGTTCTTATATAAAAATGCTATAATTTGCGTCACATAGAAATGAAAGTGAATCCCTTGATATCTAAATTTCAAATCGAATTGATAAACGCAGACGATGTTTAAATAATATAAAGTAAGAAATGAATAAATGAGATATTTAAAGGAATGACGTCATAATGATAAAAAATATCATTTTCACCTATTCATTATGCTATTAATTGAAAATTTTTAATCTCCTGCTTTTAACCGAGGAAAACTGCGCTTAAAACAATTACATGGGATTAATTGAATGATGTCACATTGCTAAAAATATTGCTTCTTTCACTTGGTTATGATGCAATAAATTTAACAGTTAATCGTTTGGGTTAACTGGGGAAAATAATGCTTGGAATAATGACATGAAACGCTCGAAAAAGGGGGAAGGAATGGATTTCAAAAGTCAAAAATTTACAAAAACCTTCCTAGGGATATACCTAATAATTTCCCAAATTTTCACGGCGATTGGATGTATGGTTTTTGAGTCTATCGAATACAGGCAGACAGACACAAATTCATTTATATATATATAGATAGATTGTTCCAGACTTTTTGAGATACATCTTCTAAAACATAGAAGTGAAGTAGTTGACAAACTCAGTGGTTTGTTTAAATATTAACCACAGATTAAAACATTGAGATGTAATAATGCAAAAGAAGATATATAAAGTAAATTTGTAGGTTTAGCAGAAAAAAAAACTCGAGTAAAAAATAAATACTGCTACTTTATATGCACCGCAGTTAAATGGTGAGGCTGATAGAGCAAATAGGACTTAATTAGATAAAGAAATATCTCTATTCTGTGATTCACAGTTAAGTAAATAGAATTAGGGATATGTTACAATGACTGCTGCTTACTTATATAATAAAATTCCAAATAGAAGGGCAGAAGTACTATGGCCTTATCATTTGACATACAAAGAAAGGCTTGATCTTGCAATATCAAAATATTTGACTGTGAGATTCACAAAGGTTCAAGTTGGATCCTAAGTCTAGGAAGTGATATTTCTTTGACGTTCTACTATGGGTTACGTACTGTTGAATCCTAGATCAAATCCAATTTAAGTGTTCTGGAAAGTGATATTTAATGACGAAGATAGAAGAGTTAATATAAAGGAAGAAACAAATTGTGAAGATTTACTAGACTCAGAACTAGCAAAAGAGTCAAAAGAAGAAAATGAAGTAGAAGAATTTGAAAGTAATGAAATAGAGAACTCAATTGATGAAATTAGTGATGTGGATGTCGCAAAGGAAGACGATGCAACTGAAAATGAAAGACCGAAAAGAAATATAAAACGTCTGAAAACATTTGAAAGTTACTATGTCTATAAAACTGGTGATAATGTAAATGAGATGTCTTATTGTGATATTAAAGAACTTCCTGAACAAGAGCAAAACTTATGGAGACAGATGATGGAAGATGAAACGTCTTCTCTGCAAAAGAATAAAGTATGGAAGTCAATAAACTTTCTTAAGGGTTAAAAAAAATTAAGATTGCATGTAAATGGTTATGTTTCAGAAATAGATGAAAAATATAAATTAAAACTAGTAGTTCATAGATTTCTTCAAAAACGTGATGTAGGACATTGTGAAACTTTCGCACATGTTATTAGTATGTCTTTAAGAATGATATTAGCAACTATAGTCCTAAATAATCTAAATGCAATAACTATGGATGTAAAGACTGTTTTCCTAAATGGCGACTTAAAGTAAAACATCTGTATGCGATAGCCAGAAAGGCATTATAATAAAAGTGGATAAATTATAAAGAAGTTTGCATGAATTAAAAGAAGCACCTTATAGGTGGAATGAAAAATTAGTTTGACTTTTATATTACATTGGATTTAAACCTATAGAATTTGACCAGTTATGTATTCATTAGCAGAGAAACCTCCAAAGTCATAATCTTAGCCATTGATGTAGATGATTTATTACTGACATATTCAAGCTTGTCAGAATTTTGAGAAGTTATATGAGGTTTAATCTGTAGTTGGTAATCAATGAAGCGATTTCAGGCAGCAGGGCATATCTAAACTTATTACAATTCTGGCTTTAGTTTCAAATGAAAAGGCAGTTTATTGTTTGTCTATTGGCTTTTGTGAACAGGAAAATAAATTGGAAGGGCATTATAGTAGTTTGTGACGATGCGACAAATTGCTTTATTGTAAATGTGATAACCATTTTAAACTTCTTCACATGGCAGAATAATAAAATGTTTTTTTACAATTGATTTAAATCAAAAGAAGACAATTATTAACGCTAACTAGAATATCTCCCGATATGGTCCAGTTAGTGTTAATAATTGTCTTATCTCCTAAGGAGTAAATAAGCAGAATAGTAGAGCTCTTTCCTGTACAGAATTGAACGCGATTCAAAGAGCTCTCAAGAAGTACCATGGATAAAAAAGTATTGTAAAAGAACTTTTAGGAATTGAAAAAATTGTTGTCCTTGAAGATATTCAGTTCACGATCAAAGCTGTGTTGAACAAAAATAGCAATGGAATACATTGATCGAAATCTCAAATTCCTCCGAGAAGTTGTAAAGGACAATGAGATAAAGCTAAAATACATTTTGCCATAGAATCAATCTCTTGACATGGTGAAAAATTTTATACCAGGAACTAAACTAAAATCTTTAAAAACCGCAGTGGAACTTAAGGAAAATAAGATTAAATGGAGTATTATAAATGAATCAAAGACCCCAATATAATATTGGGGTCTTTGATAAATTAACTGTAAATGTGGTTCGTCTAAAAATAAAATAAAAATAAATAAATAAACAGTGGTATATAGTTTAGATTTGCATGGACTTGATAATTTAAGAGGATTAGTTTCTCATTGTAAATTATGTAGTGGATTAAAACAATAAATATTAGTTTTTGTGTTCTCTAGTCTCAAACTGGGTGCACGGCACCAATATGTGCCTTGAGTATATGCCAAGGGTGCCATGCAATAATCACAAAAAACTGTAAAATTATTTTAAAAAAAAAGATCTGAAGATACTGAAAAGTTAAAATTTAACTAGTCTTCCCTCGCCGAGACATCACTGTCAAATCCTTCTATGAATTGCCTATGTATATTTATCACGAACGACCGATATTCTACCTTCATGTTCTCAAACCAAGTACTGAGGTACCTAGTCTGCCTCGAATATATGCAACGTCGAAAACAATTTGATAACTGTTGCTCTAATCTACTACAATCCTCTTTTTCGGTCTAAAGAATCCTATGCACATTAACTTTACGTAATGCCTTCATATCTTTTGATAACAACAGTTGTGTTGCTTCTACACTTCAAAATTCGGTTTGTTTGGTATAAAATTTTATTTTCACTTAGATACTGGAAATAGTTATAATAATCTGAAATAGTGCATTGACTAGACCAGGGTTTCTTAAACTCCCTGGTGTGAGGACCCCATAAGCGTTGCGCACATCCAACACATGATTGAATGAAAATATCCGTTTCTTCACTTTTGTAGTTTTAGATCATTAACTTTAATTTTTAATTTTAAGGTATAGAATAACATGAAAATTTTATATAAATAACAAACTTAAAAACATAATGTAGTAATAAAAATAAATTCAATTACTTGGGTAAATTCAAGCATTAATTATAGTCTGTCCATTAAGTGTAACCACTTGGAAGGTCACTACTGAGAAAATCCATTTACTTCTGATAGCGCATATGCGAGGACTAATTATCAAAGAGAAGGATGTGCCTATTAATTTTTAATTATATTGTCAAATTTGGCAATTTAGTTGCAAGCACAGTTAAATTGTATAAAATTTTTTAATAATTATAAAATTATCATAATAAGCTTAAAATATAGAAAAATTTCTGCAATCTTTAGGGACCCTTGCTGCAAATCCCGCGATTGGGGTCGTGATTCACAGTTTGAGAAACTCTGGACTGTCGGAATGTGAAATATTCTTATGGGTAATCATGCATTACCAGAACGTTTGTATAACAAAACCTATTTCGTTGGAGCTACTCTACAAATTCTTGTTTTAAAATGATAAAAGAAAAATAGTTTTAGATTTTATTTTCTTTATTTTTAAACTGAACAAAAACTTAGTGCATGAGTTGAGTGTAACACCTTCTCGTTACATTTTACGTATTTCCTGTTTTTGTTTGAAAATAATGCAAAGAAATTGCACTTGGTGGTTTTTAACGAAATTTTAAAATAATTGTTATCGTTTTTGAATGATATCGAGTCCGATTTGATTAATTTATTGATTTTTCCACCTTGTTCTCTGATTATTTTTTTCTTTACTCCCGAACGTACAGCCACCGCAACCGACGCAGCCTCACTAAGGTCATTGCCAAAACGTGCCTCTCCTTCTTGCGTCCTACGTTCTGTGTAATTGTAGCAGAGAGCCGTATCTACGTAATTGTAAATTTATGTATATTTTGCTTAGTGACACATATGTAGGCCATGAAATTTGATGAACTGTTTATGAAAGATTTGTATAGAAATTGTTTTACGACAAGACCATTGCTCTTGTTGATCTAAAGACGTTTAAAAAAGAAAGCTACAAAGCTGGCACATTTCAAAGTATACTTCAGAAGATTAAGGACTAGTAACTAATAATCTTATAACTGAAATACTTCTGATTTATTGATCTTCTTCTTTTACCGTATTTATATTTATACAAAAAATCATGCTTCCGCAGTGTGTGGCCGCTTTAACCTGTCGGCGTTTGTATTTGCCAGTGAAAAATCGGACAGTCGTTTACAAATCTAGAACATATTTAACAAAAACCTCTAAAGAACCTTTTCTAAATGGAAGTTCCTCTACTTATGTCGAGGAAATGTATAAAGCATGGTTGAAAGATCCTGAAAGTGTACATAAAGTAAGTTTCAGTGCACTAAAGTATCACTATACTTGACATCTTATTTTTGACATTATGTGTACTTGTTACTGGGTGCAGACGTTATTTTAATTTGCCGTTGTATGAGTTACTTAGGCGCGTGTTTTGCATTTGAGAGGGAGACAGTATTTGAACACTTCTCTACAGTAATATGTTAAAGAATAATATTCGATTTCGTTTCTACAGAAAATATTTTTTTATGATATCGGAAAAAAAAGAAATCAGCTATTAACTAATAGTTCTTAATTCCAAAATATTTTTTTTAGAATAAAGAGCTGGTTCAGGGACAAGAGATCAATAAGAGATGAAGTGATATAATAAAGAAATTTATGAATGCCTAAGATTGTCTAGTGCTTTAGTTGTAAACAGTGGGAATGTTTCATCTTATCTACTTAGATAATTTTTCATACTCTAAAAATAGTTCAAAAGCAATGGGAGTTAACTTTAAAAATATACAAAAAATAAAGCTAAAATGTAGAAATAATTATATTATTTAAAGAATATCTGATCACCTCAAAGGAAACTGAAAATAGATGATATATTTTCAGAAATTTTATTAAAAGAGCATTTCTTTTGCATTAATAAGTTAATTGTAGTATTTACCTTCAAAATAATTTTCTTGCTTGTTATTCAGTTAAACCCAAGAGCAAAATAGTCAATTAATTTTTATTATATATTTTTAATTTCTCAAAAAAAAAATCATTAGAACAAATTAATTTTTTTTAACATTGACTAAACATTAAGAGTGAAAGAGGTTATTAGCTTACCTACAGAAATGTTTTTTCTTAAATTATTACAGTTAAAAAATAATTTAATAAAACCTTACCGATATTTAAAAATTTATATAGTAAATCAGCTTCATGCATCTTTTTCTGTTAATGGGGACATGTATTTTAACAATTATTTTTAAAATGTGCTAGATATTTTTAGTTAGATTATGAAAAATAAAATATTAAAATTATTTGAAAGTGGTTAACGTATTAAAATCTGAAATGTGATGAATACTTTTAAAAGTATAAAAATTTAAAACTTGAATTTGCGTGTTGTATTTAAAGTGCTGATATGTACTAAATATTTTTATACAGCTTTTTGAAATTTTATATTTCAACTGCAAAACATACTGAAATAATAAGTGTTATTATTTGTGTCTTTTTAATGTATTCCACTGCTTGTCAAATAAAAAAAAAATAAAATAAAATTTTAACTGAAATCATAAAATTTTTTCCCTGCCATATAACATGTTATAAACTTCTAATATACTAGTAATATTTTTGTTTACTAAATTTCACGTTTAGTATACTATTTCTAAATTCCTAATGGTATGCCTCCTGGTATGCTCAAAATTATTAAATTACTTTCAGATAGAAATTTGTAAGATTTGTAAATATAAAGTGATTTTTCTATGAATTTTAAATTGAAAATTATCTTTAGATCTATATATTTTACACTGAATGTTTTAATTATTGGTAGGAAGAAGTCTACATACAGATTGTTCAGAACTGGGAGAGAAAAACTGGAGATTATGAGAGAATTTGGCAACTTTTAAAGTTGCCAAATTATAAAAAAATATACCTAAATTTTTACAATAAAAGTTTGAAAAATAATGAATTTCATCAGTCAAAATTTAAAAAAAAAAATTCTAAAAATGAAGACTTTTTTTTGTAAAATACCTTTTACTGTCAAATGAGACTATGAGAAATTAATTTTCAAATAATGAAGCAATTGTAACTATTAAAATAAAATCAAAATTGATTAAAAAGCAATTGGAACAAAAAATGTCAATAATCAAAAGAGAAACTAAGAAAACGGAAATTAAGGTCATTACTGGACAAATTTAATCTTTTAAATAATAATGTACAGAGTTTAATTATTATATATGGATTCATTATTTAAATATTAACAAAATGTGAAAAAACAAAATTGCTATAGGTTTTTTTTTTATATAAATATATATAATTAGTATAATTATTTTAAAGCAATTGATTGATTGCTCTTCCGGTGATCATACGGGTTATTCTAAATACCTCAATTACAGAAAAGAATATTTTAAATTTATAAATACACTGGAATTTAATTTGTTTATAATAAAATTTATAACTTTATGTATTTATATCTAAAAATAGTTTTATAAAAGGATTAAAAGAAATTCTGTATTAAATAGTGTGAATTTATAAAGGAAAAATATTACATGGAATTTATGAATATATTTCCCTGGACACCCTGAAATTTTTTTTTTCATTTTAATTATTAATCTGCAAGAGAACTCTATTTTAATAATTTTTAAACCTTTAGATATCTCAACAATTTAGATTAGAAAATATGTTAGAATATTATATAGATTATAGATATTTAAATGTTAGAATGCATCAATATATATAATACAAATAGAAAACAAAATAAAAATTAAATGTTTTAAATTTTGTTCTAAATTTATCTTAACTTAAAGAATTTTAAGCTATCATTTTTATATCAGAGTTTTTGTAGTAATCATACATATGCATCCAATTAAACAATGTATGAAATTTTGATATGAGAATTAACCTTCCAACTTGCTTATTTTTGTAAATTTTTTGATAAATTCAGTTTTTAATACTTTTTTTTTACCATATTGCAGTTGATATCTTAAGCTCGTTTCTTTTCTTCTTTTCAACCCTTATTCACATCAAGGAATGTGCAAGTTAGAATTCATGTGACAGTTTTCATATTTAACTGGGCTTTTGTTACAAAATTTACATCTTGCATCTGGTCATGGGTGGAATTTCTCAAAATATTTTTTTCTCAATTGTTTTGTGATTTTATCTAAATAATTGATGTGTATTATTTAAATTTGCATAAAGTGGAATTCATAATTTTTAAATTGGTTTTTATGCAAATAAATATATACATCTGATTTTTTGTATATTATCCGAGAATTTTTTGACCCCCCCCCCCCCAAAAAAAAAAAAAAAAAGTGATTTAAGTGAAGATTTCAATTCTATTTTTTCTCTCATCTCTATGTTCTTTTATAAACCAATAAAAATATTGAAATTAAAGTCATTAAGAAATTAGTTTTATAATATTTATTTTCTTGATTTGCTTCATAGAAGTAAATAATGCTAAACATTTTTTCCCCTACCAATGTGAGTGCATTTATCTTTTTTACCTGGCTACACTTGCTTTTAATGAATACAGTCTGTATCGGTTATAAGGTCAGTTCAACGGTCTAGAAAAATAAGACCATATATGCAGAACAATACAACCCTATTGAATTATGACAGCATTATATTCAACTAATAAGCAAATAATTATACTTTAAGAACATTTTAAAAATTAATTCGAAAAGTAAACACTGCATTAAAAATATGCAATATCTTTTTTGGGGGAAATTTATTAGCTTACCTTACTAATTAAAGTACAGCACACATTCATACGTACATTCATGTTCAATGTATTTAAAAATAATCAGGTATACAAGTTTGTTTCCTTTTTTTAGTTGTTAACAGAACTTTTTCTAAGTCTCTAATAGCTTTTAAATGCTCATCTGTTGCTTCAGAATTAGTAAAATAACACCTGAGGTCATGTAAGAGAGAGATATCTTATACCAATAAACAGACAGATGTCCACTTGTTATGGGGGGGGACGAGAACTGAGAGAGGTGGAAAACTCCGACGATATGTCTACACAAGCAAGAAAGGGGAAAAGGGTGGAAAGGAAACTTGTTGAAAACATGAAACTGACCATATAACTGGCATGGTTTCCATGCACCTGGAAGATCATGGATTTAGACAATGGATTAATTTTGTCATGGAAAGTCTTGATTTTTCAAGTAAAATGAGTAAAAGTCATGGATCCGCTAAACTACCAATTTAAAAAAAAATGCATTGAATTGTTTAATTATATTTTTACTTGTCAGTTGGCTGAAGTTACTGAGTTTGGTATTTATGTATTATCTTATTGACCATATTGCCAAGTAAAATTTGTTCACCAAAGAAACTCAAAGCAAGAAAGCTTAATTAGTGGGTAAATGTATATTATTATGGTTTTTTCTTAAATTGTAGATTAAAATTTTATTAATATAATTATTTTTTAATAAAAATTAGTTAAGATTTTTGCACAAAATATAAGTTAATCTCTAGGGATCTTGTATATAAACATTATAGGGTTATATTTGGCTATAATTCATGGCCATTTGGATAATACCAAAGTACTCTGAATTCAAATTGGAAACATTTTGATTGAAAAATGGGTATATGATTAAACTTAGGTATGTAGATACAACAATTTATTTTTATGTATGTGAGTTTATTAACACTTATAAAGTAAGTTTATAGTTTTTTTTATGATAAAATTCCTGTAATTTCTCTAAAAACATATATTTTATTTGTATGTACATCAGAAGTTTTATTCATATATATTTTTAACGAAAGCTTTTTAAAGTCACGGAAAATGATCTGCTAAATCATGAAAAGTCATGGATTTGAAAATTTTTATTTTGGCAGATACCCTGAACTGGTAACAAGAAAAAGAAAATGACTGTATAAGCGGTGCACTTTAATACATATTCTCTATTAAGTTAGACGGGACTTTGGAAAATTGACCATATAGCCGGTACTGATTATACTAAACTATCTTTGATATTAAAATGTAGTTTTTAAATAATAAAATTAAATTTTCTATAATGAAATATTTAATTCTCTTTCTATCTGAGCAATATATTCTTTTTAAAATAATTTACTTTCTTTTGAATGTGGCATAATTTATATTATTCAACAATAAGTTACATTTTTTATTTCTTAGCAAATTTACTATTGAATTTATAATAGTAAATTTGCTAAGTAATAAAATTCATTTATTGTTTTCATGCCAAAAATCCCCTATATAATAATAGCCTAAGTAGTCTGTCTGTTTGTCCACAAATTTATGAAGCGGTTGTACCTGGAATGGAACAGGCATCCCTATTGGATTTTTTATGAGTTAGGGTTAGTAAAATTCAAAGCTAATTCAAAATCCACCTCATTCTTCCTTTTCGAGTGTTTAATGTTATTATTTCAAGCTTTATTCTCCCTCATATTCTATACTAAAATCATTCTTGATAGGATGGCGAGGGCGGAGTGCATTTTTAAAATATTGGACTGGTTTTACTCGACCCGCATATACTTTAATTAGTCACTTTGTCATGTGCTGGCGTGGCACATTTGGTGGAGTGTCTGCACATTTGATCGCCGTACTTCTCGGTTTGGCAGTTCGGCCCCGACTCAGCCAAGTTCTTCTAAATGTCTAATTTAATATTTTCTGCTTTTCGTTTTAAATTCTTATTCCTAAAGTTGTTTTATTATTTTTAAAATAAAATTTTACTATTTTTTCAACTTTTTATTATTTTTATTACTTTTATTTTATTAAATTCACGTATTGTTGTACGGATGTCCATGGCCACATAAACATTTCATGTTTTATTTAGGCTTAAATAATAGATTAGGTACATATGTAATAATTTTAATAGACTATTTTTGTTGAAAGATAATTCTCAGCCAAAAAACAAACCATTTTTTTACCTGCCTCATAAGGTACTTTACAATTCTGGAAAATTAAAAATTTTACTGATCCCATCAAATGACGGGTTATATGCTAGTGATAAAATAACAGCTTCCATGAAAAATACATGTACACTCATGTTTAACTGCTGATTGCATGTGCTGGAAGGTTAAACTTAGTGTAGCTATTTAATAGAAATTTTACTAGCAAATTGTGTTAGAGTATTGCAGGACTAACAATCATCCATATCTTCTTTTTAAAGATCACTATTTGTTGCAGATATACAACATTGTGATACAAAGTGTTTGAAATTCATCAGTAGATTTTATTAGGGTAAATTGACTGTAATCATACTTCTTTTATTACCAGTAAAATCTCCTGAAGGAAAACATAGTTAATAATTAAGAAAGAGAAATTTGTCTCATAATTCTCATAATATCAGAGATGAAAGATGTCAGTAAACAATATTTTTCAGATAAGTCAGTATTTAATAAAAATTATTTTTTGTATATTTGTGGTTTATTTGAAAATTATAATTTGCTTTATAATTCTAAAATTATTTTAAACTAAGAACTAGATTATGAACTAATAAAAAATAGGTGGAAAAGGTAGTGAATTTTTTGTGTGAGTGTGTGTGTGGGGGGGTGATATGCAGTTTTCTCGGGGATATGCAAATTTTTGTGATTTGATTTATTGACATATGCCAACAAATTAAATATTTTTTGTGTAATAAATTTTGGCTATTTGTACGTTACTTTTTAATATCTGAACTTTCCTATTATATTGTATAAGGTTTATCATTACATGCACTTTCGATTTTTATTATACAATTTTCATATAATTTTACCACATATAATATTTAATGTACATTGTGTTTCTGTCTGAGTTTATTTAAACAAGAGGCAGAGAAGTTATTTAATATGTCCTTAACCCTTCAAAATATATTTCAGTATTATCAGTCTTTACCACATCTGATGTTAAACTTGATTCCAAAATAATCTTACAACTTGCATTATTATAGAATAACAGGGAATAAAAGGCTATAGTTGTATAAAATTGTTTATTTGTTAATTACTATACTTATCAGCAAGGTTGGAAAAAAATCATGATTTTTTTAAAAAAAAATAATCAGAATTATTTGATTTAAATCAGATTTTTTTTTTTTAATTGGATTGCTTTGATTTTTTTCTTAATACTAATTTTAATTGTTGTTTTTATGGTTTTTTTGCAATATACATAGAATAGTTTGTTATACGAAGTAACATCTTATCATTTATATATTTAAATATAAATTTTGATCTTAATACATTCCATTATTTTGTAATTGGATAATGCAAACTAAATAAGATGAAAATTTAAAGAACAAATTAAATATTCTTTTAATGCAAACTATTTATTTATAAAAACAAATCACAATTATATCAAATTTTTTTAAGCACCGAATTATGCATTTGTTTCAATAAAAACACTAGCTTTGATGCCTTATCCATTCCTAATTGGTTATGAAGGCTAGAATGAACAATACCAAAAGATGAAAACTGTCTTTCCATTCCAGCAGATGAAGCCACGGCTGTTGTTATTTGGTAGACATACTAGATTTCAAGTTCTGTAATTCTCTCCTTACCTCCCGTTACATAAAATGAATTCTACCAGTCATAATCAATCATTGTACTATCCCTACTACATACTTTCTGATGACAACCCCTAAATCCTTGGAAAGCACATGCTATATATTTACACTTATATACTTATTGGCATTACTGTGCTGACTGATTCCCAATTTCTTCGACTGATTCTCCTGTCTTTGGAATATAGGTTTTAAAAGAAGTAAAATGATTTAAATGATTTTAAAAAAAATCAACAGATTTAAATCATGCCAACCCTGCTTATCAGTACTTTTAAATAGTCGTTACTTTTGTCAATAAAATAAACTTTTTAAGCTACTAAATAGCTTTCATCCCTGTAGTATGCTTGTAAGTGGAAATTTAAGTTCTCTTTAGTTATTAAAAACCAGATATCAGGTCCAAGTGTATCTTTAACTGTATTCTTTTTTTTAACTGTAACTCATATTTTATGTATTTACTGTAACTGGATTACATTTTTACAATTGCATGTACATGGTTCATTTTTAAAATTCAGACGTTCTTATTATACTGTATAAGCATGTTAATTCTCATGAACTTGTTAGTGCAATATTTTGTTTAACTGCACTACTATTTTTTATTGCTTATTAAGTCACTTCTAATTACAAATATTATATATTAAAATTAATACCATTTAAAACTATTTTTAACATTCTGACCATTTTTGACCAGTTTTGGATGGTTAAAACCACTTTTATCCTGTGTCCTGGTCAAAATTAGTTTTGACCGGTCAATATTACAACCCTGTTTAGTGTTTAACTGTTTAATAATTTTCTTTCAGTCATGGGATGCCTTTTTTCGAAGTACAACTGAAGGTGCAGAGCCAGGAGTAGCCTACCAGAGCCCACCTCTTGCCCCTGTGCAATATGTTCACGTTCCTGCTGGCAGCCTTCAGGGATCAGCTTTAACGACACTTGCTCCTACGTCTGCTACCCCACAGTATGTTGAACCAAGAGGCATTGAAGACCATTTGTCTGTACAGGCCATTATACGGTCCTATCAGGTAAAACATTCAGTTATGTGTTCATCTAGTGCAGGGGTGTCCAACCCAAATTGGTTGGTGGACCAAAAAACAATTTACTGAACTGAGGTGGGTAGCACATATAAAAATAAAACAAGTTATTCAAAACATTTTACTATCATGCAAAATTCAAAATGTGCATTTTTACAGTGCCAGCTGCGGCTGTACATAAAAGTTGTTATACATATATCATAACTACAACGATAATAAACATTAACTATACTGTATTTATAATCACCTCCCAACACCTTATCTTTCTCCACAATCATGAGGGTTAAAATATTATATTTATACTATAAATATATATTGTAGTTTATGAGAGATTTTGTTAATATCAACAGATAATGTAGTTGACATGCATCGTACCTGATTGGTCATGTTTTTATCAAGCATCCTGATGCGACACTTTGTTTTTACCAGATTTAATTTAGAAAAAAATGATTCTCAGTGATTATTCCTTTACAATTAATGATAACTTCACAATAGCCATAAATATAATTTATAACTTTTTTCCATAAAACTTCCACTGACTGGTCAGACAGAACATATGCACGTAACGCAAGTCAGCTGATTGTACAAGTAATGGCTGATTGACAGAATATTCTCGAACACTCAAATTTCAATGTATCCTGTCCAACCCTTCATTGATTTGTATCTAGAAATTTTTACTAACCTAAGATTTATTGTAATATAATATTCTCTGCAAATGGAAAAGTACCTATTAGATTGATAAATTTCTTAGTTCAAAAGATCTTTTTATTTTTATAACAATATTATAAGATAGCTGAGTATGAATAATTAAAACTTTATATTCTTTGGTGCTCAATAGATGAATAAATATGTGTATGGGTGTATACTATTGGTCATGTAGTTTAGCATTTTACTTTACAGCAGTTTGATTGGAAAATATTTCACTTATTTTACCTGCTTGTTAACATTTTTGACTTCATGGCAATATATTTGATTGTTAAAAAATATATATGCACGCTGATCAGCTTATGTATAAATGGGTTTGCATTTGGAAATATATAGTAATATGCTGATAGTGCAACAAACAGGGAGAATAATTTTTCTGGAGTTTTGTGTACTAAATATTATAATTAGAAAAAATTACTGATTTTTAATTGCCTCAGCATTCTCATTTAAAAAAAAGTGCAAGAATTTTTTTACCCTTTCCCCAAAACAGAGCAAGATTTTTGAAAATTAAGAGGAAATAGGAATACACACTGGAAAAAAATCCATAATTTAACAAAACACCTTCCTGTATAAAATAGTGGATTTAATTGTCTCAAAATTGCATCCTAGCAAAAATTGTTACTATTCTACAGTAGGGTATCTGACACTTATTTCATCTGTGAAATGATTTCTGCTCAAGTTAATATGAAATACACAGGCTTGCAATTCTGTCACTTTTCTCACCTTTAGTCACTTTTTTTACAATTGATCACTTTTAGTCACTTTTTTAAGTAAACAGTCACTTTTAGTCACTTTTTTCATGGCATATCACAGCAAAAGTCTTGTTGTTGAAAAAAGAAAATCTGAATTAATAACAAAATATTTTAATAAAAGATTAAAAATGTGATGCTCTAATCTTATTTTTCTTATTAAAATGTAATTAGTCATATGGTTTCCAGAATTTAGTGATTTTAAAAAGTCGTAAAGAAGTTCCTGAAATCTACATTTGTACTGAAATGTACATTTAATACATTAAAGTAATTTATGTCAAAGCACACATTTCTCTTTTTCTTCACAATTTTTGTTTAGATACTCTAATCTAGCTATGTACATATTTCAAAATATCATTAATATATGCAGAAAATTGTGATTATAAAATTAATGTATTGTATGTATTCAAATCTAATTTATAGATTTTCTTGAATAAAAAGCAATGTTGAGTTGTGTTAAACAAAATTTTTAACCTTTTTTGTATTTGACACTAAAATCATGTCTTGCATGAATCATTTGATTTAGAGTTAAAATAAATAGAAAAATCTTAATAATAGCATCTGTAATCAAGAGGAGAAAAAAAATCACTTTTTTTCAATGTTTAGTCACTTATTCTGTATTATTTGTCACTTTTCTCACCTTTTTGAAAGTACCGCAGCAGTTGCAAGCCTGAATACATGTTATTGTTTACTGCCAAGTTTTACAGAAGGGAGAAAGGTTATGTTTACAGGGTAATGTCAACTCCTTTCCTGTCTAGGCCGAACAATGGCCAATTGGTTAGAGTGCTGGCCTTTGGTACCGGAGTTTGTGGGTTCGAATCCCACTAAGGCATGAATGTTTGTAGCCATTCGGAATCGGCTTTAAACTGTATGTCCCAGTCTCATTAGCTCTCGTGTTGCAAAAAAGTAGACTGTAGCACTCGAAACCAAACCAAACCCTTCCTGTCTAGGGGGTGTTGGTTATGACCTAATTGTTTTAGGTTTGAAACATGTGTAAAACACTTTTGTGTATTTCTGTATAAGTTATAAGATGTATTTTGTGTATAAGATGAATAGAGTTTGTAGGAGAAACAAGAAATATATCTAGAGGTGGATAGAATGAAATGTGAGAACTTCGCATATAAGGAAAAGATTTGACAAAATTAGAAGAATCTGAGAATTTTGCTTATAATGAAACTAATTTATCCCAAATATAAAAAGTTCATGAATTGCAAAATCAGACTGCAAGACTTTCACGTATAAGGAAGTTGGGTTTATGAAGTGCTCAAATTTTGCACAGTAATATTTTTAATGCGAGAATAAAAGAAAATATATGAGTTTTTTTTGCTGTAGTAAGATCACTGTTACTAGTAATAAATATAATTTATGTAATAATGCTTTAGGAAATTTTTAACTCTTAAGTTTTGTGTATTGGGACACATTCATTTATATTGTGTGTATATAAAGTTATCCTTTTAATAGGTTCGGGGGCATCTAGTATCCAAGCTAGATCCCCTTGGCATTACAGCTGCAAATCTCCATTCTGCATTTTCTGAAGGATCTCCTAGTTCTCCCCAAGTCGTTTTAAGAAGTTACCAGTTGGGTAAAGATGAGCACTTTTTCAGTTAATTATTCTTCCTTTCTCTCTCTCTTTCTCTTTTTAGTGTGAAATACTTTGTCTGAAATAAACACTCTACTGCTTACTGTGATTTTAACTGTAAGCTTTCTCATATCTGATTTCACATTAACATTGTTTTGACTTTTCTACAACTTTTGAATAGAATCTGGCAATCTCTTCTATGCTTTGTGAATTTGTCATCTATTTCTTAAAAGCATTTGTTTCATACTCAAAAATTTCACAAGCTTCTTTAAGTAGAAATGTTTATTTCAATACTAAATGTATATTTTCTTTGCTATGTCTGTTAATATGGTTTGCTGTATCACTTTTTATCTCATTTCTTCTAGTAGGTGGATTTCTTCTTTTTTATTATTTCATATATATATATATATATATATAAAACACATGTTTCAGCTTATCTGTTTATATTATGTCTGTATCCATTATTTGTCCATAGATTAGAAATTATTCTGCTCCTGTATTTTATAAAAGCTTTCGGGTTATACGTTAAAGGAAACCTTTTTTTTTAAATTTTTTTATTTATTTATTTATTTTTTTTAAGTATTTTATGGTTTTTTAAACGTAAGTCTCCCTCTCTTTTAATATTTTTCTTTTTTTTTTTAACAGGGGTGGGGGTTATAATTTTATATTTTACTATTAAGTTAATGCTTTTAATAAGGGTGGAACCTTTTAGTTTGGTTTGTTAAATAGTTTAAATAGTTAGTTTGGTAGTGTTTAGAGAAATATTTCATATTTCTCTAAAAAAAATTATTAATCTTCTGAAATTTCTTCATTGTAGTTTTATTTATATTAAAAGTAAAATGTTAATTTTTTTTTCTTCTGTTTTGATTACTATTTGTAGGTATTTGTTTATGGAAATCTGTATACATGTGATTTCAGACTCATAACAAACTCTAAAATAAGTTTGATGTATATTTGTGTATTAATTTAGGATTACTTTTAATATTAGTATAAATTAAATAATTTTTCTTAAGTTAATGCTAATTGAATGAAAAATCTCACTTTTATATGCAGGTTTATATTAATGCACTATTTCCTTTTTATTTATAGAAAGTTTCAGACAAATTTTTAACTCTTGTTCATGTTTCGCCCATTGTTGTTATCTTCTTTGGTTTGCATACTTATTTTTATAAGTTTTCACTTTTTAGTCTAAAACAATCGTTAAGCTAATTAAAATTGTATAAAAATCTTTTTTTTCTTTTCCTTAAGATACTCACACATAAAATTACATCTCTCTGTGTAGAAATCTGTAACCAAATATTAAAAAAATTTAGAAAATACTTGGCAACGATATGAAATATTTATATACAGTTTGTAGCCAAGTTTTAGTTTTAGTAATTTTTTTTTTTTTTTTTTTTTTTTTTTTTTGAGGGGGGGATGGTACTAAAATTGGAACTATAAACCATTTATATATTACATTATTTTTTTTAACTAGAAATCATAAAATTTAGAAAAATTGTAAAATTTGATATTTAATATTAGCAACAGCTTTAATCATAAAGTCCAGGCGCATTTGTGAGTAATACTTCTCAAAAACAATTTGAAGCAAAAATATTAAAATTAGAAATTACGTAAATATAAATTTTAATTAAAATGCTTAATTTTGATAAGATTACAGTTTCAAAAAATTTTATTCTTAAGTCTACTTTTATTTCAATGATAAAATGCAGTATTGTAAACTCCAGAATTTTGAGGAGGAGGGGATGCTTGAGGCTCCGCCTCTGTCTAGCCCAGTTTTCACCACCTTTTAACAACTTAAAACTTTTTAGGAAGTCCTTGTTTTATATTTCAGCTAATAAATACACAGTATGATTTAATTTTCAAAAAGGTTAAAAAAAATACACATAGCTTTTTTTAAAGAACTTATAAAATGAGATAATGTATATAAACTTACATTGTCTACTAATTTTTCAGATTACTTTTGTAATATTTTCACTATGTGATCTGATTTGATAAGTCTTACTGTGAAATTTAAACAATTTTATATTTAATTAGTATCATAATATATGTTTTAAAATTTTCTAAATGAATAGAAGTTTTTTTTTTTTTTTCTTTTAACTTGAAATTTCATATCCTTGAAAAAGTTTGTAGGAAATTCTTGTTTTATATTTCAGCAAATAAATAGATATTACAATTTAGCCTCTATAAAGGTTAAAAAAAAATATTATCTTACTGAGAAATTTAAATAATTTTATTGTTTGAATAGTGTTAATTTTTTTAAACATTTTTTCTATGAATTAAATTTTTAACAAGAAATTTTTATTACTTTTATATTAGGAAATTGTATTGTACATATATATTACAAGATAATTTTCAGAATTCAAATAGAAAGTTTTGGGAAATACACAAAATCATTAAAATTACAAGAATGTATTTTAAAATGTAATTAGTTTGTTTCAATAATAAACATGCGCATAACTCCACTGCTTTTTATATAAAAGCAAACTAGTGTTAAAGGCATAATTTTGTATTTGACTTGAAACTTTAGAATAATTAAGTAAATATAAGTTTATCTTTTTTCTTTATGGTTTTTAGTTGACTTTATTTCCTCTGTATTGAGTATAATATTTTTTTTTTTTTTAACTTTTATCTCCATGATGTATAAATGACTTAAAGCTCATTTAAAAATTCATGAACTGAAAAAGTTCCACTTTTCCTGCTTCTGACTAGTTCAGTTTAACTTTCATGTGCTGTCTTTATTTTTAACCCAAACGTAGAGGAAAAAGATATGGATCGTCTTTTTAAGTTACCTGCTAGTACGTTTATCGGAGGAGATGAGAATGTCCTGTCTCTGCGAGAAATCTTAAAACGCTTGGAAGTATGTATACCTCCTAATATACAATTTTGATTTATTTTGTGTAAATCTTCAAAAATAAAATGTATTTATGTGTTAATGTTTATATTTAACATATATTCTTGATAAATATTTATTTCCTATACATTCATATAGTTATCACTATATATGTGTGTATGTGTGTTTGTGTATGGGTATGTGCTTGTTTGTAAATGGGGAAAATAAATGACATATGAGTGTTTAATAAGAATAAAATGTAATATAGATTTCAGCAAAAGGTCAATGCATCAAGAATATGTTTTATCAACAGTGCAATCACATTATTATCAGTGAGTATACAGTCAAACCTGTCTATCTTGAAACCTGCTTATCTCAAAAACCTGTCTATGTCGAATTTTTTCAATTTTTCTACATTTTCAATAAAAATTTAACTTATTTTCCAAACCTATCACAAATTATTTTTTCCCCAAACCTGTCTATCTCGAATTTTCATAAGAAACACAACATTCCAGTTTAGAGCCTTGTTGCGTTGACAAACGCACAAGTTCCCATTTCCCGGAAATACACTTCTAGTTTTTTTTTCTCGGGGGTTATTTGGTCAGGGACTGGGTGGGAATTGTACTAAAAATGGGTTCTCTGCTCTGGAATAATAAGGGAGGGGAGTTGAGGAGGGGGCAATAGAAGGAAAACGAAGAGCAACTAACTGCCGAGGAAACTGATGAAAACCCGAATGATGGATGATTATCAGAGAGAAACTGAATACTGACACTTCATTTAAAGACTTTATAGAAGTAGATGAATCAGTGGTAACAAGCGGAACATTATTAACGGATTCCGAAATTTTAGAAAACGTTCGTGGAACTTCTGAGAATGAAGATTATCATGGTAAAGAGGACAACAAACATCGATGTAGAAAAAGTTGTTACGAAAAAGAAAACAGAAAAAGCCATTGAAACACTAAGAATTTTTCTTGAATCCCAAGAAAATATTGATCAATTTATTTGCCACTCTGTCAAAACTACAAAAAACTGTCCAGTCTAAAAAAGTTTTGCATCAAAAACTCCTAATGGATTACTTTCTGTAAGGTATGTAAATAAAACTGAAAGTACTTCAAATTTTCAATCTTTTGTATTGTGTAAAGAAATTTTCTTAGTCTATTTTCATAAAACCTGTGTATCTCGAAACCTGTTTATCTCGATTTTTTTTTTTTTACTCCCAAGAGATTCGAGATAGACAGGTTTGACTGTATTGATTTAAACTGTTCAGGATCATAATCACATGTATGGGATCATGTAATTCTCCTTTAATGGGCCTGCTGACATAACAGTGGGATTGGGATTTAAATTTTTAAAGGGCACTGGATGGTGGTTGAAGGCTGTTAGATTTTCAAATTATGTACCACAGACAAATTATGACCTACATCACACACTTTCAGTTCCAAGTTTAAAAAGAAAAGGGGGGGGGTATTTTGACTTGAATATTCAAATAGTATATGTTCAAGTCCTCTTAAGGTTGTGATTTGTTGAGCACTGGGTGTTTGTATTTAGATGGAATGTTTCTTATGGTGAGATATAGAAACAGAAATGTCATTTGGAGTTTCCTAGATAGTGTTTTGTATATTTTAAGAGTTTTATCATAGCACATGGGCTAAAGAGTTAAATATTTAAGGTATTCGTCTACGTTCAGAGAACTTTTTTCTTTAAATGTAGAAACTAGTTCATGTTTTTATGTTTTTAGATTTATTTTTTATATTATCATAGAGAATTGCACTTAAAAAATTTATTCCTGGAGAAGTTTTTATAAAATTTCTAATAAATGATGAAAATTTAGTAAAAAAATCGGGTTTTCTCAAAAAGTCTAATTTTTTAATAAATTAAATTATTTCAATATTATTTGATGCAACACATTTCTTATACACTGGACTAGTGAATCACCTAAAATCTTTGCTTAATTTACATTTGGTAAAAAATTTTTGTCCTTCAAAATCATACACATAGAATTTTTAACAAATTTACATTACCTTATTACATCATTTTCATTACCTCATTAAAAATTATCCAAATTTAAAGTTTTTAGGTCCTTTACTATTAAATACTATCAAAAGCATTCATAACAATTTTCAACAAAATATTTTAAGAACTTTATGAGAAATTACATTTCAAGTTTCAACACTTTATTAAAAATACCGTTCTGAGAAAAACGCATTTGAAGTTTATGAAAGCAACTTTAACTATTAAAAAATTAAAATACATGTTTAAAATTCCCCACACTTTCTTGCTTCAAAACTTTCTAATTGCCAAGTTGCTAATTATTAAAAATACTAGAAAAATGTTTAAACTAATCTTCATGAAATTTTAAAAAGTATTGTCCAAAAAATGCTTTTTAAAAGGCTTTAAATTCACAACTTCCGGTTCCGAAGTCGCTACTTCCATTTTGTTTTGACAGCTGTCACTGATGTTTAAACAGCTGTAACTTTTCTTTAAAATGACGTAGAGACAAAGCAAAAACAGATTTAGAAGCCTAAAAGTTTAAATTAAGTATTTTTAATAATTAGCAACTTGGCAATTAGAAAGTTTTGTAACAAGAAAGTGTGGGGAATTTTAAACATTTATTTTAATTTTTTAATAGTTAAAGATGCTTTCATAAACTTCAAACGCGTTTTTCTCAGAACGGTATTTTTAATAAAATGTTGAAACTTGAAATGTGATTTCTCATAAAGTTCTTAAAATATATTGTTGAAAATTGTTATGAATGCTTTTGATAGTATTTAATAGTAAAGGACCTAAAAACTTTAAATTTGGATAATTTTTAATGATGTAATGAAAATGATGTAATAAGGTAATGAAAATTCGTTAAAAATTCTATGTGTGTGATTTTGAAGGACAAAAAATTTTTTCCAAGTGTAAATTAAGCAAATATTTTAGGTGATTTTGCAATAGAGAAAAAAAAAATATCCTTTTTTGCCAAGAATCATATATATGTCTTTAACGTAGACGATACCTTATGTGAGAACAAGATTTTTAAATTGATGAACAAATAGATACATCTCAGACTGTACAGTGGTTAGTGTATTATGATTCCATCCGATAGGCCTGGGTTTGATTCCCAAGTAAGACTTGGATGTATTTGTGTGTTGTCCTGTCATAGGGAGTAGCATTTCGCTGCCTATATGTTGCTTGCATAATAAAATAGTCAACAAAAATCTGCGTCACTGTAGGAGCTAATGCTAATATAGACAAGTGCCCCTGTATTGGGGAAAAAAATGGAACAAACATATCAGGTAGTGCAGTAGAGGGAAGTAATTTTTCTAATGCAAGTGACAGTGAATCTTAAATTACTAATCACATAACACTGAAATATTTAGTATGATTAATTATGAAAGCAATTTAAATATATTGGATGGCAAACAGATATGAAAGATCTGATATCCCTGGAGTTATATTTATGTATTCATTAAATTTATGGACTTTTTGGCAAAAAGTATCATATTTTACTGATAATTTGTTTAAATTTTAAATTGTCCAATTTTTTCCAGCTATAAATACATATGTATTGAAACAAAACCATTTCCTTTAAAATTCAGAATTGTCTTAGAAAAAGAATTAAATATTTAGGTTGAGACTAAGATTTTTTAGTTGATTAATTAATTGAATAGCGAAATGGAAGAAAGTAATTTTTCTAATTTTAGTGACTCTGATTATTCATATGGCAATGAAATATTTAATATGATTAATAGTGAAAACAATTTAAATGCAAAGAAATATGAAAGATCATGTATCTCTGGAGTTATATTTATTTATTCAATTAATTCAATTTATATTTTTTAGCGATGTCATATAATTTTATTGAGAGTTTGTTTAAATTTTAATAAAATGTCCATTTTCCCAGTTGTAAGTAACAGAGCTCTCTTTTTTTTCTGTAATTACAGATACTATCAGGGATAAACTAAAAATTTCAACACATAAATAGAAATGAATTTTTAAAATTTAATTAGGCTTAACAGAAAAAATTGTGCAGGCCTGTGGAAGCATTTCTTTCTCTTTTAGGTAGTCCTAAACTTTAAATTGTCCAATTTTTTTCCAGCTATAAATACATATGTATTACAACGAAACCATTTCCTTTAAAATTCAGAATTGTTTTACTATTAGGGATAGTTAGATACTGTTAGGGGTTATAAACTGTAAATTTCAGCATATTAAATTGTAGTTATGATTTTTTATGAATTAAGTGAAGGCTTAACAGAGAAAGTTGTATGGGCCGGGGGAAGCATTTCTTTCTCTTTCCAGCACTTCTAAACAGGTTAAAAATTCATTGGTTGTAGTTCTGAATGTGTATATCTAAGTAAAAAGTTTTTCTTTTTCCAAATTAAACTAATCTATTTTGTAAGACATTTTTAGCAAAGTTAACGTGGTTTTCCTTTTTGATTTGTTCTATAATTTTTTTTGCTAAATCTGTAGGATTCCTTTAAGACAATTCTTTTATTCAATGATAAATTTCTTTGAAATTAGTTGTAAACAAGAGTTTATCATCATTATAATCTATTTATAAATGCCAGGCTATTTGGCATCTTACTCCGAGTACTTTTTTAAAATATGATAAAAATCATTAATTATGAAGCATATATCTAGATGATTATTTTTCATTAACTGTTCAGAATTACTTAAGCAGTAAGCAGGAAAGTTCATTCAGATACAAAGGAAGAATGTGCCAAAGCCATTGTGGATTTTTCTGAAACATGGTAAAGACAAAAGTCTTTTAACAGCCATTTTCCTACAGAAAACACAGAATAATGTAAAATAGGTACATACTCTTAGTGATATTATTGTTAGTAGTATTTATCATTTAAATGTCATTTATTACATTTTCTTCATTTGAAATTCGCTAGTAGGTTTACTGGAGTTTCAGAATACAGGATGATAACTAAGCTTTCAGAAAACTGGGGTAACCTATTTTGCAAGTTGGTTTGTAAACTTGTCATCATCCAGAATAATCAATTTATCTTTAATGTAAATGTCTGTGTATTTTTAGGATAGATAAGTGTAAAAATGTCTAGTAAACATAGTCAAGTAATAAATATAGACCATAGTGTTATAAAAATATTTAAATCTTAAAAGTTTTTGTCGTTCACATTTGATTTTTGTTTTTAGTTCCAAACCTTTTATTTTGTTTACTTTCAAACAACTTTTTTTTTATATTTAATATTTTGTGCTTAGCCTCTTTTAAAATCTTTAGCAGAAGGAGGGCTAAAGAGATAGGGCACTGCTTTTTGATACCATACTTTGTAGTTTCAAACCCCACTGCTGGTAAAAAAAATTGTTTGTAGCCATTTGTCTTAAGAATTAAATATTGGTCTAATTAAACCATTTGTAGCTTAAAATAGACCATTGTGCTGCTAATCCACCAGCCAAAGACTACGTATAAGCAGGAAAATGTATTAAGTTTTTATTTCAAGTAAATCCTTTTTTCTGAATATATTTGTGTTTGTCACTGAAAAGTTATTCTCTCTATGTGTGTGTATGTGTGTGAATGAGTAGCAGACAGTTATAATCAAAACTTTTTGAAATTTTTCTATAAAATGTTTTGTACCTAATTTTTTTTGTATGTATGGGTATTTAAATTTAAGTTAATTGTTTTTGAAGCTAAACTTCATTTGGAACTATAATTGTAAAAAGTGATAATTTTTTTTGGATTAATTTTAAAAAGTTCAGTTTAGTGATTAATGTTCTATTTTTGGAAAAGTTCTATGGAAATGTAATTTTTTTTTTATTGTAAAATAGAGCATTAAGTTTCATAAAATGTTATGTTTGAATACATGTATTTGTTCCAGAAAATTATCGTAGATTTTTATACTGTCTCACTTTGAATGCTTCTTTTTTCTCATAGGATGTTTATTGTGGTCATATTGGAATAGAATATATGTTCATCAATAGCCAGGAACAATGTACTTGGATTCGAAAAAAATTTGAAACACCTGGTATCATGACTTTTTCTAAAGAGCAAAAGCGATTGTTGATGGCCCGTTTGATCCGTTCAACCAAGTAAAAATATTTTTTTTAAGTAAAACTTTTTATGTGCAAAAATGTTTGTATGAAATTTTTTA
The DNA here is from genome assembly GCA_032207245.1 of Pardosa pseudoannulata. Classification (NCBI taxonomy): domain Eukaryota; kingdom Metazoa; phylum Arthropoda; class Arachnida; order Araneae; family Lycosidae; genus Pardosa; species Pardosa pseudoannulata. The sequence continues at coordinate 29,433,981 of CM063499.1, read as the reverse complement.
TGCATTCAGTAAACTTTGCTAAACAAATTATTTTTCTGTTTGCATTTATAAATGAGTTCAAATATGTACATGCACAAGTGCCTTTTAAAACAAGCTACAGAACCAGTGTACCTCTAAAATTATTCATGAAATTATTTAGCTGTAATTTGTGTATTAGTAATTGTTCTTTTTGGAAGGAATTTATTCATATGATTCATAGAAGAAATTTGTAATAGTAGTATTTTTTCCATAAAATCTAGCACGCTTACAGTAAAGTAATGTAAAAAAAATTTGAGTCCATTTTTAACATATTTAGTTTGAATTTATATCTAAACCTGGCAAGATAAATTGGATAACAAATAACTGGTTTTGAAAAGATTGCATCTTTATTCAAAGAAACTCTAAATTTTCAACATTTTTAAACATTGGGTTTTGTAGCAAAAATATATAATCTGTACTTAGTAATATAAATTATTTCTTTCCAGGTTTGAGGAGTTTTTAGCTCGAAAGTGGGTTTCCGAGAAACGCTTTGGTCTCGAGGGCTGTGAAGTCCTTATACCTGCTATGAAGACTGTCATTGACCGTGCTAGTGAACTGGGAATTGAAAGTATTGTGATTGGAATGCCTCACAGGTACTGTTTCATGTTATAAATAAATTCATTTTCTAGCAAACATAATTTTGGGCTATTCATTTATTTGCTTATTTCTGCAGTAAAGTTTAGTCCAATTGTATGAAAAATATACTCTATTTATTGTGCTTTTAAAACTTCAAGATAAAAATCTATTTTTTTACTGTTGTGAATTATTAGCGTAACATGAAACTCAGAAATAACTTACTGCATATTTCTGAATATAAGCCCATCCATGTATAAACAAAGAGTACATTTTTTGTCCAAATAATTACGGAAAGTTCAAAACCCAGATACAAGCTGAAGTGAGAAAAGAAAATTTCTTTGTAACTTTTAAATATGTCACTGAGAAGCCAAAAATGTCACCAAGTAAATAAAAATATTTTCAAATCACAACTGATTTGACTTACATCTTAATTTATGGGCTTACAAGGTGGAAAATTTTTTTTACTTAAAGTGTCACTGTAAATTTGTTTTAGTTTCGCTTATTAAAATATTTTATATTTACTTAAATTTAATTTAAGAAATATTTGTATTTAAGAATAAGTTTGAATACATTTCATCAATGAATGCATTGGATATGATAGTATAGATTGTTTCTTCTTAAATAAATGGCAATGTATATAATTTAAACTAAAGGCTGCCCTGTATTCTAGTTTGTTTTAATAGTTTGAATTAAATGCATACCTATGGTATAAATTTAAAAAGTGTCCATTACCTTTTAAACTCATTTTAGAAAAGTAATAACTTTTTATATTTGATTTTGTAAGATTATTGTAAATGAATTAATATCAATAAAAAAACTTTATAATTTGTAGGAAATAGTAAAAAAAAGTGTATGCTTATTTTAATTTATAGTGTTCAAATGTGTAACTAATTTTCATTTATTCTGTATGTTTATGCTCAAACAAAAGAGCTTTTGTTATATAATTTTGAATCTGTAATAGTTTAGAAAGTGACTACTGCAAGTTTTTTTTTATTACTATATTGCCTTTAATTATTACTGTATTTTTTTTAAAAAAACACTTTTAACTTTAATTTCTAGGGGTCGTCTGAATGTGCTTGCTAATGTTTGTCGTAAGCCTTTAGAACAGATTTTTGCGCAGTTTAGTGGCTTAGAACCTGCAGATGAGGTATAATGGCATTACAGTTACTAATTTTTATTATTAATTTAGTATTAGTAGATGTTAAAATAAATGTTTTATTTTTCTAACTGTTTATAATGTATTATTGTTTGTATAACAAAATTGTACAGGGTTTTAAGCTTATTTTCAAAATAAATAAATTTTATCAGAATAATACTTTGTTTAATATTACATTGGGGAAGAAATAATGCACTATTTAAAAAAATTCTTTTTTGTCTTTAAGTTATTTTTTTCTGGAAATTATTTGGCTTTATTATTATTATTTCCAACTTACAGTGCTTTTGAATTTTGCCAAGGTAAAATGTGTGTATAAATATGTGTACCTATTCTTGTCCTTCATACAAATAATTACAAAAAAAATTATATATATATATATATATATAAATATAATTTGTATGTTATTATTATCATCTCAGTTTTGTTTGTAATAGCTTTTGAATTTATTGCTTGAAGATTTTTAAAATTTTATTTTATTTATAGTTTTTTAGAATGTTACTTTAAATTATAAGATTTTAGCAGTTCCGAATCACTGCCATAGTGTAGAACCCTGTTGCTAATAGAAATTAGTAGAACACGTACCTAGATTTAAAGGACTTGTAAAATTACAGGATATTTTTCTCATTTGTAAATAAATTAATATGAAGAATTGTATACACAGAAACAATTTTGTTTCTGACAGTAATTGTAATTTTCTGTCTACAACAGAACATTTATTAATGTTGATCCTTTTTTGCTAGTGAACATTTTTTTATCCAATGACTATGTCTGCATTGAGTTAAAGTATAATTTAGACACTTTTTAGTCAGGAATAAATCTAGTTTTTCTTTCAGTGTTTAAACCCAGATGCCTCCTTACAGATGTCATTAAATGGGGGGGGATTGCAAAAAATATTTTAGGTGACTAATTTTAGTTGTCTTGTATATGAAATATTCCCATATTCTCTTATACACTTTTTAGAACCCTTTACAAAATCTAGAATTTTTTTTATTTTACATGAATTAAAAAATGAATGAAATTCATTTACTTTTTTATATTAAAAGTTTTGATGATTATGTAGAATGAATTATGTGTAATTACTTTTGAAGTTTCTTGGGTGCTATCTCAAAAAGGGTTTTGTTTAGAAATATTTCAAAAGTTTTTTCAGAAATATGAAAATGATTTTCATAGAAGCAGTTAGCATAATTTAAAAAAAAAAATCTCTTTTAAGAGCGTAATTGGGTAGATGGCTTGAAATATTTAAAAAGTTTTTATATGCTAGAAAATTATGCAGAAATTATTAAAAACCGTTTAAAAACTTATTATTAATTATGATTTTGAAAATATTGATGGAGTTTCTTTTACTCCCTTAAAACATGCAAGTGTGACACAGTGGGTTCTTATAATACATATATAAAGAAAGAGGACAGACATGATTTTGAACAAGCAAATGTAACAATTTATTCAAATATAAACAAAACTATTGAATCAAAACTGCTTCCAAAAGAAAATTTCCTCTTGGAAAATACTGTATATGTTGTCTCAGTTAGGTCTCAAATAAATAGGTCCCTCTCTTTAATCTCTAGGTCTGATCTTTTCCAACTTAGATATTGAATGCTGGTTATTATTTTAGATACACTGAAAATTAATATTATGTTTCTCATAACAATCTCCAATATCAAAGACACTCAAAAGTCAGATTGTTAATATAGATCATTCACAGTATGTTAACTGATGGGTAACCCATTGTCCTAGTCGGCACACCTGTTTGTGTCCAAGTGCCTTTCTTTTGGAGCATATTTTTACAGATATTTTGATTGTTGTTAAAGTTTGTGTATTTTCGTAGGGCTCTGGTGATGTCAAGTATCATTTGGGTATGTGTCACGAAAGACTGAACCGTGTAACTAACAAAAACATCAAGTTGGCTGTAGTTGCCAATCCGTCACATCTGGAAGGTAAAGTTTTTATTTAATTTTGAATCAGTAATAAATAAATATTTATGTATCTTCAATCTCTTTTTAATCTTTTGGTGAGTGTGCATGCCCAAACTTTACAACAGGTTGTTACAATGATGTCATATACAGCACAAAAGTCATTTGTATTATTCTGTTTGTTCACCCCTCCCCCCCCTTCCCAAAAAAAGTGTTTGCCATATTTTGAATTTGAATATCAGTTTTGACCGGAATTTTGTACCGTATTGTGCTTCTTTCATGTACATGTTACTACATGCTTTTGCATGTTGACAAATATTTTTCTAGCATTTTAAAATTTTATTTTAGTAATTATGTTATGTATATACCTTTTGCTCAATTATTTTGCTCTAATCAATGAGTTATTTAAAACCATAAGCTTAAAGGTAAAATGGGGATGTATTTTATGCATCTTTAAAGAATAATTTGATGCTTCCCCCCCCCCCCAAAAAAAAAGAGAGTTTGATAATAGTTCTAACTATTTGTAATCAGGATGAGTGCTGGATTAATTAGTTTTCATTAGTGTTGGAAAGTATCTAAATATCATTAATGTGAAATGTTGCTCACAAATATCAATATTTTGAATATATCAGCCTATCCAAATTCATATATCATTATATTGTCGTAATTATAAGTGTGTTCTGTATAAAATACACACATTTTAAATGTGTGTGTTGATAATAGATTAAAAACCTTATCTAGAAAGCAAAATTTCGATTTCTTAATTAAACAGGAAAAGGATACATAAAGTCTAATTTTTATATATTGATTCAAAATATGCAGATATTTTCCTTGCATATCTTTTCTTACTCAAAATGCAGATTATTCAAAACTTCCAAAAAGTTTAACAAATTATTTAGATGAAACAGAATATGCTTAGTTTCTTGTTTAATTTTATTAATGTCATGTAATATATCTATTATCTCAGACAATAAATATATACAATAGATATGTGCTTATTGCATCCTTTTTGAAATTTTGAGCAATTGTGGTTCTGAGGAACCGTCTTGTTTTTTCTTCAGTTGTAAAATCATTTGATGTAAATCCAATGGTGTATCATGGTGTTGTTAATATGAATAAAATTTGAAAGTATGTTTACTACATATAATTTTTTCATTAATGTTCCAAAAAGTATTTTTAGGCTTTTTAAATATCAAACCAGAATAATTTATCATATAAAATGTTCAAAAAAAAGAACTCTAAAGGACAAATAAAGATTATAAGTGTTTTATTATTGTTAAATACAATTTTTTTTTTTTTAAGGAAGATAACAATTACATTAAATATGTTAAAAAATTGCATAACTTCAGTTTAAAAAAAGAATTTACAGTGAAAAAAAAGGAGTAAAAAGAACACACTAACCTCAATTTTTTTCTAAAAAATCTTAAATAAAATTTGACAACTAATAAAGAAATTCCATATGTTTTTGAGTTACTTATACAGTAAGACTCAAATCTAGTTTTTTGCAGAATCTAGACTTTTGCATAAAAAAATATGTATATTATTAAAGTTTTTATGTTTATTTTACAATATTTAAAATTGGATTAGCCACCACTATTAACTATTTTCTTTGTGCTCATTTGTATTTTTCTTTGTATTCAATTTGTTGCTAGAAAGTCTTGATTTACTTCCAATATGTATACCGTAATTTTGCACATGTAGTTTGTTGACTATCTGTGTTTAAAAAGCAAATTTCTTCAGCTGCAGACTATCTACTGATTGTCCATTGCTCAAATCATCAAAATCGGAAGAAGACGGAAAAGCATGTCGCACGAACAGTTGATGATCAAATGTAAACAAAAGCACAATTCACGAGATGCTAAGAAACATCATTGTATCATATCGGTAGTAGACCATGAAAAAAAAAATCCGTAGAACAGAACAAATCGATACTAGATCTAATCGTCATGAAAAAACACAATGGCCTGCATTAGAGGACGATTTATGTTGCTGGGTTCTCGAACAGAGAAATGCAGGCCGCTGTTTTCCGTACTGGAATACTGGAAAACCGAGTAATACATAAGATTAACTTTAAAAAAAAAATACTAAATGTTTAGACATTTTGGCACTCAACTGTACTTAGTTTTTTTGTTTTTAAAATAATTTAATATTGTCATTAAAATACCTATATTTGCATGTATAGTATGTAGATTATCTAGTGGTGCAGACTATCTTATACTTTATGAAATTTTTTAAATAAAATGTCATTCCTACAGACTATGTAATGTAGACTATACGTGCAAAGTTACGGTACTTCCTTCTTACGACTAGTATTAGGAAAAATCTTACATTTGTAACAGAAAGGAAACTGTTTTGTCAAAAGACAACATGCACCTGCTTGTGTAAAATAAGTAAAAAATAAATTAATCTTGTTATAAGGTTATATGAGAAATATGTGTTTTTGATTACATATTTATTTTTTCTTTCTGCCTATCATTTTCTAGCTGTGGATCCAGTCGTACAGGGCAAAACAAGAGCAGAGCAATTTTATCGTGGAGATACCCAAGGAAAAAAAGTACTTAATTTTTACATTTTCAAATATATCTGTCGAATTATCATTCAGAAACATGATATCAGTTAATAGATTCTCTCAGGGTGTTTTTATCTATTAAAATGGACTAGTTTATTACATATTTGTATGCACTATTGTTTATTTGCATTTCAGCAATAGAAAATCAATTTATTGTGGACATCTCATTTTGCTTAAAGAATATTTTCTATTTGAATTAATTATCATGGCTGTTTGTGAAGGTATTGTAAAATACCTAAATTATTTCATTGGAATTATTTTATCGTATCATTTTGAGGATATCCAGCAACCAGGGAAAACCAAGAATTATAACCAATTGGTGGCAATTTTGAAATTCTAAAAATATTAGGAAAAAATATTAACTTTTTTTTAAAAATCAGAATTCTTGCAAATGTTTGAAAAATAACAAATTCTGCCTATCAAAAGAGATTTAAAAAAAAACTTTTTAAATGCTTATTCACTGGAATACGGGAAGAAAAATAGCTTAAGAAAATGAGGCAACTGAAGCTAAAAAGAAAAAAAATTAATGTTAATACAAAAGCAATTCAATCAAAAAAAATTTTTAAATAATCAAAGAAGTTAATAGAAAAATTATGCTATCATCAACAAATTGAATCTTTAAAATAATAATGTACAATTTTTATAAATATATTATGCTGCATTGTTTAAATTTATATAAAATGTAAAAAAAATAAAACTGCAAGACTTGTAGTTTTTTTTAATACATATTTTAAAAAATTGATTAATCCTTTGTTCTTCATAAAGACTATTCTGAACAACCCCAAAGACAGAAAAAACTATTAAGTTTTATATGCATTGAGATTTTGTTTGTTTATATTAAAGTTTATAACTTTATTTTAATATAAATTTATCTAAAACTAGATTTTTAAAAGAATTGAAAGAAATGTGTATTAAATAGTGTAAAATTGTATTGAGGAATTTCTACATCATTTCCCCCAGGACACCCTGATCAAATTTGTCAAAAGAGCATTTTTTCTCCTAGAAATACAGTAAATTAAACTTCAATAAATTTTTTTTTTTTTTTAATAAAGGTTATGAGCATCCTCCTTCATGGTGATGCTGCCTTTTCAGGGCAAGGAGTTGTCTATGAAACCTTTCATTTGAGTGACCTTCCAGATTATTCCACTCATGGAACTATCCACATTGTTGTTAATAACCAGGTGAGTCCCTGTCATTTGTTTATTATCTATTTAATTTTAATTAGAGATGGTTTATAAAGTTATCTACTAAAATGGCGTTTTCTCAACCTGTGTTCCTCAGATCCTTCAGGTCTGTTTATATATTTTCTAGGGGAGCATTTACTACATAACTTTGGAACTTCATTCTCTGAAGATTAGTCTAAGGAATTGGCACTAATGCTCTTGTATCACAGGAATGAGGGTTGGCTAATTTAGGATGTAATACACTACATGAGTATTTATGCTCTTGATAAACCCTGAAATTCCAGGGATAACCAACTCTAGATTTATAGGGAAATACAATTAGGAATTGTTTTCCCATACTCCTTTTTGTTTACTTTGAAAGAAAATTAAAGAACGTAGAGCATTCTGTATGAATCTAAAATAATCTCCCAACTTCTGCACGGTTCCCACAGTCCTTAAAAGTCCTTAAGAACTCCTTAATTTTAGCTTTCATTTTTAAAGGCCCTTAAAACTACTTAATTTTTGTCAAAGGTCCTTAAAAACTCCTTAATTTTTAAATTTGAACGCAATCAATTTCTCCATCGACAAGATCTGCAGTCGTCATGTGATTTCCTATCAGTTTCCTTATATGACAAATATATAATCTTTCGTATACATAAAAGGTTTAAAGTATAAAGTCAGCTGCCCTTTCCTAATAGCTAACAGTCCTGCTGATTTTAATTAAACGAGGATGGGGTTTGTAGATATTTCAGTTACTTATGGAAGTTTAATCAGCTTATATATATATATATATATATGTGTGTGTGTGTGTGTGTGTCATTTAACCCTCAGAAAGTACTGTTTATAATATTGTTTTCATTCACAATTTATTTTAAATTTTGAGCATTAAAAAAACTATTAAAATAGGTACCTCAGGAGATAGTGTTTATGCCGTTATGTCATGTATTTCAAGTAGGTCCTTATAAAAGTTACTTTGGTCCTTAGAAAGTCCTTAAAAAGTCATTTTTGATTGGGAAAAAGAGTGGAAACCCTGTTCTGTTATGCGGCCTACCAGACTTTTAAACCAAAAGGTTTAATGAGTAGGAACATATTTTAAGAAACATTTTTTATTTATATTTTAGACTAATAGATGTCAATCAATTAAAAAAAAAGTTTATAATATTTATAAAATTTCTATTGAAGCTATTATAAATGATAAGTTTATGAGGTAATTTTTATTGTTTTATGAAAAAAATATTTATTTGAATTTTTGTCATTTTACGCAATTAAAGTAACCATTTATAAGATGATTATTCTGTGGCACCTATAGTAAAATGTTGAAAATGTCTATTATTTATGCTTTTACGCTATTTTTATTATTTTTTTTTATACTTATTATAACCAGCCTATTTATGAATCACAGAATAAAATTTTATTTGCATTTTGTTGGTATGATTCAGTTATCTCACATTGACTCATTATTGTTTTTCTTAGATTGGATTCACAACAGATCCACGTCGTTCTCGATCCTCTCCTTATTGCACTGATGTTGCCAGAGTAGTGAATGCTCCAATCTTCCATGTAAATGCAGATGATCCTGAAGCTGTTGTTCACGTTTCAAATGTTGCTGCTGAATACAGAGCTAAATTTGGCAAAGATGTTGTTGTCGATTTGGTAATGTCCCTGTTTTTTCATACAAACAATTTAATGAACTTAAAATGTAGTTTGCAGAATTTTCTTTCTTATCCCATGGATAATTGGGCTCCTGGGTACCTTGAAATTCCAGTTTTTATTTTCAATTAACCTTCCAGGTTTGGAAATATCTTCTTGGGTTGAAAATTTCTACTATGGTAGTTTAAATTAAAAAAAGCACAAAAAAATTGTTTTTTAATAAATTAAAAAGGCTTGTTGTCAAACTTTCTTTCATTATTGCTTATGTTTTGTGTTTCAGCTACAGAGCGAGTATTCTATTAAAATCAACATTTCCGGTCATTTTTTTTGGGGGGGGATAGAAGAAAAATGGTGATCCTCCCAAGGGCTTTGATTTATTGAGCACTGGGTGTTTATATTTTGACAAAAGGGGAAAAGAGAGAATGTTTATTACAGTTAAATATGGTAGTAGAATTGTCATTTGGAATTTACTCAATTTTTTGTATATTTTGGGTCAATTTTATCTTAGCTATCATGGCAAAAAGAATTAAATATTTAGGTTGAGACTAAAATTATTTAATTGATTGATTAATCGAATAGTGAAATGGAGGAAAGTAATTTTGCTAATTTTAGTGACAGTGATTCTGATTATTCAGATGGCAATGAAATATTTAATATGATTAATGGTGAAAATAATTTAAATGCAACAGAAGGGTAAAGAAATATAAAAGCTCGCATATCGGAATTATATTTATTCAATTCATCCAATTTATATTTTTTATCAATGTCATATAATTTTATTGAGAATTTGTTTAAGTTTTAATAAAATGTCCATTTTTCTGGTTGTTAGTAACAAAGCTCTTTCTCTTTTTTTTCTGTAATTACAGATACTATCAGGAATAAACTAAAAATTTCAACACATTAATTAGAAATGAATTTATAAAATTAAATTAGGCTTAACAGAGAAAATTATGCAGGCCTGTGGAAGCCTTTCTTTTTCTTTTAGGTAGTCCTGAATGAGTTAATCTAAAATAAGTAATAAAGAGCTATTAACTTAATATACTATCAGCATTTTAAATTTTAACAACTAAAAATCAAGGTGGTTTTATACATCAAGTAAAACCAGGAAATTGTCAGGGTGCTTTACTGTCTGGAAAGTGTGGGAAAATATCAAAATTTGACAAAAATCAGGAAATTTTCCTAAACTTATTGGGAATTTTTTAATTTTGAAAAGAGCAATCACTATGCCAAAAAATTAAAACTTCAATTTTTTTTTAAAAGTAGCTGTACATTTAATTAAACTTTAAAGAATATCATTTTCTTTTAAGGTAAGAAAATTATCACTTTTCTAAATTTATTTTAATATTAATTGCATATCTTAAATTACTTTGATATTTTTTTCACTGTCATTGAAGTTTAAGAAACAATTGCATCACTTAGTTGTTTCATTTATAAATATATACCCCATAAGATTTTATCGGGTGAGAAATTTTGACTGTAATATATCCACTTCACATGTAAAAAAAGCATGGCTGAGGCTAATGAGGATTTTGACTGCTCTAATTCAAAGAATGGGGAAAAAAAGGGTTGGATAGCCTCATCCTGTACTCTCCAATATATGAAAAACAGAAAAATTCTTGAAACAATTTTGTAGAGAACTATAAATATGAATGGATAGTTATTAGAGGTTTTATTGTTTAAAGGGTAAAGTTGTCATCAGAATAAGCAATTATCTGTGAAAGATAATTGCGTATCTTTAAAAAGGCTTTGTTAGATCTCTTGAACAAAACAAGTTTAGAATTTGCTGTCCTTATTCATTGTTCTGTTTTGTTTTCAATTATCTTCATTCTAATTTGAGATATAAAATACAGGTGTGTTATCGTCGTAATGGACACAATGAAATTGATGAACCTATGTTTACCCAACCACTCATGTACACCAAAATCAGAAAACAGCTGCCTGTTTTGGAACTTTACAGTCGACATCTCGTTGAAGAAGGAATGGTTACAGAAAAAGAAATTGAAGTGAGTGGGATAGTTGATAAACAGAATTTCGTAAAACTATTTAGAACATAGAAAGTATGACTTTTTACTTGTATTATTGCATACCCTTTTTTTAATTAGGAGGAAGAAGCTAGATATGAGGCTATTCTTCAAGAAGCTTATACAAATGCTGAAAAGGATATCAGAATGTATAATACAGACTGGCTTGATTCACCATGGAAAGGTCAGTGAATTGCTTTCAAAAAGTTACTTTTAGTGTGAATGCATTCCATTTTTTTTTCCCTTCCTTCCTCAGTGGCATGACAGCCCAGGATGGGCCTTAGCCTTCTCTAGAATTCCATACCAGGCAGTCCTATCTTTGGCTCTGGATTTCCAATTTGAAATTTTCAAGGATCTTATGTCTTTCTCAATGCAGTCTAACCATCTAAGTTTTGGTCGTCCTCTCATTCGGGTTCCTATTGGTTTGGCTGTAAAAACTTTTTTTGTGGATCTATTGTCATTAAGTCGAACTAGGTGTCCGGCCCATTTTAATCTTTGTAAGCTAATAAAATTAATTATATCTGGGTTTTTATATGTTCTGTATAATTCAATATTTGTTCTTCTTCTCCATATACCATTTACATTAATTCCCCCAAAAATACTTCTCAATATTTTTCTCTCAAAAACTGCTAGGGTTTCCTTGTCTCTTTCTGTCAATGCCCAGGTTTCAGCTGAGTAAGTCAAAACAGGTCTTATTAGGCATTTATACAATATTATTTTAGTCAATCTTTTAATGTACTTAGACTTTAAATATTTCTTTAATCCAAAAAACATCGATTGGCAGCAGTAATTCTGCTATGAATTTCAACAGATATATTATTTTGTGTATTAATTTCCGAACCTAGGTATATAAACTGCTTTACAGTCTCAAATCTATAACCGCCTATTTTTAAGAAGGAGTGATTGTATTCTGATTTTAAACAAGGCATGTATTTGGTTTTAGTTCCACTAATGCTCAAATTCATCTTTTTTGGCCTCAGTTTCCAAAGAAATAAATGCTTGTTTTAGTGCATCTAATGTCCGGCTATAACATCAATATCATCTGCATATGCAAGCAATTGTACAGATTTGTTGAAAATGATTCCTCTGGAATTTAAATTTGCATCTCTAACTATTTTCTCCAGTGCAAGGTTAAAGAGAAGACAGGCCAGGGCATCCCCTTGTCTTAGACCATTCATGATAGCAGTAGGTTCTGATAAGCTGTTTTGTACCTTAATTCTTGCATTGGTCTGTGTTAAAGTCAAAGCTACCAGATTAACAAGCTTTTCAGAAATGTTAAATTCTTTCATAGCATTCAGAATTGTATTCCGATTTATTGAATCATATGCTGTTTTAAAATCAATAAATAAATGGTGAGTGTCAACTCCAAATTCCTGGGTCTTCTCCAATATTTATCTCATATTAAAGATTTGTTCAGTTGTTGATCTGTCTCTACGAAAACCAGACTGGTAATCTCCAATTATGTTCTCTGTATAGCCAACCAATCTGTTGTAAAGAATATTAGAAAACACTTTGTATGATGTGCAAAGCAAACTTATTCTTCTATATTCCATTTTTTTTTTTATTTATGCATAAATGAAGAGAACTAAATAAGTATTTATCATTTTTGTGTTTGTATATGTGTGTAATATTGTAAATTTTTTATAGTTGTATATATTTCTTTTTCCCCGCTTATTTTGTGCTGTATTCAAAGGTTTCTTCGGTCAGAAAAGCATGCACAAATGTGAACCTACTGGTGTTGCTGAGGATATTCTGAAACATATTGGAGTTGCATTCAGCTCTCCTCCTCCTGGTAACTTTAAAACACACCCTGGTATCAAACGTATCTTGAAGTCTCGCATGGAAATGGTTGATCATCGTGTTGTGGATTGGGCTCTAGCTGAAGCATTGGCATTTGGCTCATTGCTAAAGGATGGTATCCATGTTAGGCTAAGTGGACAAGATGTGGAACGTGGCACATTCAGGTGAATTCTTTTTTTACCAATTGTATATTTGACAAGTGTTTCAATGAATTTGTTAATTTTAAAGACAATAATTCATAAAAATTAATCCCAGCAGTTGTCCAGCAAAATGGGGAAAAAAAATCGCAAAAGCTTTGAATTGTAAGGGAACTTGGCAGTTCTAGAAATGTTAGAAAAATTGTAATATTTATATATATATATATATATATTTAATCATACAATTTTCTGAAAAATAAAGTTTTAAATTAATGAATTTTGCCTGTTAAAATTTAAAAGGAAAACAAATCAATTGAAGCTCAAAAGGAAAAATTAATTAAAAAGCAGTTGGAACAAAAATTATCAATATTCTAGGGAGGAGCTAACAGAAAAATTAATGCTATCGTGGAGCAAATTGATTTTTAAAATAGAATGTGAAAAAGCAGAACAGCAAGAGTTTTTATAGTTTTCTTTTTTTGTAATTTCAACAAAATTAAGTAATTTTCTGTCAATTATGCAGGTTATTCACTCCAATGGCAGAAATATTTTTCAGTATTAAAGGCATAAGAGTTTTATTTGTTTATATTAAAATTTATATCTAAAAATAGCTTATAAAAGAATAGAAAAAATTTTTGTATTAAATAGTGTTCATTTAACAGTGGAGAAATTGCATATTCAGGGAGAAATATCAAGGAATCTCTAAATGTTTTTCCCCTGGACACTTTGTAATTGAATGGTTGGTTGTTGACATTTAAATTTTTAGGTTATCTATTGTATTTGTGAATTTAAAATTTTAATATACATCTAGACTTTAATTTCATGTATAAGTATGATGTGTATACACTGTATATGTTCATTATCACTTTTCCCCCCCATAAATTAAGGAAAAACTCTAGATGCATGTTATACCCATAATTTTTACTGTTTCGTGTATTCGCATGATGCTTGTATGAATCAAGTGATGTATTCAAAGAGACAAATAAAATAGGAAATATCTTAATAGAAATTTTAATACATCTTTCGATCACTGCTATTAAACTTTTTTTATAGCTGTTATTCAACTCTTTTCGTTATAATTAACTATTCTCAACAAATTCTTAACAATGTTGCTAGCAAATTGGAGACCTTCCAGTTTTTGGAACGTGAATTAAAAGTTTGATTTCTTTTGTTTTTACTATTAACAGTTTAAAAATAAAGTTGGCTAATGAATGATTTTAAAGGTTGATTTATTTGGTTTGCAATCTAGAGTCACTTGCATGTCAAATTTATGGTGTATGTTGTATACAAAATAAGCATTTTCCTCACTTTTTCTTGTAAAGAAAATGTGTGTGTGTGTTTATGAGTAAATACAGAGCAAACCTATTTATATAGGTATATATTTTCTTTAAATAAGGTCTTCTAAAAAGGATATGTTAACAGGTTTGCATGTATTTATGTATTATTTGTACAACTACAAAACACCAATGCAGCATTTTATTCTTTTCCCTTGCAGCCATCGCCACCATGTTCTTCACCACCAAACAATCGACAAAACTACATACAGACCCCTCTGTCATCTGTGGCCTGACCAGGCCCCTTACACTGTATGCAATAGTTCACTGTCTGAGTATGCAGTTTTAGGTAAGCTGCCTTTTGTTTGGCATATTTTTGTTTTTAAAGTAACATAAACATTCTCATTTTCTCAATTACAATGCATATCTTCATTAATATAATTTAAAGTAGAGAATTTGCTAACCTAGCACAAATTTGTATAGTTAAAGCTTTTTAGGTTTTAAAGCATTTATATAAAAATTAATGTTCACTTTCAACTCTTGGTTATGGTATAAATCCCCTATATAATAATAGTGTAAATTATCTATCCGTCCGTCTTCGAATTTATGAAGCGGTTAGACCTGGAATGGATACACACATCCATATTGCATTCTTGATGAGTTAGAGTTAGCAACGTTCAAAATTTCCCCCCCCCCTTTTTCTAGCATTTAATACCATTATTTCAAGCCCTGTCTTCTCCTGTTAAGATCTGGGGATTAAATTTATCAATTTATCATGATAAATAGGTAAAAAATAACATTTTTTTTTTCCAGCATTATGACTTCATTTTTTTAGCTATCTCAGTTAATCATTTCTTATTTTAAATTGCTTAAATATCGTCTGCATTATTTTCATACGTTTTATCATTGAACTTAGATATGACATCAATAATTTTCTTTTATATTTGGCTTAAATAATAGATTAGGTACATATGTGATAATTTTAAATTGAATCATCAAATACTTTTTGTTGCAATGAGAATTTTATCACCAGTATTAACAGCAAATTCTATCTTCCTTCAGAGTGTAATGGAAATGATAGTTTCGTTCCTTTGCTTCCATTAATTAGTGTGACAAAAAAAATTGGGAAGAACTTGACGATAATTTCGGCGTAGCTAAGAAAACTTTGAATTATCTTTCTAAATGAATTCAGCTTGATTCTAAACTGCATTCACAGTATCGAGTAACTTTAGAGGACTATGAAGATAAACAAATTATTGAGCTTGTACCAAGTAATTCTGAGCCAAAAAACAAACCACTTTTTTACCAGTGTAATAGGGTACTTTACAATTCTGGAAAATTAAAAATTTTACTGATCCCGTCATATGACGGGCTATATTCTAGTGACATAATATTAATCTTTGATCCATCTATCAAAAATGCAGAACAATGGCCAAGTGTATAGGGTGCTACTCTTCAGTAGAGTTTATAGATACAAATCCTACTGTAGGCATAGATATTTGTAGCCATTCAGAATCAGCTTTAAACGGTGAGTACTGGTCTCGTTAGGCCAGATGTAGTAGAAAAGTAGTCTATAGTTCTGAAAACCAACCAACCAACCAACCATCTATGAAAAAAGGCTACTTTTTATGAATGTGCATACATATCTCAGGCTTGCAATTCCATCACTTTTCTCACCTTTAATCACTTTTTTTAGAATTGATCACTTTTAGTCACTTTTTTAAGTAAACAATCACTTGTAATCACTTTTTTCATGGTGTATCACAGCAAAAGTCTGTTGTTGGAAAAAGAAAATCTGAATAACAAAATATTGTAATAAAAGACCAAAAATGTGATGCTCTAATCTTATTTTTCTTATTAAAATGTAATTAGTCATATGGTTTCCAGAATTTAGTGATTTTAAAAAGTTGTGAAGAAGTTCCTGAAATGTACAATTAATACATTAAAGTAATTTACGTCAAAGCACACATTTCTCTTTTACTTTTTCTTCACAATTTTTGTTTAGATACTCTAATCTAGCTATGTATATATTTCAAAACATCATTAATATATATAGAAAATTGTGATTATAAAATTAATGTATGTACTCAAATCTAATTTATAGATTTTCTTGAATAAAAAGCAATTTTGAGTTGTGTTAAACAAAATTTTTAACCTTTTTGTATTTGATGCTAAAATTATGTCTTGCATGAATCATTTGATTTAGAGTTAAAATAAATAGAAAAATATTAGCAATAGCATATGTAATCAAGAGAAGAAAATTATCGGGGTTTTTTTTTTTTTTTTTTTTTTTTTTTTTTTCAATGTTTAGTCACTTATTTTGTATTATTTGTCACTTTTCTCACCTTTTTGAAAGTACCTCAGCTGTTGCAAGCCTGATATCTATATGTTTGTGAACATATTATTTAGAAATTGCAAATTAGATTAATAAAATTTGATGTTTGTGTTTTATAACAAAATTATAGATCTATAACCAATCCAGGATTCAATGTGTCAGTTGAAAATATTTTGAAATTCTTGGCTGCATAATACATAATAGTAAAATCCAAATTTTGTGGGAAGGTTGCTGGCCCATCCCCTTTCTTCCAAGATGATCAGTTTAATTGTGTGACTTTCAGTTTGGGACAATTGTTTTGTATGATTTGAAAGTATTAACCTCTGTAAAACCTTGTTAATTATAAGTGAAAGCTTTAAGTCAGTATACAAATCAAAGGGTAAGCATTCTCCCACTTTTTTTTTTTTTTTTTTACATTAAAAGTCTTGTTATAAATTCAGAGTGTAATTTTATGCTATTTTTTCTCATAGGCTTTGAACTTGGCTTTTCAATGACTAACCCTAATGCCCTGGTAATGTGGGAAGCCCAGTTTGGTGACTTCATGAACACAGCTCAGTGTATCATCGACCAGTTCATTAGCAGTGGCCAGGCAAAGTGGGTGCGCCAAAGCGGCATCATACTTCTGCTGCCCCACGGCATGGAAGGAATGGTAATGAACTTTTTGAGGTCAAAATAAGGTAGGAGAGGCATTCAGGAATAGGTATAGATTCTATATCCAGGACATTTTCAAGATGGCAAAGTAATTTCTCTTCATCTCACTGCTTACAAAAAAGCTGTAAAAATTATTTAAAACAGTGTCAGGTGCAGCTGTTTATTGAAGTATAGGCAGATAAACTAGCAGTTAAAAATTGATCTTGTTTATTTCTGATTCAAAATTAATATAAATATTTTAATTTTAAAAAGTTAACTTTATCAAAGAATAGTTAGGTAACATTGTCTGACTCTATTGCATGTGGATTTGTTTAAAGTTCAAATGTACATACATAAAAACTTATCCATGCACTTATACTTCATATTATGAACATAAAATTATTGTTTATAGGGTCCTGAACATTCAAGTGCCCGACCTGAAAGGTTCTTACAACTATGCAACGAAGAAATGGAAGTATTCCCAGTAAGTGTACAATTCATTTTTAGAAGCCCTAATATTTATATAATATATATTTGTCAATAGTAAAATCAATTATGGTTTAAACCGTTAATTTTGTGGATGACTTAAATATTTTTATCTACAAGAATAAATTTTTTATATACTTTTAGCCCTGTCTGTGGAACTTCATTTGACTAAAAATCCATTTATAGTTGTTCTGATTATATTATCCAGTATATTCAAAGTATTGTTTATACAA
Organism: Pardosa pseudoannulata; assembly: GCA_032207245.1. Lineage (NCBI taxonomy): Eukaryota > Metazoa > Arthropoda > Arachnida > Araneae > Lycosidae > Pardosa > Pardosa pseudoannulata. The sequence goes on along the minus strand of CM063499.1, from coordinate 29,416,026 downwards.
AGAAACTAGCTTCTTTACTTTCCCACCTAAAGAATGTGCCATTAAATTCAGCTTAGGAAAATTCAACATGGTTATTAAAAGTGAAGAACATGACCTATTTGCCTAACGAAAATAGTTCAAGCATACCACACCTTTCTTGTGGAGTTTTTCTTGCTAATTTAAATCTCATATTAAGGTCTGTATGAAGCTTGGTATTGCTTCTGAAGACATCTGAAGATATTAGTATTTAAATCATATATGTAATAGCCATCATCATCAGTGTGTCTTTTAAGAACACTGTGGAAATAGCATGCATTCTGACTTTCTGAGGCTCCCCAGCATTTCTCATATACGATGTTAGAGGTTTGATTATTTTTAAGGTTGAAATAGTTAAGTTCCTATTTGGTTAAGCATTATCTATTCTTAGAAAATGTTTTGATTAAATTGAGTTGAATCTTTGATCTGAATGAGTAACTTTGTAAATAAATTTTTTGTGTAAAAAAGGCATGCATTGATTTTCTAGGATGGGCAAGAAAACTGAACTCATTAAAGCATTAAAAATGTCATTTTAAGGTGATTTTAGTTTTGATTTTAGGTTATTGTGTGGTATTTTATTATCGTGAATATTTGTTACTGTAACATTGGTAAAATATGAACTGTAATCAAAATACATGTTACCTTTCTAAAAAGTAGTATCAGGGATGAAATGTTGAAGATTTTTCATAAAATAAATTTAATACTTTTTTTATTTACCTAAAGTGGTCTTTTAAAGTAATATATTTAGCAAACTTATTCTGTTTTTGTGATACATTTTAAAAAATTCATTCATTTCTATTTAATAAGATTTTTCTTTCTATTTCTGTTGATATTTGATTTTTTTTCCAATTTTTAATTTAAATATATTGTCTTTTAATCAAGATTAAAAAATTTAATAATGTGGTTTTCTTTTATAATCCTGATTAAAAACGAAGTAGGTACTGATATTTCTGATTTTAAAATTCAAGTTTATTCCTGTCTTCGCAATTAGTTTAAGTTATCAGATTTTATTGAGTATTGAAATCTAATAATTTCTGATTATGATGTGGTCACTGCATATTGTATTCTCTGTCTGATTTTTTACCTTTAGGAGGGGGGAGGCATTTATTTTTCTTCCAAATTATTTCCGTGATTTGTGTTTTATTATCCGTTAAACAATAAAATAAGGAAATATACTTTATTTTTCCGAATTTTTTTGTTTATATTTAAATTTTAGGGGTAGTAAGTATACTTCCTATAGAACCATTTATAATCATAAGGAAAATTAAATTTAATGGCAGTTATTTGCCATGAAACAGACATGCCAACTTCTCTGCATTTTCTGGAGTTGCTGCTCAGAAATGAGAGAATTTGATAACTCCAGAAACCCCTGAAATTGCTCCATAAAATAACAAATTTTGTACAAATGAAAAATAACAAATCAAAAATCAAATATAAAGTCTAACGAAAAAAATAATGCTAAATATTTTCTTTCCACAGAGTAATGCTGGATGTTAGTGTTTTCAATACTGTGCAGACAAACCAAACTAAATTTATATCAGATTTTAGTAGACAAACTTTAGAATCCCTGATGATAGAAAAATGTAAATATTTTAATAAAGATCAATGTGCTACAAGAAAAAATTTTCTGAAAAAGAAGTTGTTAAAGTTAAAGCTACTTATACATTATTAAATGCATTTATTTTAGTTTATCCTTTATAATTTACTGTGTTAATTTTAATTTATCTGCTCGATTTAACTTAGAAACCAATAAAATATGTAATTGTGTTTAATTTATTTGGGTTATTTTGTATGTTATATTTGTAAATTCCACATGCGTGTACTTTGTGGGAATCATGTTAAATTTTAAATCCTAAAATGTTGCTCCTGATAGAGTTGCCTGAATGTTGTCATGCCTGCATGAAAGCTGAGAAACCTGTTGCAATCTATAGGGGTATATCACACTTTGTACACAGGCAGCAGGTCCTCTTTCCTTGAGCCTTTTCGTACTACTTGTCTTCATTGTCTATAATTATAATTCCAACTTTGGCAGGGTTTCCCATGCTAGCAAAGTGCATACCTTCCAAAACCTCATGCTTCTCTAATTAGAAGCTAGCAGGATGGCATGCCCATTTTCTTGAGGATTATCTATTAGCTGATGAACTAATGCTGTACAGATTTTGGCATGTTTAAAGCCAGTTTTGCACTTGTGCATGTGTATTTTATAAAATCATTTGATTGGGAAGTAATCTTTCCAAGGACCATGAAGGTGCTAAACAGTTTTAAGTATTAATAGAATTCTATCATTGTGTTTGCCACAGGCTAAACTTCTAATTTTTATATAAATGAGTGATATTAAAACAAAAGTTTCAAAATTATAAGTAATTTAAGTTTTTTTTCTCAACTTTTTAAACTCTTTAGACAATTGATGAAGACTTTGCTGTCAGACAACTCCATGACTGCAATATGATTGTCGTCAACTGCAGCACTCCTGCAAACTACTTCCATGTTTTAAGAAGACAAATTATTTTACCTTTTAGAAAGCCCGTAAGTCTGGAAAATTGGTTTGTATAGAACTGAAATAATATTTTTATTTTGTTGTACTTTGTCAATGTGCTTTATGCTTGTCAATGGTTTAAACTGTAAAGTGAAGCTTATTTTAATAAATCTTTGTTTCTGTAGTAGTTTTGTAGGAACAGGAGGTAAGTTTGTTTTATTTAAAATTAATTAGCTGGCATTTGAACAATTTTCTTGTGTTTATGCATGTGTTAGAAGCATTTTGTTTGTTATTTTACATGTCTATTATTGCTGAAATATCTTGAATATTTTTAGCTCATTGTTTTCACTCCAAAATCATTGTTACGACATCCTGATGCAAGATCGTCCTTTGATTCCATGATTGATGGTGAGTTAAAACAGGAAATAATCATGTAATGCTTTGTTGATTTTTAGCTGGGGTTTTCTAAGTTAACAGTAATTCGATTATTTTTCAGTAAAATATCTCTTACTTTCTTTAGAGATTTAAAACCATCAATTTTTTTTTTTAAATTTAGAATTAATGTTTATAAGTAACAGCAAGTAAACTTAATACAAGACATAAGAGTACGATTCTCTCAGAGCTGGGAGCAGCAGCACAGTTTTCTGTAAAAATTATTCTTCCTTGCTTCATACTAATAATTCTACCACTACTACAGAATTAAACCTAGTACTTTTTTTAAAAAAAGTCTATTTCCAAAGTTTTCCAAGCCAAGGCCTTCTATTATAGGCCTTCTATAATTGGTGAATCAAATTAATATACAAAATATAAATTACCTTAGTTGACAGTACAATTCTCACTTTTAATAGTGATGCCTGAAACTCTAATTTGAGAGATTAAACATTGTTAACTATTAAAATTCAGACAGGTATGACAGGTATAAAGTTCCCAAAATTAAGTGGAGCACTTCAAAGAAAGAACACTAGAAATGGCAATGATTCCCAAAAATTTATCATCTGGAGTAAATTCGGATTCAGCCAAAGTAAAAAATAAGAATATGGGATTATCTTTTCTAAATTCTATGAAAGTGAATAAGTGTACTGGAATAATGTAAAATGACTTTTGTCTCAATCTAGGAACTTCGTTTGAACGTCTTATTCCAGACGATGGACCAGCAAGTAAAAATGCGCAAAATGTTGAAAGAGTAGTCTTCTGTACTGGAAAGATTTATTATGAGCTGGAGAAAAAACGAAAGGAAACTAATTTGGAAGATAAGGTTGCTATTATCAGAATAGAACAGGTAAGTTTGGCATATTTTGTAATGTGATTCATACTTATCTTGAGAATCCTAAATTATTTTTTTTAATTAAAATTTAGTTATTTGTTCCTGAAAATCTTGAAATTCCATTTATTTGACCCATTTCAGCATATTTTTTGTATTTCATCCTTGCAGTGAGCTCCATACTATTGTTACTCTTCAATGTATTAAATCAGTAGTATTAAAATTTTTTCAGTCACAGTTTTGTATGTTCCGCTGTCATGAGTTATAATTTTTCCCTCAAGCATTAATAAGTTTTTTAAGAAATTGATTGTAATGTGTGAAATGATTTATCCATCAGAAATGTTATATAAAACAAATTTTCGACTAGGTAATTTGTTATATTTCCAGTTTTTACTACAGTGTTGATTATGCTATTTTTTAGCAATTTATCCTCAAATTTTATTATTTAGGTTTAGTATTTTTGCTTTTTCTTTCAAAATAGTTAATGAATTGAACTTCAGAATTGTCTTTTGTAATTTTTACTTTTCATTAACTATTGTATTTTAGTTTAGTATTCTTCAACAGTTTAGAATTCAAATGTGTTTGTGTAAATTGCAATAAAGCTAATGTGTAATTTAAAATTATGTATTAAAATTCGATTTTTAGGTAGTTACTAACTCTGATTATTATTTGTAATTGGACAATTTTACGAAACTTTTTTTTTTAATGAACATTAATTTTTCAATTTTTCATCTCTTTAATACACCACTAGTTTGGGATAGCCTTTGTCATTTGTTATATGAACACAAAAATGTTAAAAAATACAGCTTCTTTACAATTTCAGTTTTTTGCATTATGAGGTATTAAGTATGAGGAGGAAACTAAAAGGGTAGACAATGTGATAAAATGTAAGGCAATCAAATTACATAATGCCTTACATTTTATCATCCATAACATAATGTATGATTAGATTTAGTGGGTATTTGTCATGGATATGTTTATATATTAAGCTCTTAATTAGTGGGGAATTCTTATTTGTCAAATCAGACCATGGAAATGTCCTAAAATGGCTTTGCATTTTCAAATCCTGTTGTTCTTATTCTACAATCTTTAGTGATCACTGGATTTCATCTTTTGACTTGGCATAATTATCTGAATATGCTTTTATTAGAAAATAGCTCATCCTTTTTCCTTGTGTTCTAGACTATATGCATGTTCATCACTCTTAATGAATTTTTGATGATCTTGAATCTGAATATTAAAGTACAAACAAAATGCCTTTTATTTGTGTAACCTTTTTTTTTCCTTTTTGCTTTAGCTGTGTCCTTTTCCTTTTGACCTGGCACGTGAAGAAGTAGAAAAATACCCTAATGCCAAGCTGTTGTGGACTCAAGAGGAGCACAAAAACCAGGGCTACTGGTGCTACATCCAGCCACACATGGAGACCGTCACACACCACGAGCGACACATCACGTAAGTTATGGGTTTATCCTCTCATTTGGTCTTCCTCATAATGTAGTGAGAAAGACTGTTAAGGATTTTCTAATGGGGGAGACTTATAGAGCTTGGCTTGATTCTGGTAATCAAAGGCAGGCCAAGGAGCTTAACCAGGGTTATCCCTGGATGAGGGCTAATGAGCTACTTAAGCTCAATAGGAATGAGCTAAGGGTGGCCATTGGTCTCTTGACTGGCCACTATTGCCTCAAGAGGCACCTTAACATTATTGGCATCATGGATAGCCCAGTATGTAGGGGTGCCATATGGAGGAGAGTTCTACACACATTTTATGTGAATGCGACTGCTACTGCACCAAGAGATTTGAATTTCTTGGATATCACTTCATCGAGCCGTGGGAGCTGATCAACTTACCAGTTAAATTGCTGCTTAGATTTATCTCAGCTGCTGGTCTCTCTGAGACTTAATTGTTAATATTTCTTAACTTTATGCTGGAATTTTTTTGTTCCAGTAAATGGGGGGGGGTCAGTACAATAGGCCTTGGGTCGCAGTGTCGGTGCCCTTATGGGCTGCCCCACCCTAAATCTAAATCTATCCTCTCATTTGTATTAGGAGGCAAACAAAATGAGAAGAAATCTTTATTTCCTACTCTTCGTTGTCCTAATGTATATCTGATTCTTTTCTCTTTTAAGTGGAACTTTCCCTAATTGGGAAATTTGGTAGCATATTTCATTAAAATATTTTTAATGCATCTTGACTATAATTAGATCTTAGAATGAGTTTGGTGGAAACTTATGAATAGTTTTTGCTTGTAAGTAATTTTAGAGAATTATGTAGCTTGTTTTTGTGTACATAAATTAAAACCTTAATCCATTCTTCCTCAAGCAAATTGAAAATAAAAATGATAAATGTGAAGTGGGTGTAGAAATTTGATAAAATGTGTTATGAGTAAATTGATTATTTGGAACACTAATTGGAAGTATGTACCATTCTATAAAGTATGACTTATTTTAGAATGATATTTAACATTTTAAAAATTATTTTGTAATTTATATGCAAGTGTAAAGGAATGAAGATGTCCATAAAAAAAAAAAGATAAAAAGATCTTTGGAGCTAGTTCCATGTTCTTCCACAATCACTCCCAATTGCTAAGAGTTAAAGGGGCTTACACTTTTGTGACATTATGTCAGGCCAGTAGTTCTCAAATTTTTAGTTGTCTCTATACACTCTGTATACTGGTTGACCACCAGACTATAAAAAATAAGTGTTCTGTTGCCAGTACCTCTGCAAATATTCTATCACTGTGCATATATAAATTATTTTAATTTCGTCAAGGTTTCATGTGCATCGAAAATGCTACTAGTTTAAAAAAAAAATGTATCTTTATCTTTCCCTTTCTCGTCTTGTTTCTTGTCTGTAGATAGGTCTTCTATTGTTGTGACCTTTCTAGTTGCTAGATTATCTATCCTCTGGTGATGTAAGAAAGTTTCTGATGAGCTAGAAATCTCTTTTGTTATCCACACAATCTTTAAACATTTTTATCAATAGGAAAAATTCTCATTCTCTCTGTTTCCTTAGATTTCACAAAATAATACTTTCTGGAAGCAAAGCAATGGGACAAAAAAAAAAAAAAATGATAGAAAGGTAGAAGATGAAGAATCTAAAAATGTCAGACGTCTTGGTTTAACCGGGCAACACCAGTATTCTAGTTAATTTTGACAAATGTATAAATTGCCAAATTTTCAAAGGGAAAAACATTAAAGTTTCCATTCACTACTACCCATGGCAACATAATGAAATTTTTCTTCAGCTCTGCTAAGCTGGAGCTAATAGCATATTTGGGACTATAGGACTGCAATCAGAATTCTGCAGTCTGCAACAAGAAATTGCTCCAAAATTCTTGATGAAAAATGTGTTGATATCCATTGGTATTTTATTGGACAAAGAAATGAAATAGATATTTTAAATATTAGAAACTCTTCTATTTCATGCTATCTAATTGTAACAGTTCGACATCATAATGCAGCATCTGAATAAGTTTTTATCTATATCACAAAAACTATGTTCATTAAGTCATTCGTCAGTCTTTCATTAACGCTTTCATTCATCAGTAACAAATAAAACAATAGAAAACGTGTTAAGTAAATGAAGGCAACAAGAACCATGTTTAGAACAAATATTTTATTCTAATTTTATTGTCATTAAATAATTTTTCATTCATTTTTTTATTCATTGTTTTTGTATCCTGATTTCTCGGATATTGTACGAAATTAACCTTATACAAAAATTGAATATTTTATAATTTGGCTTTCTTTTATACTTTTTTTTTATTAGTATAGTAGAAAGTTGTGCATCAACCAATAAGTATGATAAGTTATTGTAGAATTTAGGACTTTTGGCTGTTGGGAGGTCTGTCGGTTCTATAGGATAAATTCAGGTCATTGAATGATAAATAAGATTTGATTGCTTTCTTATCTTTTTATTTCTCCATTATTCCTCTATTCCTTTATTATCCATATATACCTTTATTTAGAAGAATTTGGAACGTACAAAGAATGGAAATTGAAAGTTCTAATTGCAAATATTGCAGATCTATGTTTTATCAGAAAACATATTTAACAAAGCATGTAAAATTTTCTCATTTCGGTAAACTATAATTAATTTAATTTGTAACTTAATTAAATATATACTTACCCCCTCTCTTTGAAAAAAAATTTATGTACGATCCTGTCTCTTTCTGATTGTTGAAATAATATACAAATTCACGGAAAGCGTGGCCAAGATATTTCGCCAATTTTAGAAATCGCTGCCAACGTACTTACCAGCCAATCACAGTCCGAGTGGAGTACCAGGTTCTAGGAGCCTGTATTTTTTATGACTGTATTTTAAATGTAGCATAGCTGTAATAGCTTAATCGTAGAAGGCGTCCATCTCATAATCGTAAGATTATAAGACAAAAATCCGCCGTGTTCAAAAATGGCAGTTAAGATACATAAAATAGGTTCTTCGTCGCAATGCCCTCTATGTTCTTTCAAGGGGTGCAGGCGAAGACTGGGGACTTCTGCTGGGTCCTTGCTTCTAAATTACAAGAACCGATCCGAAGCAGTGTTATGCCCGTAGGTAAACTTAAACCTCTTCGTGGTGTTAAATGGGTAACTGCTTAGCAGTCATGTCTGCCATAAAGATATCTGTCTGTTTTGCCAGCAGTATTGGAAAATAACTTAATAAATTTATATCAGTATTCAACTTTATTTCAGTAATTAAAGGCATCTGATCAAACAGTGTTTCATTCAATGGTTCATATTTATTTCTTCAAAACGATAGCACTCTACAAAAATTGAATTTACTATTCCACAAGGTAATTGTACTACCTCGTGTTGTAGGACGTCAACAATCAACTAGGTTCTCAAAGGGAACCTACATGCATTAGACAGTGTAGCCTTCCATGAGGGCATCAACAAGTCAAGTGCCAGGCTTTAAGGGAGTCCAGCTGGGTGCGCAGTAGATATATCTATAAAAATAATAACTAGGTCAAATCACATTGTATTTACCATAATTGCGATATTTTTTTTTTTCAATTATATATTTCGTGATTTCCATCGCAGTTTAAAATGAACCCACAAAATATTTTGTTAATTCTTAAAATGTTCCTAGAATATTTTTTAATTTTTTTTTTCTATTTTTCACTTAAAAATATTTTTGAACACTTTGGGGGTATTATTTTGGTGATAAACTGAACAATTAATTTGAGGGGATTATTTTTTATTTAGACGCTGAATTTTCGTAAAAAATTTGTAAATTTCTAAATATAAATTTAGTTTTAATAACTTTAATGAATTCAAAATTTAAAACGAATATCTGGGATTATATTAAGGCATATTAGGAGTGTTTGGTAAACATTTTGTAAGAATCTATAATAGGTTTAGTCTCTAGTAGCATTGTAAAAAATAAGAAAATTCATACAAAATAACTTTTAAACACATTAGATTTTATAATAAAAGTTTTTTTTTCAACTTTTCCTGATTTCTATTTGGGGAGAATCGTCCTCTTTCGGGCCCATTTTCTACACGGTGTGGCGCCTCTAAGACTGATGTGCCCGTGGCAAATGTCAGCTTTGCCCCGCCCTACTTACAGTCCTGCGAAATTGGAACCCGACATTAGTATATTGTTAAACCTCTACCAGCCTTAACTCTCTAATTATTTTCTTTTATTTCTTAGATTTAATGCCTAAGTTTTTAATAATTTTTACTATTTTTGGATGGCCGTTTTAATCAATTTCTACTTTGTGATGTATTATGCCATGTTGCAAAAATAGTCAATAAAAGAATAAAAACTCAAGCGCGCAACACAGCATGTGAAGCAATGCACTAGAACTATTAAGAAAATATTGTAACTCAAAACGACACTAGGAGATATAAATGAGAGAAGAATTACTGTTGACAACAATTTATTTTACAACTGAAAATTGAAACATCTTCACATCTATTTATTCTGTTTGTATATTTATTCAGGTCTTCGTAATGTATGATCTTGATTAAATTATTTCTGCTAGACTAATGTCACGGAGTCTGGGAAGATGACGTCCAAGGTCAGCTCAAAAATTTGGTGCAATCAGTTTCTGCCTATGCTGATTCATTTTCTTCACTCAAGAGCCAAAACATGACCACCTGACAATAACGAGTTGGCCCACCTTTGGCGCGCAACGCAGCTTCAACCCGCCTTGGCATGGATGCCACAAGTCCTTGGTAGAATGCCGGAGACAGATTTTACCAGATGTTTAAGCAACGATTACGCAAATCCGAGGTATTGCGAATTGATGGTTTTTGAACTCTGAGCTGCCGTTCCATGATATCCCAAATGTGTTCTATCGGATTCAAATCCGGTGAATTAGGCGGCCAGGACATTAACTGGAATTCAGTATCATGTTCCTGGAACCACTCCAACACAATTTTAGCCTTGTGACACGGGGTGTTGTCCTGTTGGAGTATTCCATTTCCAGCAGGAAAAACAGAGGCCATAACAGAGTAAGGGTGCAACTGGTCTACAATGATGTTCAGATACCCTGTAGCATTCATGGTCTGCTCTACCACAACCAGAGACGCCCAAGAAAACGTCCCCCAAAGCATAATACCGCCACCACAGGCCTGTGCATGACCTACTGTACATTGAGGGAGCAACTGTTCGCCTGGAAGACGGCGTATCCTGACGCGGCCATCGGAGTGATGAATGACAAACCGTGATTCATCTGACCAAGCAACTCTCTCCCTCTGATGGACCAGTCGCGATGTTCCCGGGCTCAGCGTAGGTGGAGTTGGCGATGGCACGCGAGTGGGACGTTTGGTGCTTAGCCCCATATCCAACTGTCCGCTGAACAGTGTGTTCCGATACTATTCTACTTGGCCCTACATTATATCGGGTTGTCAGCTGAGCCACTATCTGGCTGCGGTTTTGCTTCACCATGCGAGACAGTCTCCGACGACCTTTTTCTTTGATAGCGTGTGGACGTCCAACACCATGTCGTCTACTGCTGGTTTCACCGTCATTCATCCACTTTGCATAAGTACTAACAACTGCAGATCGCGAACAACCCACGAGTCTTGCAGTTTCGGAAAAACTCGTTCCGAACCTTTTTGTGATGGTCCCGAGGTCCAGGATTGCGAGTGTCGCCTCTCAAAATCTTCCTGTTTCTCTCTTTCGGCCCCTTTGGTTTCCCGTCTTGTATGGTGCAACGAATAAAATTCCCTCTCACGTTTTTCTTCTTCTCCCTATTGGTTCGCGTGGTTCACTCCACCCTCATTAATTCCGCCGTAGGAGGTCGGCTAAGCATCCAGTAGTATTCCAAATTCCTTCCTCTCAGTAGCGCACGTATTCTGTGTTCGCTCATGGATTGCGCCTGCGGCGCGACGGACACGGGCCGGGTACTTCGACGGGCTAAGTGTGGAGTGGGGTGGCCCAATACTTGCGATCTGCCCACCGCTGCCGGGATCAGCCTGAAGGGCCTCACGGCTATATGGGCCCGGTTGGCGCTTGATTGTTCCGAGCCTTCGAGCCATTACAATATGTCCTCTATCAAAATCGCTTAGATCCGCAGCTTTTCCCATCACACGCAGAAGTAAGTGAAAAAGTGATTCTTCAGACTGTCCAGCAGCAGTTAAATACCACTTCCACCTGATCACGTGCCTTCCACGTCATCCAGGCGAGTTCATTGCAAAATATATGGGTGGTCATAATGTTTTGTGTCTTGAGTGTAAATGAGAGAAGAATTAATGTTGACAGAAATTTATTTTACAACTGAAACCTGAAACATCATCACATCTATTTATTCTGTTTGTATATTTATTCAAGTCTTCGTAAGCTATGATCTTGATTAAATTATTTCTGCTAGATTAATGTCACGGAGTCTAGGAAGATGACGTCCAGGGACCAGTCAAAAATTTGGTGCAATCAGTTTCTGCCTATGCTGATTCCTTATCTATGTCCTTCCTTTGCCTTGTTCTTCTGATAATTGTGCTAAAAGGACAAACATTCCGACTATTTCATTTCTTCATAAGGGGTGTAGATAGCAAACCCTACCTGTTCAGCCAGGGTAGGAATAAAATAAGGTGCTGGAAACTCTCTCAGAAGAAGCCCATTGATAGCAGCGAATGCGATTCACTGATGTAACTCTTTGTTGCATGATTTTTAATAGATTGATAAAAATGTAAAATAGAGAAAGAATATTTACAATAATTTAATATTTGATATAATTAAATATGGATATTCAAGTGTTTTATATATATATATATATATATATATATATATATAAAAGGAGTGGTGGTCGAGGAAAGATTGGAAACCTCTGAACTAGACAGCCTTTTAAAGCTCTCTGTGTAGATGACATTAATTTGGGAATATGTAGCATGGTGATGCAAAGAGTTAAGGTTGTATTAGGATTTAGATGTCAAGTACATTGTGCCAAATTACTAAAATAATATTTCTTTTTGATTGATGGGGTATTGCAAAATTTCCCCTTTTTTTTCTATCCTTCCTTGAAGATATTCACATTTACATGCAGGATACAAAAAATTATACACCACTGAAATTTAATTCCAATTATAATGCCGAGGTCTCGTGTTAATCACTCACTGATAGATTTCTTGTAATATTTTCTTTCGTAATGATGCATTATGATATCTCAAACATTCCAGTATGTCGTCTAAGTCTATTTATTTTGTGTTTCATATCATGTACACTTCTATTGGACTGCTGATATGACAATAATACAAATGCGTAAGCTTAGTTAGTTCTAAGCATGGTTGAGTGAGTCTTTCCAGACCAGGGAATAGAATTACTGATTCTGAAAGTTGTCCGCAGATAATTGTTTCTGATGTTAATGAATTCTACTCCTGATAAAGTTGAAAAGGAGCTTGATTTTTAATATCTCAATCCTCGTCAGTTTTAGATGTTACACTACTACCTATTCACCAATAAATGTGTTAGTATATATATATATATATATATATATATATATATATTAAAATTATTACACTTGAATATCTCATAAAAATCTTCCTCTCTCCCATTCTAATTCCTTAAAATCTATTTTCCCAGCCACAAAATGTCTTAATTAAAGGAGTGTCCTAGACTTAAAATTCTTCCAACACATTTCCTAAAGCTTTCTCAGCAATAGATGCAAATTTTTGTCCACTCACTGTATTTTCCAACTGTCGCTTGCAAATGGCTCAGTTTTCCCATCCGATCTAAGTTCTCATTTCTTGTTAATAACGCCAACTAAGCTACTTTCTCTTGGGAATTATCTGTTTCTCCCTCTGGAGCCCAACCCTGTTCCAGCACGTGTTTCGATATTTATTCTGCCTTTGACTGTGAAACACATGTTGATCTCCTAACTAAAATAAAATTTAAGTTCTACTCGGATGTGTGCCCTTCTCTTTAATGTGCCGCGACTACAACAATTTCAATTAGTTTAACTGCTTATGCTTCTCCTTGCCCAGCAAGCCCGGGCAAGTAAATAGAATAGTGGCTTAATTATTGATAACTGGCGGATTTTCTCTGTCACGTATATGTACATATATAAAGAGAGAGAGAGGTGGTTTTTATATTGCAACGTAGAGCAACAGTTTATAAACTCGGTAGAAATCTTACCATAAAATCCTCATTTTGTAAGAATAGTAGGAGAGCCAAAAAAGAAAACAAATTGAAGTATGCAGTGAACTTTGTTAAAAAGTTGGCTTCAAGTACAGCTAAACTGAAGGCAGATATGTGCATGTGCAGGTGACTGTCAAGAAAAAATTAGTCTTTAGTGGGGAATATAGGGATCCATTAATTGGATACAAGGTATGCATCAGCTGTACTTGGTCGAAGTGTTATGAGCGTGACCAAAGAGTTCGGAATCTCTTCCAGTTTTGTGTCACGGACTTGCAAAACATTTCAGACGCAAGAGACAGTATTCCAATGGTTTGGTAGTGAGCAACCATGGCAAGAGGCGACCAATATATTGTTTAACAAGCGAGAAGGACAGACGACATACAACCGGAGAAATGGAAATGTATATATAATACTAACTCGGTATATACCATTAACACTTGCTCAATGAAGACTGTTTTCTGTGGTGTCGGGAACATAAAATCTGCACAGATTAGCTATGGACTAGAGTGTCCTTTATGGATGATATCTGCTTTAGTGGATCTAGTGATTGAGGAGTTATACAGATCTCGAGAAAACAGAGATAAAATAATCAAGCCTCCAATATCATTGAAAGGGACTCATGTGGAGGTCGCGGAGTTCTCGTTTGGGGAGGAATAATATTTGAAGCCGTATTGACCGCTATTTTTTCCAAGAAGTTTCAGTTAGTGGTTCAAGGTATTGTACAGATTTACTCCTTCTTTTCATGCCCCTTAAGAAATGCTGTGAAATCGCATTTCTTCTTCTTTTTTTATTAAATTGTACATTTTTCGGAATTCAGTTTACAGGTGTTTACTTGTGATTCTCCGATTTTGATGCTCAAATAGTGATGAACCCCTTCAGTGCCTTCTTTAGGTATATGAGGACTCGAATATCAAGGCAATTTAACTCAATTTTTTAAAGAGTTTAAATCTTTAATGCCAAAATATAAATGCACTTCTACTGTTAAAAATACTGAGTAAAACTTAGCGTAATAAGATTTATTTACTATGATATTGATGTACATACATAAATTTATTTGAAAATAGATCTTATATTTAAAAAAGTAAATGAATAAACAAACAAACAACAGCAACATCAAATAAAAAAAAATTCCACATGACCATAAAGTAAATGTTTTCAAGTGTATTTATTTATTACTATTTGACTTTAAGGAAATGGCAATATCTCTTTTGTTTTTATCGGTGGCATGAGTTAAATGGGGGTATAAATAAGCAATTTTAGTTGTCGACAATTTAAAGTTTTTACTTGCCAATTTTTATAATATTTGCCATTAACAAAAGTATTTGTATCATAGTAACAAGATGAATACTCAGAGGATTGCCACTATAGTCAAACATTTTAACTTATGTAGAGGAATTAATAATACTAGGAAATATAATAAATGTTTCAGACCATATCACACTGACAATTTAAAAGTCATAGGAACTCAGCCAGATAGACATTCTCCAGAATTTAAAGTTAGTGAATTATGTTAATGTTAAAATATTGTATGTAGATACATATCGTTGTTATTAAATAACTTTGAATTTTTTTTTTCACCAGCTCTTTTATTCTGGAGTTTTTAAAGTAACTTGATTACATTTTTAATCTAAAATTAGAAAAATAGTTTAAAAAATTGCATATGAGATACTTTACGTTACATTTGTCTTTTTATTAAGTTAGAATTTCTCATGGCTGGTTATATTGCTACATATTGTATAAATTCCGTATTTAAATATTGCTTTGCATGTGAGAGATTGTTATTTGGCTGTTTATGGGAGTTTCAAATGGGCATACAAAAATTTTTGATTTACGTTTTATTTTCAGTTTTGCAAGATGTATGTTTTATATTCACTAATAATGTGAAATGTGCTAGATAAGTATTAAAGTTTACGTATGTTCATAAATTTCACATTTAAAAGAGTAAACATTAAAATTTGTAACATAATAGAAGCAGAGAAGTTAACTAAAAATTTTTTGTTTGGTAATGCAATACTACATATAATTACAGTTTGTTACCATACTACTATTTTTTAATTTTGATAAAAATATATTTTGACTTAATTTTAAAGGCGATAAGTTTATATTTTTGAGGGCAATGAAAGATTTAATATCTGTTTAGTAGGTGTAAAAGGTTTTCATTAATAATATTAATGGGAATTTTATTTCGTTAATATAATAATTATAATGAAATATTATATTGTATAATGGAAATTGTATTTCATTAATTTATTACTATTAATATTTTCATTGATATTTTATGTATCAAAATATTTATAAATTTTAATGATCTTTAAAATCACGTATAATCAAATTTCTGAAGTCAAATATTCATTGTTTGATAAATGTTGAAATTATCTTGTAGCAATTATTTTAAATGATATGTTGAAAATAATTTTTTAATTTTAAAATAAACTTCATGAGTATTGTTTAGTACAGGAGTGAGGTATCTAAATGCTATAGTTATTTTATTGATGAAAACAGATCAGAAAAAGTACAAACTATCAGGGTTGGCATGATTTAAATCTTGATTTAAATCAGTTGATTTTCTTAAAAAAAATCATTGATTTAAATCATTTTTTTTTCACTTCTCTTAAAACCTATATTCCAAAGACAGGAGAATTGGGAATCAGTCAGCACAGAAATACCAATAAGTAAATAAGTGTAAATAGATAGCATGTGTTTTTCAAGAATTTAGGGGTTGTTATCAGAAAGTATGTAGTATGGGTAGGTACAATGACTAGTTATGACTAGTGGAATTCATTTTATGTAATGGGAGGTAAAAAGAGTATTACAGAACTTGAAATCCAGTTTATCTACTAAATAACAACAGTCGTGGCATCATCTGCTAGAATAAAAAGTTTTCTCCTTTTGGTATTGTTCATTTTAGCCTTCGTAACAAATTAGGAGTGGATACGGCCTCAAAAGTAGCGTTTTTATTGAAACAGTTAAATCCATCATTCGTTGCTTAAAAAATATTGAAATAATTGTGATTTTTTGTTTTTTTAAATAAATAGTTTGCATTAAATGAATATTTAATTTGTTCTTTAAATTTACATCTTATTTAGTTTGCACCATCCAATTACAAAATAATGAAATGTATTTAAATGAAAATTTATGTATTTAATTTTAGGTAATCAGTGTGTAGAATATACTAGACAAATAAGTTGTTACTTATAACAAACCATTCCATGTATATTGCAAAAAATATAAAAACACAACAATAATTAAAATAAGAATCCAGAAAAAAATCAAATCTGATTTAAATCAAATAAATCTGATTTTTTTGATTTAAAAAAAAAAAAAAATCATGATTTTTTTCCAACCGTGCAAACTATATTATAATCTGTTATATATATTTTATGCCTTCAACTCATATGATTTTTTTTTTATCATAAATAATTAGTAGGGGAAAATTTCTGTAATTTTTTAAAAATATATCAATTTATCAAGTATTAATCTCAAAGTCGAAAAATTGCTAAAATGCAAACAAATGCCTTATTTATTTATTTTTTTGTCGTGATATATCTTGATTTATACTTATTTTACAAAAGCAAGCATTATAAATCTATAATGTTTAATTATATATAAACTTGATTTCCTGGAATTTTTTATTATTTTACCTTTTTTTGCTGTAGGAAAATTATGCAAAAATGCAGGGTTTGGTGTTTGACTTAAAAGAAAAAATTGAAAAGGTGTCAAAAGGTATCTTACAACCACTTTCTGTTTTGTTTATTTGAATGTGTTTTGTAATTATATATCCTTTGTCGTGTGCTTTAGCATACATATACTTAAAATAGAAGTGTATAATTTTTGAAAATATATATGTTCCTGAATATGATAAAAAATATAAATTTTAACATATTTTAAGGTTAAAAATAATTTCTGTTTTGATATTAAAAACAAGCTTATTATTTTATCTTATTGATATCTTAATGTTATCTTATATTGCTTATATTCTTACTGTCCTTAGTATAATTGCAATTCATGGATATCAGGCAGGGTTGATTGATTTAAATCAGCTTCATTTAAATTGTGATTTAAATCACAATTAAAATCAGTTGATTTTTAAAATAAAATCATTGATTTAAATCAGTTTTTGAAGATTGAATTTTTAAAAGATAGCTGTTAGTAATAAGCACAATAAGAAAATATTGACAACCCAGAGTTGCTCCCAAATGGTTTCAGGAGGCTGCTGCACCCTGCCTGTCCTTGTATTATTAAGATAGTACCCTACCTGCTATTCATTTCTTCTCCCCCATCTGTTTCTTATCTCTCAGTCAAATGTTGTTTTTGTCTTTAGTATTAAAAAATTACTGGCACAGTAAAAATTTCATTATCATACCTTGCCCTGACTTTTTAAATATTTAGTGCCTCTAAAAAATAAAACAAATGCAACCAAAAATGTAATAAGTATTATCCCCCTCCTGCTTTTATTTATTTATTTTTATGAACCTTTGAAAAATTCTGGAATTTATCTCGCTTTACCTATTTATAAACCTTGTTTGGATGGAATATGTAGAAGTTTTTCTCAAACTCAGACATGTACCTGCAGTCCAGGGCTGCTTCTATCAAGAGGATTTTTTTCAACATATGGATTAGTGCTGTCACACCTCGCGCATCCCCGGCTGCACTTTCAGATGTCTGCACGCCTAGTTTCTATACCTGATTGCCTATGGTTACTGGAACAGGTATCTTGGGTTCAATTAAAGCCTATATTGCCGATAATTAACTGCAGCGACAAAACTCTGGACTAAACATTTATTTACAAATTCTGTTGAAACATATGTACACTCCAAATCATACTAAAAAAACAGGGCTCAAATAAGACCAAGGAAAAAAACAAATGGTGCCGAGTGGAAACACCTTTCTCGGTCTCAGCTCCTTTCACCAGAATGTCCGTTCTCCGTCGATCCAAACGGACATCTTCCCTTTCCTCCCCGCGAGGGCTAGGGTGGAATCCCCCCTTCTTGGTCAAGCTTTCGCCTCCACAGGAAAAATGTTCTTTTCTGTAGCTGGCACAGGCGGGGTTGGCATCTCTCGCCCCCTCCTGTTGAACCTTCCTAGTACAGGGCTTGCCCACTCTCTCTCGGGGTGTCCGTCTTCGGCTGCCGAAAAAAACTAGGGGCCCATGTAACACCAACTCGAGTCTTGAGTCTAGTATTACAAGTGCAATCTAAACTTTGAAACAGACTTGGAAATGACAGAGCAGCTAAAGTTGTTTTTATTTATAAATCATTTAACATTTAACCACTGTCACAAAATAAAAAGTTTGTTGTAAAATTTTCATAAAAAATAAAAATTATTGTGATTACTTAGCCCTTAATCTACCCTCATCTTTCTAATACTTCTATGGTTGAAGGAGTAAAATGTATAAATTAACATTTATTTAAATTATGATATTGATAATTAAAACAAGCATAAAACTCTAGTGTAAGTAATTATTTTCTCTTGATTTATAAATTATTCTTATATATTATAATTTTTTTTAGTTATATGTATTTTTTTATTATATATAAAGAAAGAATTAATTGATTTAGACATCTAACTTGAACAATTTAATTTGCTTGTATCAAATATTATACTTAAATATATTTAAAATTCAAAAATCCTATTTAAATAAAAAAATTTGATTTAAATAAAAAAATTTGACTTTTTTGATTTTTTTTTTTAAAATTGTGATTTTTATCAACCCTGGTTATCAGGTAATTATAATTACAATTATTTTACTTAAACCTCAAAAGCCATATTGGGCCTGAACTCATTTTGTTGAATATTGTGTTGCTAATATCTGAGCGTTAATATCTGAAATTTATACTGAGATGACATGAATAACTTTATAGATATTTGGGAAAGGAAAGTATTAACAAATATCTATGATAGAATAGAAATAAATGGAGCATGGAGAACACATAATTATACTCTAAAAAAGTTTTAAGGATATCTAGGTTATTAAAATTATAAAATAACAAAAGATGAGACTGTTGGGTTATATTGTTTGCATACTATACAAATGCAGCCCTAAAAAATCTTTTTTTGAAAAAACCAGTGATAAAATGTGCAACAATAGTGATTGGCAAACTTTTTTACTTTTCAGACTAAGATAACAATAAAAAAATGTATTTTTGAAATTTTTATAGTATTAATGCAGTAAATGAATGTGTACATTCCTGAACAGTCTAATGTTATTTAAATTGTTCAAGCATTGTTCTAAATATAAGCTTGTACTTGGTCATTACAAATTCTTCTTTCAAAATATTGTTTCTGTTTTGTTTTATATGTAATGAGGATATTTAAATTTTATGTCAATGATTTAATGTATATTGTAGGTTTTTTAAAATCTATTTCTGTTAAAGTTTTCAATTATATTTTTGACAAAAAAAAAAAAAAAAAAAGAGTATACCTGTAAATTAATTCTTTTAAAAATTTGACATTGGAAATTTTCATATTATTGTTTTAAAATCTGTTGAAGGCTGGATATTATCTTTTAGTGGATTTTTGTAGTTTGTTCATCACTGTCCTAATAGAAAACTTACAATGAAATGATTGTAGGGACAGACATTTTAATAATTCCATTCAAAAAGTTTTGCAAGAACTGTTCATGATGGAACAGGCTTATTGATAAAATACAGATTCAAAATTGATTTGGAGGTCTAGGTCATGATGGAGATAAATTACTTTTTTTTGGGAATCTCCATTGGGCTTGAGGACCAGGGCCTAGGTAGGAAGCTAGGAAGACAAATGTCTAAACTAAACTCCTCGGCACAATAGTTCCTAGGGGGCTAGGTCCTATGGTGCCAATCTCTCTTTATATTACAAGTGCCCTGGGGTGCGAAGCATATGTTATGGTTAGGTGGTTAATCTTACTCGGAACCCCCAGTATTTAGTTCCCAAGTATGCTTGGTTCTCAGTTCATCTACGTACTGAAGGGATGAAAGGCTGAGTCAACCTTGCCCAACCCGGGAATCGAACTTCGGACCTGTGTCGTGGGAGTGCGAAGTGCTACCCCGATGCCATTGGGCTTAGACAAATGTCTATGAAGGCAAAATTTAGGAGCAGCAAAAATTGCATTTTTCAATAGAACAATTTTTTTATAAATCTGATTCAGTACTAAATTGAATTTCTCCATTTTTTCTAGTTAACAAAGTTCTTTTAAAATTCTGTTTTTATTTTGAAAAAATTCAAAGTTTTTTTTAAAGGTATAGAGTGTGTGTGGGAGGCATTTTTAGGGTTTGCCTATGGCAGTAAAAAATGCTAGGGCTAGGGTTGACACTGCTGACAATTGTATTGTATCATTCTTTAGGATATATTTTTCTTTTAATAATGGGCTATTATTATAAAAGCTTTTAAATAACATCACATAAGTAATTTTGTTTGACAGTGTTAAAATAAGTTTTAAGATAACATAGGTTTTTCTGTTGTTTGACTAGTTTTATTTATTTATCCATTTTTATTTGCCACAGTTTTTTTTAAATTTACCATTTTCCTCATACTAATCTATTTTATTGCTAGTAGTAACAGTGTGATCATTTCCAAAATTAATAAGTTTTAACATTTTATTTATGTCCCATATTTAATATATCTCAATTTTATAGGTATCTTGGTTCTGTTTAAAATGTAGATAATTTTCAGTTAGCTGAATATAATGATAAATTGTCAAATATTGCTAAATATAGCACTTTTATTTCTTTAGTTTATATTTCTTAAGTTTATGAAGAAATTAAATGTTTCATTTTATGAAAGGGAATTGTTTTGCTTTTGAAATTGTTTACAATTCTGTTATCTTATTTTAAATTAATTATAGCCTTTATTTGAAAATCTTAACTACTCAGACCAAAGGCTGAGCACAATGATTTATGAATGTGATGACTAAAAAAATGATAAAATGTTCTCTTTATAATAAATATCATTTTCTTTTATGATTTTAATTCATTATCTGTATAGCTTTTTTTCATTTAAAATTTTATCACATATCATATAACTTTTTCTCTCCATTTTATAGGTGGGGGAGATAAGGCCATTACTCGCCATACTTCTAAAGGCAAAATGCTTGCAAGGGAACGGATAACTAATTTACTTGATTTAGGGTAAGTATGTTTTAAAATTTTTATTAAATTTATTTTGTGTTTTGGTTTTTATAAAGTTATTAAAATTTTAATTTTTAAAAATATCAAAACTAGGATTCAAATTATGAATATGTATAATTACTACATACTCATTCATAGCAGTCCTACATGTACCATAGAAATCATATGTATATTCATATATAGTAATCATTCATCTATTCATATATGCAGGGGCATACGCAAGGGGGGGGGGTTAGAGGTTTAAACACATCCCTTTGAGCTCAGACAAAATGGCAAAAATAAAAATTTTATTAGAAATTATGCGAGCTTTTATTTTTTAGTATTATGACCCCCCCATTGAAAAAATTCTGCGTACGCCACTACATATATGCAAAGTTTTGACTATGTATTATATTAACTATGTAGAGTTTTATTTAACAATACATGTTTTAAAGTGGTTTGAAGAGTTATCTTTATAATAACAAAACTAGCTATCTTTGAGAAAATAATATAAGAGAATGTATGGTTGCTAATGCACTAGTATATTATAATATAGATAGACCAGTTTATAAGATAGATTAGAGTATTATAATATAGATCAGGCCTAGCTAATGTAAAACACTCAGTGACCACATCAGACATGTATTATATATATTGAGATGAAAATTGCAAACAATACATTATTATAATTGTTAATATTATTTGTAAATTAACATTAGAATTCTTAATTTAAAAATATACATAGATGTTTATAATAATAAAACATTCAGTTGAATATTATATTATAATAATAATAATATTTTGAGTTATTAATTTAGTGAATTTCATTGCAGTTCACAAAATTTTGCTTGTGGACTACCGTCTAGGCACCTCTTGATATAGATCAGGAATGAACAAACTTTTCGGCTGTGGGCCAAAAATCAAAAGATAATAAGTTTGGCAGGCCAAGATAAATTTTTCTAAAATTTTAAAAACAATGTACAAATACCTAACAGTTTAAATGTGTTAATGAGATGAATGAAATTCCAATTTCATTTTTAAAAGTTCCTCATACTCAGGTTCAAAGTGAGATGTACTGATTTTAAGTAACAATGCTAAATGCTCATCTGTTAGTCTACTTCTGAAATTATTCTTTCTAAGGTTCAAAGTTGAAAACACTTGTTCACATATAAGTAGTAAATATACCGCTGATCTACTGGGCGTGAGATAATAAATTTGGGATGTAATATTTAAGCAAAGTAGAAAAGGAGATGGATATGTATTGTATAAATATATATTTCTTTTAATTTGCATTGGACCGGCAACTTAAAATTCTATCCTCAGGCCGGATAAAATCTTCCGGTAGGCCGTAGTTTGTCCATCTCTGATATAGATGATATGTATTTTTATATATTCTAGGTCACCTTTTCTAGAGATTGGGCAATTTGCTGCATATAATGTATATAGTAATGAAGAAGTTCCAGCAGCTGGCATTGTGGCTGGAATTGGACTAGTACATGGGTAAGTCCTGAGTTGTAATTTAATAATTGGAATTCAGGATTAGTACATATGCACAATTTCTAATAGATATTTTCTAATAGATATTTACATCATATTAACCCATTCAGGACTTCTGGAAAGAGAAAGCAATGCTTCTCCAAGGCAGTATAATTTTCTCTGTTAAGCCTAATTTCATTTAAAGATTAAGAAAAAAATCACAACTTCAATTTAATAGGCTGATATTGACAGTTTATGATTCCTGATAGTATCTCTATATACTGTAACTACAATTTTGTGATATTTAAAAAAATTACTACAAATTTTAAATAAAATGGATTCATTTTTAAAAATTTATATTTACAGTAAAAAAAAAAATGAATGTTTTAAAATTTCAACTATCAGTAGAATTATATATCGCCAAAAAATCTCATAAATTTATCAAATTAAATAAATATAACTCCAGGGATATCAGATGTTTCATATCTGTTTGTCATTCATTTGCATTTAACCCATATTGTACCACACCAACTAAATATTTCTGTAAGTTATTAAAACTTAATCCATATCATTAATATGGTGTAACTAAGTATATAAAACCAAAATTTAAAAAAAAAAAAATTTTTTTTAAATTTTTTATGTAATTGGCTGTCCTATAAATAGGACAACGGTCCATTACACTACTAAAACTTAACAAATATCACTTACATTGCATTAGGCTGATTCATAGATGAAATTTGGGGAAACAGTCAAAACAAAGTCCAACATTACATTTTAAGCATACTGTTGTAGGTTTTCTCTTGCAGTTATTGAACTGGCAGTAAGAGAGTAAGTTTATCTTGCAAAAATCTCCAGTTTTCTGAATAGAATAGACATCTATTTACCCCTTGTTGTGTCCAGGAGTGTGAACAGGTGTTTGAACTGGTTTTCATTGAAAGATAAGAAAAGAATGTGCGCTATCAATGCAATATCGAATTCTTAGAAAAATAATCAGGATTGGACCGTTGTCTTAATTTTAGGGTACCTTTTTTTATACTTACAAAATACACATGTAAAATATATTTTTCAACAAAAACTTTCAGCTACATTATTAGCTCTGTTTTTAAACTAAAAGTAACCTCCACAATGTTTAAATAATAATAATAATAATAAATATAAAATTAAAGATTAAAAAATGACAATTTTTAAGAGGTTTCTGAAAATAAATTTTACAATACAATATAATTTGATTTCTCAGTTTTTTTGTTACTATGCTAAAGTGTGTATTTTAAAGGTATTAAAAAAAATCCACTCAGAAAATATTTATAGCACTATTATTAAATGGAATTTTATTTGCTGTCCTGTTTATAGGACAGCGGTCCAATATGGGTTCAATTGTTCTCACTATTATTCATGTTATTAAACATAATATTTCAGCACCGTTTGAATGGTCAGATTCATCGTCACTTATATTAGAAAAATTACTTTCCCCATTTCACTATTTGATTCATTCATTAATTAAAAAATCTTGTTCTCATTTAAATATTTAACTCTTTTTGCTATGAAGGCTAAAATGAAACTGACCCGAAACATGCAAAACACTATATAGCAAAGTCCGAACTGAAAAATGACAATTTTACTCTTTCCTTTAACCATAAAAAATGATATCCATAATTTAATGTCACCATGTTAATATGAAATCAAATAATCTGTATATTATTTTTTTCTTTAGATTTTTTTTTCAATTTAAACCTATTGTAAATATTTTAGCAATTATTTTTATGTTATGTACTTTTCATCAAATGTTAATTTGGCGATACCTAAATCCAGTCTTTATAACAGAAAAATTCCATTAAATCATTTTTCTATTTAAAACACACTTTGCCTGTGACAGAAAAAATATTTTATGATAAATTAATATCTCAATTAGCCAAAGAATACTGTGAAGATAATCTCCTATATTGAGAAAAACATTATATGTTTAATTTAAATACAACAATCATTTAAAAAAATATTAACTGCTAGAATTAATACTTTGGAATTTATAAAATTTAAACAATTTTATAAGATGAATTTTTAATTATGGACAAATTAATTTCCACTAATTAAAAATTGAATCAGGTAAAAAACAATTAAATGAGAATCATTGTTTACTCTGGCACTAATCGATAGTTTTTCAATAATTTGCATATGACAACCAGTATTTAGATCCATGAATAGTCCTCATTTTTGCAGAAATGCTGTGAAAGATGTTTCATCATTAAGCAAGTTTCAGAATTTTATATTCATGATATCCTCAAGATATCATAGTCTTGAGTACTTCTAAGTTTTATTTAAGTACAGATGTTTGTGGGTTCAAATACTGATGTCTAATTAGCTCTTGTGTTGCCAAAAAAAAAAAAAAACTGTAATGCCCAAGTCTAAATTTTTTATTTATTGCAGATCAAAACTGTTGATTAATATGAAATGCTTTTTTCTTCCAGAGTTGAATGTATGATTGTAGCTAATGATGCCACTGTGAAAGGAGGAACATATTATCCTTTAACTGTTAAAAAACATTTAAGAGCACAAGAAATTGCCCAAGAAAACAATCTGCCATGTATATATTTGGGTAATGTTTGATTTATGGGTGTCATATATTCCTAAAGAATTTCTCATTTTGTTTCTATATTATTTTAAAAGGTAATAATTGGATATTATTATAAATTTATCTATAAAAATTTTCATTTGTGAAATGAAATATTAAAAAATTCTGTTTATAATTCATTAACAAGTAGGATTCAATGATATATACATCATTATTTTTCTTCATCATAAATACTACAGCCTGTTAATGGCCAAGGCTGTCTCAACTGAACAGTCTCTTCACTGAACAGTGGAGAGACAACATAGTATTTTTCTCAACTATACAGTGGAAAAAGTTTCCTTCACCTGATTCTATTCAGTGCAATAGCCCTCCATCGGTTGACTCCAATTAGCTTAAGGTCTTTCTCAACATCAATGATCTATCTAGTGGTCTATCTTTTTGACCCCTCAGTTCTAGAGAAGGTTATTTTTTGTACTGGGGATGCATTAGCGTATGTAAATAGGTGTCCCAGCCATATGAAATGGGATGCTTTTAAAATTTTGACATATCAAGCACCATATTTTCCATATTTTTTGTAAATACCTTGATTTTAGCAAATTCTCCTAATGTTATTGTGCATAATTCAAGAAAAGATCTTCCTTAGGTTTTGTCTTTTAAATGTGGTATTTATTTCATCTGCTTTGTTGAGTGTCCATCACTCATTTCCTTAAAGAACAATAGGCTTTATTAAGGTTTTATATAAGCCTACTTTAGTATTTGTGCTGATTGATTTTGATTTAAACTGATTTCTAAGGCCAAAAACATCTATTTATTATTTATTTCAATATTTATGTCATTACAACTTGAGATCAATGTACCCAAATATTCAAACTGTTTTTATAGTTTCTAAGGTATAGTTTTTTTTATCTGCAGGGGGGACAAATTGATTGTGTTGTTTGTAGGAATCAAAAATTAAGTTTTGGATGCATTAATGACCAGTTCCACATTGTCTAATTTAGTCAAGTAATTATATTTTTAGTTTCTGACTCAACCATTTTCCAGTTTTTCATTTGTTTGGTCAAAACTGCATAATTGATTAGGGAGTGGAAAAGCAGATAAACTCATATTTGTGAAGTATTTCCATGGAGAAAAGATTCAAAGTCTGCATTTTAGAGCTCTGGAAATACCAGATGGCCAAGAAAAATGGTTCTTTCAGATGGTCCCCAAGGTGCAATTAATATATACTTTACTGGCAAATGATCCCAGTATGATGTACAGAAAGTACTCTTTTATTTAATAAAAAGTGCCCTTTCACTTGACTAAAACTGTCCTTTTTGATAGACGTTTTCAATTCTTTTTTTTTTCGATACATTATTCATACAAATATTTCTTAACACATTATGTGCAGGTACATTTTGCAGTGGAATTGTACTGGGAATGAGCGTTTTGTGTGTAAATTTAGTTATTCAGTTACATCTCAATAGATTGAAAATTATTTTATTAATTATTTATGTCAGTTTCATCAGCTGATGTAAAAACTAGTTTTTATTTGTCTAAGTTTTTCCAGAATCTGTGTAGTACACAAGAACATTCACCTTTGTTTTCCTGTATATACCTCTATTTTTGTACCCACAAACAAACCATGTTGTTACACTAACCTGTACTAGTACGTGTCCCATGCTCAAGTATCAATTGTCAGAAAACGTTCTAGTACGTGTCCTGCACTTAGGTATCAATCATCAGAAAATGTACTAGTATGTGTCCTACATACAATGTGTTGATAGCTAAAATTTTAAATAAAATATATACATTCTTTTGTGTAAAAGTTTGATTAAATTCTATTGCAGGAACTATTATAGACATTTATAATGATAAATATGATTCTGAACATTTTATTTTTTAGGATGACACTAAGAATATTCAGAGATCTTATAAAATTTTGAAATATTATATATTTATCATTGCATTCATAAGAGGAACCTTTTAATCTAATTTGTGGATTGCAAATTTTATTATGAGAATAAAATGTTATTTAAAATGCAATAATAGAAGATTTAAAATAGTAATGATAGCTTTAATGATTCATAATTTTTTATATAAATTTTAAAGATTGTGCATGTAAAGTGTATTTATTATTTTCCTAAATATAGTGGATTCTGGAGGAGCTAATTTACCTCGTCAAGCAGATGTTTTTCCAGATATTACACACTTTGGAAGAATATTCTTTAACCAAGCTGTTATGTCTTCAAAAAATATACCACAGGTTAGAATCAACTGTAAATTTCTTTATATATCTAAATATCATTATATACGGTGACATGCCACTTACATGACTCTAAAGAGACTAAAGGGAAAAGTTGCCCAAGTCATAGAGTTGTGCAAGTGAAATATCACCTATTTTAAATAATAAGGGTTTCTTAGATCTTGTTAAAACTAGAGTAGGACTTTGTGCCATATCAATATGATATGTTAACCCTTTAAAGGTCATGATTAAAAATTCTTTCAGATTTCATGGCATTAGGTTATAGATGTTGTCTGTGAACCTTATAAATAGAAACATATGAAAACATTTTACATTCCTATAGTAGGTGGAATATTTTTTTTGATGGGGGGGGGTAACTGTGAAACCCTCCCCTTGTACAGCATGGAAACAAGAGTTCCTTAAAATTAATTATATTGGTAGAACAATGTATAATTATCATAGAAATGGTGTAATAGATTATTATGCAATTTTTTATTGTTATTTTGGGTAAGTGTTTTTATTTGAAGTCATAAAAAGAAAAATCAAATACGAGATTTTTCATGTAATGCAATTTTAAACTAATATATTTCAAAGAGAAAAATAAACTATGTAAAATTCTATTATATATATTGCTACATCAGAGAGTCCATAACATTGAAAATCGAAAATAACCCTTCGAATATTTTTAAAAAGAAGAGAATAAAGTATTAACAGGTGGTTTCTCTGCGAAACCACTGCACGTTAAAGGGTTAAACTAGTCGATGTTGAAACTTTTTAAAGCTTATGTTAAGCTATGAAAAATATAATATATTATTATCAAAAATGTAAAACATTTTTTACATATGTTTATTTAAGTGTATATATCATTAATAAACATAAAAGAAACCAGTACAAAATAAAATTGAAATTGTCTCTATATATATATGTAATATATCAAAATTATTTAACTTTAATATTTCTTCAAAAACCTCCTCTCTACCATTCTAATTCATTTAAATCTCTTTCCCAGCCTCTAAATGGTTTAATAAACGAAGTATTTTCCACTTAACATTTCTTTCTGTCATAAAACTGTAAACTTTCTGTCTATACAGCAGTTTCCCAGGTGGTGGCAGAACATGGTTTCTCGTTTTGCTGATATTGCATTTAATTTGCTTAGTAAGTTGTTTTTTACTGTGGGAAAATTCTTGTTGTCATCGCTTTTGGTTGCACCTCTGTTCCATCAGAGTGAACTCTGTGGCTTTTGGTTATCTGTTGTTAAGTAGAAAGGATGTACGTTGTTATCGCTCTGGAATACAGTTTAAATTAGACTTCTGCGTTCTCTTCAATGTGAGGTCCGACTGCATTCTCATTACTTATAGCTGTTGAACTTTCTCCTTGTCAAGGAGTTTTATAAAAAATGGATTACATATATATATTTATTGTAAGTCTCCTTTGAATCGGAGCTGAATGATGGCCGATTGGTTAGGGTGCTGGCCTTCAGCACCGGAGTTCGAATCCCACAGTGGCATGGATGTTTATAGCCATTCGGAATCAGCTTTAAGCTGTAGGCCCCGGTCTCATTAGCCCTTGTGTTGCAAAAAGTAGACCATAGCACTCCAAACTAAATCAAACCTCCTTTGAATCATAAGCTGCTTCGAGCCAACATGCTTCCCTAATATCATTGTTTATTCCCAATTCACTTAGTTTTTCTGTCTATTCCAAATTATCTCTTAACTAGTTTCTTATGCCAACATTAGATGGCGCCACAATGACGCTTGCTTTTCCTCACTTCAAGTTAGCTTTTCCTGACTATCATTTCATTCTTCTTTTCCTCTATCCTTGATTTCTCTCCGTAATTTTATTCTTAATATTTAATTAATTTATAAATTCAATAAAAAAATAAAAATAAAAAACTCTAAAAAAAATTATAAAATTTTATAAATTGATGCCTGCATCTGCAAAAATATCTCCCTATCCTTTTTAAAATTTCTACTCTTTTTCCCTTTCACTACTTTTATTTGCTATCTAGGGCCAATTGTTTTACCTTTAATGTAACCTGTTAATTTAAAATTTTAATTCTCTCATGTAATGTAAAAAAAAAAAAAACATTTCCTGATGCTCACCCTCATTGAAACATCTCACTCTCATGATGGGGGATAAAGCTTATAGCTAAGTAGCCTTGGACAATCTTCAACTATCCCGATTTTAAGTCTCCCTTTACCACATTCACTAAATCTTGCTTTCTCTAGCCATAATTAAAAAGAAAAAAATTTAAAATTGTGGGTTTCTGGGACTCTTTTTTATGAGTACTCAATATCTTTGTAAATGTCCTTTTTACATTTTAGATTGCTGTTGTGATGGGCAGTTGCACGGCAGGTGGTGCTTATGTACCTGCCATGGCAGATGAGAGTGTGATAGTAAAGCAACAAGGAACCATATTTCTTGGAGGACCTCCTCTTGTAAGTTTGGGCTGCATTTAGAAGTATACATATTATGTATATACAACACTTTCATGAAATATATCCTATGTGGAGGTAGTGTCTGTAGAGGACTCACCCAATTTAAATCAGTTCAATTAGGGAAATTTATATAGGTATATGTATGTCTTTATTTATAGGCTTGATAAATCAAACAAATAAAAATAGGCTGAATATTTTGTCTTGGGCCAGAATTAATTCATCAAAAGGAAGAAAATGCTTTTACTAAACAGTGAAAGTCTATGATGTGGTATACCCACATTCTATTTAAAAGAGAATGCCAGGAATTGCCAGCTTCCTGATCCCTTATTTTATGGAGTGGGGCTTATTCATGTCCAAGTCACCTTGAATTTTCCTATGCTGGCCATCCATGGGTTGCCGTTTTGCTCTCCCAGTCTTTTACTATTTGTCCAGCTTGAGCATTGCTTGGCATCATAAATTCTTAGGCTGTTCTTCGTACTCATGCTACATTTTGGCGATCGTCTTTGGCTCCCGATGGCAGGATTTTTCTATGAACCTCGCCATGCATGGTGTTGAGTGGTCATCATTTTGGCTGAAATTGCTGGAGAGGTCATCCGCATCATTTCGAGAATCCCTAAGCACAATTGATCACATGATAAAAAATACCCATGTTTAAAGAGAATGCGCTAACTATTGGCTAAAGTAGAAGAGACAGAGGCTGAATTAAGTCTATAGCGTGCCTGGAGGGAAAAATCAGAATTACTGCGCAAACCCCGAACATACTTTATGAACAAAAGTTAAATTAATATTAAATTAATATTAAAATACGTAAATAAGGGATTTTAATATTACATATATATATGTGTGTGTTTATGTATATGCATGACACAGATGAGTAATTAAGGTATGGAAGACGTATTTGATTTCATATATAAAAACTTCTTTATTGTAATCCTTCTGTCCATGGCTATGCCATTTAGATATCCTTTGTTCTCATTTTTTGCCATGACAAGCGTGGAGGATGTTATCAGCCCGAGTTCCTGCTCAGAACTGTCTCTTTTGGCATTGCTACCTAAGCAAATTCCTATGTCTACTTCTGTGTCAGCTTTTTTACTCTGTATAGTTCCGCTTGAGGGTGTGTCTTTCTCCTATTACGTTATCGTTAGTGAGTTCTAATTATTTTTAATTATAACTTGCTTAATTCCTAACTCCCATTTTTAAACCTGACATGCATATACTAATACATAAATTTTTATATATGCTTGAGTTTTATGATACTTTTGGTTTTGTGTTTATTTAGGAAAATTTAATTTATTATGCATGTGTTACTCTGTACACCTGTGTGCAATGCATGTATTAGTTATAAAAATTCTTATTTAAAAAAATTAAATGTTGAAATCTAAGAAAAATAACATACTTCTAATCATATAAATGCAGACTTGCTTGTTATATTAACAGTAAAATTGACAAGATTCGTAAGTTGACACTTCATTTAAAAAATTAAATGATTCTTTTCATGTTTGTAAATATTAAACTTTCAACCAAGCAGTTTCTATGTCTAAACTAGTTTAGTATTTGCTTTTTCATTTTGATAGAAGTAGCTCCAATAATTTTTTTTAAAAACTTAAATTAGAATAAATAAAATTGAGGGAAAAGCCAGTAGGTATTTATTTTCTTTTAGGTGAAATACATGCTCACTGGATACCATTCGTGGACTTAAAATAGAATGAAATTTTATTATTAAAAATATTATTGTTTTTGTTATTAAAAAGTCATAACTGCTAATTTTAAGATTTCTATTCAGTGTTTATTTGTAGTATATATTTTCATGTTTGACATTTAAAATATATATGTGAAGCATGCCATAAATACTCATTATAAGTTATATGAAATTAGTTTGATAAAATTGATATACTGTTGTAGTTAACTTATAATGTCTTATATCAATACAGGTGAAAGCTGCTACTGGTGAGGAAATATCTGCTGAGAAATTAGGTGGAGCTGATTTGCATTGCAGGTATTTTATTTTTAGTTTGGAAAGTTTGAAATATTTAAGAGATAAACTTTTTAAATGAGCAATTTACATTTATCTATATTTTGGGAAAAACATGAATAACTGAAATAGAACATCTTAAGCATTATAATTACTTAAATGAGAACTCTTAAGCAAATTCTACTGTATCAGGATTGTGGCAAGAAGTATTTAATAAGAGATTTCTCTCCATTCAATTCATATTCTAAAATTAATACAGCTATATTTATATACAGTGAAACCTCTCTGAGCGGCCACCCCACTGTTCAGAGAATATTTGGCCTCTCAGAGCTCTGAAGGGCTGCTCTGAAGGGTTTTATTATAAGATAATTGCTATAATGCGTAATATAAACAAGTTTGACATATATTCCTTATTTAAAATGAAATTGAAAACTTATCTAAAGAGATAATAGTACTTTATTCCATGCTCTTTTACATTTTTTTAAAAAAGGCTACAATTTGTGTGTTTTAAGTTTTTACTTTTCTCTATAACAACCATTTTTTAAGTTCATTTTTTACTTGAAAAACAGAAAATTGAAGTCTTCGTATTCCTTCAAAATCAAATTCTTTTCTTTAATGACTGTGTTGATTTGCGTTCTTCTGCAGTTAGATAATTCAACTAACTTTCTTGCCGATTTGCCATTTTCATATTCAAGCAGAACTTCAATGCCTGCTCGAGATTTAGGAAAACACATTTCAACATAGTTGCAACTCATATCACTGACAAACTAATGAAATGAAACTGGTGTGGATGACATATTTGCTAACAGAGGTGCAATTCTTCCTTTACTGTACCTATTGGAATTCCAAACAAAGGCTCCAGGATACCTGATTTTCCAGTTCCTCCCTCAGTTTCTATGGGCAATAGGGACTCCCTATCTGAAGGGTGTATGAAGAATACAAAAGAGATAACAAATTTAATGTTTCTAAGAAAGGGGGGGGGTGCCACGAGAATGGACTTCACAAATTATTCCTGGGTATTATATCCGACCATAAAACTAGCTTTGAGTTTTTCTGCTCAAAATTAAAGCATTGTGTGAGTAGAATTTCCCGAAAAATGAAATAGGCAATCCCATTTAATGGCCATTTAGAGGGGGTCGAATGGCTGCTGATACAGGTTATTTTAACATTAGGTCTATGAATCAAAAAATCCGTGCCATGAAAAATTGGCCGTTTAGAAGGGTGGCTGCTATACAGGGGTGGCTGCTCGGAAAAGTTTTGGTTTGGTTTGGAGCGCTACGGTCTACTGTTTTGCACACAAGGGCTAATGAGACTGGGACCTACTGCTTAAAGCTAATTCCGAATGGCTACAAACATCCCTGCCACAGTGGGATTCGAACCCATGAACTCTGGTACCGACGGTCAGCGCTCTAACCAGTCAGCCAGCATATGGCTTGGAGAAGTTTCACTGTATATATATATATATATATATATAATACACATGTACAGGAATCCTTATAAGGAAAAAGTTTACAACCCCTACACTATGCCACTACACTGTATATGTATTAGTCATAAAGTTGAATTGCAAAAATCAACCATTACCTGCCATTAAATAATTTTTCTGTATATTTTACAGAAAATCTGGAGTGACAGATTATTATGCAACAGATGATGAACATGCACTTCATATAACCAGGAGGATAGTAAAGAATCTCAACAGGAAAAAGGAACCTAATGTAAATATACTTTTATCAATTTGGAGAAAACAAAAGTTTCCATTGCATTTCTTTAAGGAATTTTTTCAATTCTCCACAAAGGTGAAGTATGTGCATGAGAAAAATAACTGTGTTTATAGCTCTAACTAGCACATAGCCTGTCATATGATGGGATTTGTAAAATTTTTAATTTTCCATAATTCTAAAGTACCCTATGAGGTAGGTAAAAAAAAGGTTTGTTTTTTGGCTGAGAATTATCTGGTACAAGCTCAATAATTTCTTTTTCATCATACTTCTCTAGTATCCCAATACTTTGAATGCAGTTTAGAATCACGTTGAATTCATTTACTCAAACTGTGTGCTATTGTATAAAAAATAAACACACCAACAAACAAACTTCTTAATTTTCAAAGATATATAACTTAAATGTTAGATATTTATTATTCCATGAAATAGACTCCTTTTATGAAAAGACTTTGTTGTTAATACCGGTAATAAAATTTTCATTGCTACAAAAAATAATCCATGATTAAATTTAAAATTACCACATATGTACCTAATCTACTGTTTAAGCCAAATATAAAAGAAAATTATTTACTTAATATCTAAGTTCAGTGATAAAATGCATGAAAATAATGCAGAAGACATTTAAATAATTTAAAATAAGAAATGATTAAATGAGATGGTTAAAGGAATGATGTCACAATGGCCATGACATAGACTCCTTGAAATTTAGACTTAAAAATAATTTGTTGTTAAAATACCGATGAGAAAATTTTAATTGTAACAAAAAAATAATTGGTGATTAAAATTAAAATTAGCTCAAATGTACCTAATTTATTATTTAAGTTAAGTATAAAGGAAAATTAATCACATGATATCTAAATTTAGAGATAAAAAGGGTGAAAATTGTGCAGTCAGTATTTAAATAATTTAAAATAAGAAATGATTAAATGAGATGGTTAAAGGAATGATGTCACAATGCTAGGAAAAAAAGTTATTTTTACCTATTTATTATGCGATAAATTGATAAATTGAATTGCCTGCTCTTAACTGGGGAATATAGGGCTTGAAATAATGGCGTTACAGCCCGAAAAGGGGTGATGGGGTGGATTTTGAATGTTTTAAAAACTTGCTTTGAATTTTAGTAACCCTAACTCATTAAGAATCCAATATGGATGCCCCTATCCATTCCAGGGCCAACTGCTTCATAAATTCGAGGACAGAAAGGCAGATAACTTAGGCTACTATTATATAGGGGATTTATAAAAAGGAATGCATCTCTTACTACCACCATTACCACAAATAAAAATAGTTAATTTAATTTTTGGTAAACTGCTTGTAAAATGATGAGATGTTTTTATCTTAAGATAGGTATCTCATTTCAATATTCTAATTGAAAATCTAATCAGAATTATAGTAACACACATGTCAACTTGTATGATTTAGCTGTACATTGTATGGATTTGAGTCACATTGTAAGACTGCATGCTTGCATGTGAAAATGATTCAGTTTTGGACTAATTTCAGAAAAAATTTAATCTTTTAGAAAAACCAAACAAATAATTTTTTATAATCAACGATTCAGGAAAGTTGAATGCATATGAACATTCTCTGTTTGCAATGCAGGAGTAATTCTCTCCACACCATAGAAAGTTTTCTACTGTTGTTATCACATGGGCAGATGCAACTTTTAAACAAAAGTTATGCTGTATATTCTAACAAAACCACATTGTATTTCAGAATTAGAAAGGATATTCATCAGTATATGAAAGACAAGAATTGAATTTAGAAATTCCATCCATGACAAAAATTTAGAAGGTATTTTAATAGTTTAAACAATGATACATGAGCATCGGCAGAATCACCAAGGCAAAATCAGCTATATGCAATCCTTTTAATCCTAAGTAGATTGTTTTTTGTAAATAGAATGATTTTTAAGCAGTGCTTTTCAAGATCTTTTTTTATGCATTCAGATTTTTGTCAAGTGCTTTTTAAATTTAAAGATTTCATTTGTATGATAATGACTATGATAAAAAGTTGCTCATTAGTTCATGTGGAAATGTAATCATTTAGATAAGAGTAATGTGCATATAAAATTCATTAATATTTCTTGCAAGTTTCTAGAAAAAAGAGGGTAAGCATTTAATAATATTGCATAAAGTAAATATAAATTTTTAATTGGATAAAAATTAAAAATTTATATTTACTTTACATATAATTCTTAAACAGTTTTCTTTGATGAGGATTTGTTAAAATATTTTATATATATTTATATATGTAATATATCAAAATTATTTAACTTTAATATTTCCTTAAAAACCTCCTCTCTCCCATTCTAATTCCTTAAAATCCTTTTCACAGTCTCTAAATGTTTTAATCACAGGAGTGTCTTTGACTTAAAATTCTTTTGATACATTTCCCAAAGCTTTCTATCCTATAGATGTAAATTTTTTGTCTATTCAACACATTTCCCTACTGTTGCCCTCAAATGGCTCTGCATTTTTCCTGATCTTACATTTGAATTCACTGAGTAAGTGGGAAAATTATGTCTGTCTTCGCTCTTGGGTGTACCTCTCTTTAAGCAGAGTGATTTTTTGTGGCTTTCTCTTGTCTGCTGCTGACTAGTGAAGATGTCTGTTTTATCAGCTGTGAAATAAAGTTTTAATTAGACTTGTGTCTTTCTCTTCAATGTTGGCTGACTACATTTTTATTACTGCTAGCTGTTTAGGTTTCTCCTTGCTCAGTAGCCCAGGCAAGTAAAAAGAATAGGGCTAGATAAGTATTGTGACTAGAGGAAAATAATTGTTAAGTATATATGTCAGATTTAAAATTTTAAAGTTTAAAATTAAAGTATCAATAAAAAGAGAGCAAACAAGTGAAGCAGAAGATGAGTGTAAAACAACACTTATATAAGAGCAGAGTGCACCAAATTTCAAGAGAGAACAGGCAAATTTTGTGGGCTGGTGATCTGTTGTTAGATGGAGTCTCATATTGAAATCAAAATGGCAAATGTAGAAAAATGTTTGAATAAACTCTTAATGCCTAGAATAGATGTTTTGATAATTTTTCTTTATTTCACATCATTCAACACCAGTGGTGAGGGAAGACTGCTTAAATTTTAACTTTTAAGTATCTTCATTCTTTAATAATATCTCAGTTTTTAGCTAACTTTTTTTGATTACTGTCACAATATCCTTGTCAGAGCCTTGTGGCACCCCAGGGTACCATGACACACAGTTTCACCCTTTTGAAAGCCTTGGGAAGATTACTTCCCACCTGCATGATCTTACAAAATAGACCTGTGGGAAGCACCGAACCCATTACAATATATTGGCCTTGCTAATATAACGATGCAAAGACTGATTCCCGCTTCAGTTTTGCACTGTTATGTCTTGTTTGATAAAATGAATATAATTATCACTTCTGTGTTCAAAGTTTGAAAATGAATGAGAAATAAATGGCCCACGAAAGGGTTAAGGATTGTAGATTTGTGGTACTAAAGAAGCAATGGCTTAGCTGAGTTTTCATAGTGAAATTATCTCTTGTTTACCAAAAACCACTTCACAATTGACTTGTCTATTCCTCATATATAGCATCAACACAGAATTGCTGTACATTTTTGCAATTTATTAAGTAATTTTTTCTTTTATATCAAGGTAGAAATATCTCACTGCGAAGAGCCCTTGTTTGATGAGGAAGATTTGTATGGTATTGTTGGAGAAAATTTAAAAAAGACCTTTGATGTGCGAGAAGTAAGAAGGATTATTTTTTTTCTTATCAAAATCATTTAATGAATGTTTTTGAATAATTATATACCTAAAGTTACCACTTTATTTACAGTTTTGTATATTTTGGTCTGGAACTGCTCGAATGACTAAGCAAATATAGTATATAAGTACAGTGGAACCTTTGCCTTTTTTTTAAGGGGATGGATATAGAAATCAATGAATGCAGAAAATGAATGTAGAAATCTCATAAAATGTGTGATTGTGAGTAAAGCAATTACTTTCACCACTATCATAATTTTAAGTAGATAAACTGTAGCTTTTAGATGTATAAAAGTTGGAAATTAACATCTGGAGCATATCTGAAGGATGATGCATCTAGTAGTAGAAATCTGAACAGAAAGAGTTTGTTTGGTTTCAAGCATAACAGTAATTTCTTTTGTGACATGAAGATTAAGGGAACCAGGGTCTGCAAATGGCTAGATTATCCATGCCAGCAGTGGAATTTGAACGAGAAATTTTACTCACTTGGCCATCTCTAATATAATTTTTTTTTTTGTCAGATTAGCATCACAGCTTATCACAGGTTGGATTGTTTTGGGTGATAATTGAGATAAATCTTCATTAGACCAGATAGAAAAGTGATTATCAATGTCAATAGTTAGATTTTGACTTCAATCAAAAGTAATTTTTTGCTGAATGATGGCCAAATAGTAGGGTGTTGGTCTTTAGGACTAGAGTTTGTAGTTTCAAATCCTACTTCTGGTATTGATATTCATAGACATTCAAAATTGGCTTTATGTAGTAGATTCTGGTCTCATTAGCCCTGGTGTAGCAAAATTGTAGGCTGTAGCATTCCAAACCAAACTAAAAATAATTGTTAAACAAATAGAAATTTAAAACTTGTTGGAAGGCCAATGATCCAGTGAACTTTTCGTCTATTGTCACATGTGCGGTGCATATTCCAGAATGGCTTATCTACCTGAAAGTATGATAATTGGAACTACTGGACATTTTTTGAAATGTAGCTTAGAATGATACTTAACATAAAATACTATATTTTGTAACTGATACTTAGATTAGATTAGATTAGAATTAGGGTGGGGCGGCCCATAAGGGCACCAGCACTGCGACCTAAGACCTATTGAACTGAAAAGCCCCCCATTCACTGGAACAGAGAGTCCCAGCACAAAGTTAAGAAATATTAACAATTAGGTCTCAGAGAGACCAATAGCTGAGATAAATCTAAGCAGCAATTTAACCAGGAAGTTGATCAGCTCCCACGGCTCAATGAAGTGATATCCAAGAAATTAAAATCGCTTGGTCGTCACATTCATACAAAATGTGTAATGAACTCTCCTCCGCCATATGGCATCCAGACATACCGGGCTATCCATGATGCCAATAATGTTAAGGTACCTCTTGAGGCAACAATGGCCAGTTAACAGACCAATGGCCACCCTTAGCTCATTTCTACTGAGCTTAAGTAGCTCATTAACCCTTATCGAGGGATAATCCTGGTTAAGCTCCTTAGCCTGTCTTTGATTACCAGAATCAAGCCAGGCCCTATAAGTCTCCCCCATTAGAAGGTCCTTAACAGACATTATGAGGAAGACCAAGTACCGGTTCTGGCCCAGTAAAGAGCAACTCAGAGCTGTACTTAGCAAGATTATTGGCAACCTCGTTGCCAAAAATACTGCAGTGCCCACGAACCCAAACTAGGGTTACCTTATTGACCATAGCCAGCAGGTTAATGGTCCTGTAGCAATCCCTCACAATTTTGGATGAGAAGCAGTACCTGTGCAAAGCCATAAGTGCTTCCTGACTGTCTGAGAAGATCTTTAACCTTCTGTTGGCAACTCCCCTTGCTATGCAGTTATTTGCACAAGCAAGAATGGCAGCAACTTCAGCCTGGAAAACAGAAGCTAGTTTACCCAGGGAGAATGAAATCCTGATATTCCTGGTAATGCAGAAAGCACCTGAACCAGTCCCAGAGAGCGTTTTAGAAACATCTGTAAACCAAACCTCATTGGCACGTGTGAGAAGTGATACTTATTTTGTGTCAGTGGATGACTAAATACAAAGAATGACTGTTTTAATTGTCTATACTTCTGCAAGTATACCATTATCAACGTGCATGTTTATAAATGATTTTAATTAAGTTCCATGCATTTCAGAATAACTTGGTAATGACTCTGATTTATCTTAGTATTCTTCCTCCTCTTTCTCATGATCATGAATCAGGTTTTTGAATAGATTACACTGTTCTAATTGTTATTTTTTTCTTATATTTCATTAAAGCAATGACTGTCCCCACCCATTTCATTATCACCAATCACTACGAAAGACTTTTGATGATCTAGAGACCTTTTTAACTATCCATATAGCCTTGGAGCTTTCATATTAAGACAAAAAACTTTCTTCGATTCTATTTAAATCTACAAAAATTATACTTATGGATGAACAAAGTAAGGGGTAACAAACTTTTTAGATGACATACAAGGGAAAATGAATAATCTGGGAAGGATGAATACCTGAAAAAGTACAAGGAGGGATTAAAAAAAAGGTTACATGGATAATAAAAAATTATTTATTAAATATTGTCAGAAAATATAAAAGGGAATTAAGAAGCACACTTGCCAATCACTTTTTTTCATAATCATTAAATCTATTGCTGGACGATGGCCGAATGGTTAGAACGCTGACCTACAGTTCTGAAGTTCGTGGGTTTGAGTCCCACTATGGCATGGATATTTGTAGCCATTTGGAATTGGCTTTTAACAGTAGGTCCTGGTCTCATTAGCCCTCATGTAGCAAAAGACTAAACTGTAGTGCTCCACACAAATCCAATCCAATCCATCAAATCTATTTAGTCATTTACCTGAATGCAGGACTAACTTGTTTAACTGTCCTTTCCAACTAAGTTAGTTTTTGGTAGAATTTTTCATACTAATGTCTGACAAGAATTCTGTTTCAGCTAAATGTTCCTTGAATCTTGTTAAAAGGAAACAGTCACTGGGTGTGGTGAAATAATGACCAAATGGTAGAGTGCTGCTCTTCTGTACCGGAGTTTGTAGGTTTGAATCCCACTATTGGCATAAATGTTCATAGCCATTCAGAATTGGCTTTAAGCAGTAGAACCTGGTCTCATTATCCCTCATGAGTAAAACAGTAAACTGTAGCTCTCCAAAACCAAATCAAATAGTCACTGGGTGCAAAATCTGAGCAGTATGGGGGTTGCATCTCACTTCCCACTGAAACTCTTCTAGCAATTTGTGAGTCTTGCAAATAGTATTGGTGCCTAGAATTGTCATGCAGGAGCACATTAGGTTCACAGTGACTATTCTCTTTTCCCAAAATTGAAGGAACTATTATTTGGAACAAGGCTTTAGTGAGTGATGTGAAAACAGCTTCTAAGAACTCGATGAATTGGGCACAAATGTGATTTCTAAACCATGTTTAAACAGTTTGTCCTGTGTTCAGATAAACGCTTCAATAGATTTGATGATTATGTAAAAATTTAGTCAGCAAGGATGTCTCTTAATTCCCTTTTTGTATTTTTTGGTTATCTTTAATAATAATATTTTATTATATCTGTAACCCTTTTTCATTTTTTTTTTGGATCCATCCTTGTAATATTGCTTCTATGAAAATAAATTCAGTATAAAATGAGTCATATGATATGTTCAAGGAAAAATTAATCATGTGTAAACGATAGTTTGAATTACTACCATCTGTGTATAATATATTCATATATATATCCACAGTAATAATCTATTTTGTCTCTTGTGTAGATTATAGCTAGGATTGTGGATGGCAGTAAATTTGATGAATTTAAGGCCTTGTATGGTGAAACTTTGGTGACAGGTGAATTTTTATTTTCTTTTTGCATTTTCTTTTGGATTGTTATGGATTTTTCATTAAGTATTTAATTTGTTTCTCAAAACTTGAAACACTTTGCATTTATTATCAAAATTTTACCTTACTTAATGCAGTTTATTTTTTTTTCAGTTTCAAGTTTTTTAAATATTTTTTTTTTGGTTGTTATGAATAATGTTAGACACAATGCATTTAGTCTAAAAAATTATATTTAATTATTTTTTCATAAAAATTAAAAATCAAAGTTAAAATTTTTACTGTTTATTTTAAAATATACTCTTCTTTTATTTTTCAAAATTTGTTTAATTTTTTTTATATATACTATCAGTGATAATATAGTGAATAAATTTAAAAATTGGGATTATATTGACTTATACTTTCTGAGAAAAAAAATTTAGTATGATTTATCTGAAAAAAAAATTCTTGAACTTTTGCATAACATTTTTTTTTTTAATTTTTCAGCGTAATACATTATTTATTCTTAAAACTTTCACATCTGATATAATGCACATTTAAAATAAATTTCAAGCAATTTCATCTTCAAGGCTTTTTTACATTTTAAAGTTAATAAAAATAAAAAAAAATACTAACTGAGATAAATACTTTATAAAGTTTCATTCTGAAGGTAAACAAATGAGAGGTGTCTAGATAATTTATTCAGACAGTCATATTTCTTCATTTAGTCTAAAAAAAGAAATTTAATTATTTTTTCATGAAAATTAAAAAACAAAGTTAAAATTTTTGCTGTTTATTTTAAAATATACTCTCCTTTTATTTTTCAAAATTTATGTCTCATTTTTTTATATATACTATCAGTGATAATATAATGAATAAATTTAAAAATTGGGATTTTATTCTTTCTGAGAAAAAATTTAGTATGATGTATCTAAAAAGAATTCACGAACTTTAGCATTAAAAAATTTTTTTTCTGAAGTTTTCAGCATAATACATTATTTATTATTAAAACGTGTGATATAATGCTCAAAAATAAATTTCAAACAATTTTATCATCACATTTTAAAGTTTATAAAAATTTAAAAAAATTCAAACTGAGATAAATTTTTCTGACAATTGACTGAGATCAAATGTCAGAAAATTGACTGATATTGATAATTGACTGAGATCAGTTTCATATTCAAGGCTTTTACATTTTTAAGTTAATAAAAATTTAAAAAAAAAAAATTCAAACTGAGATAAATACTTTAAAAAGTTTCATTCTGAAGGTAAATGAATGAGAAATGTGTAGAAAGAAAAAAAATGGAGTTGGAGCTCTATTTGGAGTAAGACTTTTTCCCTAAGTTGTATTTTAATGTGCATTGATGATTTTAGAATTGGAATCTTAAAATTAGTATTTTTGTCAAATTTTGATACTTGATTGGCAGTTTTAGTCTTTTTAAATAGAAGTCAAAATTTATAAACCCATTAAGCTTCAAAGGGCTTGCATTCAGTCATTGAAGAGATATTGGAATGGATGTCTTTGGATTTTAGAATAGAAGGTACTCAAGTAGCATAAAAATATCAGTTAATATCAAAATTGTAATATCAGTTTACATCAAATGGATCCCTCTAAATGGTATCCCTGAATATCATTTTTTGATATTTAGCAATATTTGTGAGCACTTACCTGATATTCCTGAATATGATTCTTTGATATACAGTCAAACCTGTCTATCTCGAAACCTGCTTATCTCGAAAACCTGTTTGTGTCGAATTGTTTTAATTTCTCTACATTTTCAATAAAAATTTAATGTATTTTCCAAATCTATCTCAAATTATTTTTTTTCAAAAACCTGTCTATCTCGAATTTTTGTGAGAAACACAACATTCCAGTTTAGAGCCTTATTGCATTGACAACCACACAAGTTCTCATTTCCAGGAAATACACTTCTAGTTTTCTCTCTGGGAGGGTTATTTGGTCAGGGACTGGGTGGGAATTGTACTAAAATCGAGTTCTCTGCTCTGGAATAATAA
Organism: Pardosa pseudoannulata; assembly: GCA_032207245.1. Taxonomy (NCBI): domain Eukaryota; kingdom Metazoa; phylum Arthropoda; class Arachnida; order Araneae; family Lycosidae; genus Pardosa; species Pardosa pseudoannulata. The sequence goes on along the minus strand of CM063499.1, from coordinate 29,372,663 downwards.
GGGATCATAGTTGAGGAGGGGGGAATAGGAGATGGGAGAAATTTCTTTTTGGAAATAGAATTGGTTCTCAGTCTTAATGACTAGAATATCATCTCGCATCTTGCTGTTTCAATTTTAGAGCTAAAAATGGCAGGTGTTAAAAGAAAATTGAATGTTTTAACCATCGAAAAAAATAAAAGGAAATTCTGTCATTTTCGAAGGAAAACCCTTCTATGAAGAAAAGTGTAGTCTCCACTAAATTTGGAATTTCACACTACTATTTCCACTATCATGAAAAACAAAGGTATCGTACAAAAGAACTTCAAAAACTGCTGCAAAACTATGAAAAAGAGCCGTGCATGAAATACAATTAAAAGTACTTCAAAATTTCAATCTTTTGTATTGTGTAAAGAAATTGTTTTAGTCTATTTTTATAAAATCTTAGTATCTCGAAACCTGTTTATCTCGAATTTTTTTTTTTACTCCCAAGAGATTCGAGATAGACAAGTTTGACTGTATAGCAATGTTCACCATGTGATAATTTTGCCTTATTTCATTCTCTACTTTAAATAAGGCTTTTTTTCATTTGTTTAAGCTTTATGTTTAAAATTTGCATTATTTGGCATTTTTACCAGAAGAAAAATTTATAGCTGTCCAGTTCTACTTTACTTGTCTCACAGCTTTCCAAAGAGTTGCAATAATGAACATTAATTTAGTACCCATTGTGTACCTTGTATGGAAAGAAGGGGCAGAATTGATTGTCTTCTGTTTATATTCAGCTAATGTAGCATTGTGCATTACACTGAATGTTGTGAGGTATTGTTTGATGTCAGTAAATGATATTTATTTTTAATAAAATCAGTAGATATTGCTTAATATTATTAAAAATATATCATTTTTTGACATAGTCAATAATATTAAGAAAAAACATTAAAAAAAGTAAGTTTCGTAAAAATTGGCAAGTTTATTGAATTTTATAAATTTGACTTTGATATTATTTCTTAAGGATTACAAACAACTCCTTTAAATTCTTTCTTTGAAACAGTTTCAAATTTTAATATTTTACATTATGTCAGTCAATATCAGCAGATGTCCAAAATTTGCTGTCTGACATTCAGTGACACTAAAAATATCAGCCCATATTTGTACAACATTGACTGATGTATTTGTGCTACCTGAGTAATATGTGTAGTAATGCTCAAAGCCATGTATCCTGTGGACAGAGACATTTGAGAATCACTTTACGTTTACAAGTATCTTTGGAAAGATTGTGTGCATGTGGGGCTCACAATTATTGACTCTTTTTCATTCTGCATGTACTGTTAGAAGATGTAAAGAGACACAAGTAGATTCTGCATGTTCTTTGTTGATATAGAGCAGTGGTTCTCAATTTTTTTAATGCTGTGATCTATTAATACAGATCCTCATGTTGTAGTGACCCTCAACCAAAAAGTTATTTTTGTTACTTCTTCATAACTGCCACTTTGGTACTACAGCGGACTTCACTTAATGTGATTGCGGTTAATGTTATGAATCGCTTATTGTTTTCGAAATTGCTTGGTCCCAATTTTCTCTATTCATTTGTATATTAAAATTATCCATTTATGAGATTGTTGCATCGGTTAGAGTTAACAGTTTTCAAACCTCATTTTAACTGGCAAAGGAATATTCACAATATATTCAGAAAGAACCCATTCTTTTCTTTCCTTTCACTGTTTGAATTTCCAAGAATTCTCCCTCATCCACTAAGGAAAATGGGGAATGAACAAATGAGTGGGAAATTACATGTTCCTGGAATTTTTCAGAAATATGCACACCCTGCTGGTGGTCAGTGGTTGTCAGATAAGCAGAAGGCAACACATTCTTATCGGAACTGAGAAGGAGAGTATTCACATTTTAGGCCTTGATTTTGCATAAAAAAATATCAGAAATCTCAAAATAGGATAGAAAATCCTTCGGATATGACCCCTGAAGAGTTTGAGTCATGGGTGGAAGTAGAACAAAACATTCCAGTAGCTTCCACGCTAACAGAATCTGAAGTCTGTCAGATTGTCATAGGAAAACAGATGAATGATGGAACTGATGAATCAGATGAAAAATCTATTGATACTGAGCCACCTCCAAGTGCTGAAATGCATTGAAAGTGTTTAAACATGGAATACAACACCGCTCTGATGACTTTATAAAACATTATGATTACAAACAATTTATCAATGAGCTTCATAGAAAAAATTGTAAACAGCCAACATATGATCAATTTTTTTTTTTTTTTTAAGTTATGTATACAATTCTTATGTTTTAAAGGATAATATACAGTGCATAAATATAAAGTGAGTTTTTCATTTTATTTTGAAATTTATACATGTATATTGGACACCCAGCGTGCCCTAGATATTTTTGAAAGTAAAGTTCTAAGAGCTATCTTAGGACCTGTAAACGATCAGGGGTGCTGGTGAACCAGATTTAATTTTGAACTATATAGGCTTTACAAAGAGTTTCGGGTTATGAAGTCATTCGTAGTAATAGACTGAGATGGCTTGGACATATCCGGAGAACCCCTGATAACAACCCTACTAAACTGTATACTTTTAAAAACCATGAGGGATCCCGTACCCGAGGACGACCACCTACAATATGGCTAGACGATGTTGAAATTGACCTCAAATCCTTGAAGATTATGAACTGGAAAAGAGTTGCTCTAGACCGTTTGAGTTGGAAGAAGCATGCTGTCGAGGCAGCTAGGACTTATAATGGGTTGTTATGCTCATGAAGAAGAAGATACATGTGAAATAAAGGGGGGGGTAAGAGTGGTGTTACTCTGCCCCGTCCTAAGCTATCCAGAACATGGGGGGGGGTAAATGTATCTTATTTTGTATACTGTTTATTGTTATCAATCGGTAATTGTTATCAAAATTACGGTGGAGCCCACTGTAATATGAATTGTAAGGTAAATATTTGATATGCAGGATGCATTTTCATTGTTACATATTGAACATATAAATAAAGTACAGTGATTAATCACAAAAACGATATATAACTATTTATTTCAAAATATTTTTCTCTAATTACAAATAATTTAAATTTTGCCTTGGAGATCGTATACCATGAGTAATTGTCTTTCTATAACAACAGTAAACTACATTTCTACATTTTGTGACAGTAGGTATTAAAACCAACATCAGCTTGAAAGCTGAAATTGTTTTCCTCTCATCAGACTAGAAATTCTTGGGTCAGTCTTTGTAAAAGCTCTAAGGGTAAATTGTATCAGGGTATCTAAGGGTATAAAAGTCCAAATGAATCATCAAAATCTCGTGTAAAAACCGTTGAATTCTGGGAAAAATTCCAAATTCAAAACTTTGTTCCTGAGAAATAGAAATAATTGTGCTCTTTGCATTTGAGACTCTTCTTTATTAATCAAAATATAGAATTGAAATTAGGAAAAAAATAATTTAATTATTTATTAGAATAATTTTTAATATATTACACATGTATTCTGTTTTTATATATATATTCATTAGGATTATTTTTAAGTCTTAGATGTTGAAAAAAAATGTAAAATTGATTTGTAATCTGGATGAAAATTTCTAATTTAAATTTTTTTTCCATGTCAGGTTTTGGTTCTTTGTATGGATACCCTGTAGGTATTATTGGAAACAATGGCGTCTTATTTTCAGAATCAGCTCTGAAGGTAATTTAATAATTTTGTGTTGTTATACAGCTGTCTTGTATTCACTATTATCATGAATTTGGTGGGGTTGAATAATGGAGTTCTCAATTTTTAAATATGGTTTGCACTAAGAGAAAATGTATTTTTGTAATTTGAAAAAACTTTTATGATCATATGAGATTACATATTATTGGTATAAGAGGGGGTCAATTCTTCATTCTTTGTGTATAGGTTTTCACAAATTTTATGCTTATACATAGCTATACTTATACCATACCTGCCAACTTTTATGGATTATCTGTAAAATGTGCAATTTTTGGTTTAATTTTATAGATTTGCATATGTGCCTAGAATTTTTACAGTTTTTGATACAGTGAAAATTGAAATAGAAAATTAAAAAAGAAAAAAAAAAGGATTTTTTTATTGTATAATTGTATTTCATTTCAATAAAAATTTATGACTGATAAAGATATATAAATATGTTTAATGTGATTTAAAGATTCCTGTATGAACTTGCCGAAAATAAACATTTATGGTTAAGTATAAATTTGAAAAAAATTTTTTTGAAAGAGAGAAAAGTTTTTTAAAGAAAAAAATGTTTTAGAGTATGTTCATAAGAAGAATTCTAATGCATGGAAAAAAAATCTGTTCTCTCGGAATAAATGGTGTGTTCTTATAGTAAGTCTTTTTTCATTGGTATACCAACAGTCGGCAAACTTATTAGCTAAAGAGCTAAATATGAACATTACAATTAAAACAAAATTGAGAGCCAAATCTGCTTGTTTAGTAAAATTATTATTAATATAATGACTATTTAGTAATAAAAATATTCCGAATGTATTTTTTTCTAAAGACACTAGTACAAAATTATCATTATTAAACTGATGAAAATAAAAATTAAAAAAAAATCTTTAAAAAAAAATTACTATATTAATATATAATTTTTTTAATATATGTAACTGCACTGAAAAGAAAAAAATTTTTTCCATCATCAAAATAACAAAACTGTTAAAATGACTAAAAATAGAAGAAAACTTCCAACATTTGGACCAACATTCCAACATTTAGAAGTTATCGAATAATCGATTACAAATTTTGTACCGGAACCACAAACATATATAGCAGGTGTAATAAAATCATATAAAAATACCTGTAAAATGTGCAGCTAGAATGAAAAATAAAACTTTTTAATAAGATGAGACAAAATTTTAATTACCTATCTATCTTTTAACTTAAGCACAAAATTATAGAAGTTCTCGATTTATAGAAGAATTTTTATTTATCAAAATAAGATGTAATTTTTTTCTTACTAAGTTTTTTTTTAAAATGAAAATATTATTGTGCCTTTCGTGGATATTTGTGCCATATCCGCATTAAGGAGCCAAAGAGCCACATGCGGCTCTAGAGCCGCACTTTGGCGACCACTGGTCTATACAGTTAGATGCATAAATTTTAGTGCTGAATCATTTGTAGGTTGGCTTCAAACAAAGTAAAAAAAATGATAAGTCTATTATTTTGTAAATTTCTTATGTTTGATCTACATTTTCATTTTCATTTGTAATGTAATCACATTTTGCTATCTTAGTTTGGTCTTTTAAAGCAAAGGTAATCATAATCAGAATATATTGGCAAAATAATAATTTGATAAATTTTAAGCTGCAGGAAAAAATGTTTTGAGCTGATTCAATTATATAAATATGTAATGTGCAAATTTATACTCACCACTGCACCAGGAAATAGTCCCTATTATTTTGAATTACCTGGGCTTACTGCGTAATGAAAGACCCTAAGTAAATTGCAGGTGCTCTATTAAAAGAACAGTGACGTTCATGCTGCAACTTTAACTTTGAGACTGAATAAGAACATCTTTACCTGACAAGAGCAAAGCACCAAATGATGACAAAAACACATATCTATTATAAATTTCTCCCAGCAGAGAAAAATCAGACAAATTCTCTCTTAAGAGACCAACAGCATAGTCAGCCTTATTAACAGTTTAGTCATTGGAAGAAGTAGACTATTTTTCTTGGGACAGCTGGAAAATGTGGCGAGTAGACACAAAATTAGCATTTATTCCAGAGTTAGCTTAGGAAAACTGGTAAAAAGAATTTAAATTAGTGAAAATTCCTTTAAATAAGATGTTATACAGCTGTGAAATTAGGTATGAAAGAATGAGAAAGGGAAAAGGAGAATTTTAGGTAGATATTTTAGTTATAATGATTTTGATATATTTCATATATATATTGTCTTTTTAAAGTATATGTTCTATCTTTACATTTTTTTTTTTGGTTATAAATATCTTTTCTCTGCTTCCCTTTTATTTGATTCCATCTGTTATTCATTGCATTCTTTCTTTCTTTTTCTTAGGGCACACACTTCATCGAATTGTGTTGCAAAAGAAAAATTCCTCTCATTTTCCTGCAGAATATAACAGGTATGTATAAGATCAAAATTTGTTGACTGTCCCCAAATTTATAATGCTTTTTAGTCCCTTAAAATTCTTTTGGCTACATGAGGATGCGAGAAGTCCCCAAATTAAAGATTTATCCATTTTCGTCATTTTAAGTGAGCTGCAGTTTAATTTTGTTTACATTATTGATTCGTCAAGAATTTCTGAACGAAAACAAGTCAGTCAAGTGATTTGGTGATATTGTTTTGTGTATATTGCTGGTAAAATATATTTTAAATGAAAACAATTTTTATTCGCAATGACCATCATGTTTAAGTAGCTTTTGTTCATACATATTATTGTTAAAAAGCGTAATAAATCTGCAATTTTTATTTTAATTATAATAATAAATATTGATAATATATATAATATTGATATAGATAATATAGATAGATATATAATATAGATAGATATAGATAATATAGATAAGATATAGATAGATATAGATAATATAGATAATATATCGATAATATATAATAATGTAGATAATATTGATAATATAATAATAAATATTGATAATTTAATTATATAATAATTCAAGTTTGAGTATGTAATAGTAGGAAATGAAATAAAGAGGTTTCCTTGCATAATAAAAGAGAATTGAATATATCAATAAATTTTCCTAGTTTCACAATATTGAAATTAAATGCTATTCAAGTTCATTTAAAGTATATTAAGTCAATAAAGTTTTAAAGTTTGAGTAAACATGTTAGAGGCCTTAGGCAGTCAAAATTTTGGGAGCCTGACATCTAATAGTTTTACGAATAGGAATCACTACACAACAGTTTTAGAAATGTAAATTTATTACACAGGAAATAGTAAATTATTATCAAATTAATATAAAATATTAATAAAAAATGTGAATTAATAAGAAAATTATGAAAATCAGCTTAGAAGTAAAATGATAAACACAGATAAAATAAAACTTATTTTTGTTATTATAATAAAAGTGTTAATGTAGAAAAACTAGTATATATTGCAGCAAATAACAAATGTAATACATGTGTAAATATTTTATATTTATTACTAGTATACATTACAACAAATAACAAATGTAATACATGTGTAAATATTTCATATTTATTGTAAATCATACCCTGATATTGTTTAGTTGTTTGTAGGAATAGGTTTCTGTATTTAGTAAGATTTGTTAATGCTGCAATCTAACGTTTCTTTGTTGTAATCAAAATTTCTTCATTTAACGATTTCTTTGTGTGTTTATATATATATATGACAAGTCATGATCCAGAGTTAAGGCGAATGGAAAACAGTCTTCATGATAATAATAAATTTTATTAACTCATCGTTCTTAAGGAAAGCAACATGTGCCATTTTCATTGTTCGTGGCAGATCTATGCCTGAAGGTGTTGACCGTTCCATGTCCACGTGCCAAATCTAACTTATCTGTTTGCAAGCTCATCAAATAGCTCAGAAATGCTTCCGCCTGACCGGATTATCCTGAGAGCTTACCCGAGTGTGGGTCTTTTTCATTTATTTTATTATTATAAAAGAGTTCTCTTTTTTGAATTGTTTTTAACTTACATAATTTCCAACTACCCCTTTTTTAGACCTGACATATATATATATATATATGTAATATATAAATAATAAATATCAATATAATGTGTTGGGGCCACTAAAAAGCTTGGGGCCCATAGGCAATTACCTACTTTGCCTAATTGGTAATCTGGTTCTGTTAGTGTCTTATGTCTCCAAATAAGTCCACAAACATATTTTCATGGTTTCCGCGCACCTGGAAAATCAGGGAAAGTCATGGAAAATCATGGATTTAGACAATGGATTAATTTTGTCATGGAAAGTCTTGATTTTTCAAGTAAAATGAGTAAAAGTCATGGATCCGCTGAACTACCGATTAAAAAAAATGCTTTGAATTGTTTAATTCTATTTTTACTTGTTATTTGGCTGAAGTTACCGAGTTTGGTTTTTATGTATTATCCTATTGACCCTATTGCCAAGTAAAATTTGTTCACCAAGAAAACTCAAAGCAAGGAAGCTTAATGGGTGGGTAAATGTATATTATTCTGGTTTTTTCTTAAATTGTAGATTAAAATTTTATTACTATAATACTAATTAGTTTTTAATAAAAATTAAGATTTTTGCACAAAATATAAGTTTATCTCTAGGGATATTGTATATAAACATTATAGAGTTATATTTGGCTATTATTCATGGTCACCTGGATAATACCAAAGTACCCTGAATTCAAATTGGAAACATTTTGATTGAAAAATTGCTATATAATTAAACTTAGGTATGTAGATACAATAATTTATTTTTATGTATGTGAGTTTATTAACACTTATAAAGTAAGTTTATAGTTTTTTATGATAAAATTCCTGTAATTTCTCTAAAAGCATATATTTTATTTGTATGTACATCAGAAGTTTTATTCATATATACTTTAACGAAAGCTTTTTAAAGTCATGGAAAATGATCTGCTAAATCAGGGAAAGTCATGAAGAGTCATGGATTTGAAAAATTGTATTTTGGCAGATACCCTGTATTTTCTATCGTCCAATTTTCCTCTGATTTGGGAGCATAGATTGATTTGTCCCCAAGGTATTGTTTAGAAATATTATCGCTTTAGGTGTGTAATATTTTTTTAACAGTTTTTGCCGGTTATTGTAAAATGGCATTCCGTTGAGAGCCTGATTAATTTTCGAAATTAAGGGAAGCATGGTAGTGTTTTGGGGGCTCTTTCACTTGGATAGAAAGCTTTTTAAAAGTTTTTTTTTTAACCAAGAGGGTGGCCATTTCCCCCTTTCCTTCAGGGGATTTTGCACTAAACAATTCCAGATTTCCTCAGAAATGAAATTACAGTAAAACCTCCATAGTTGACCACCTCTGTACATTGACCGAAATTTATTAGTTTGAATGGTCACAACGCATTTTCAATGGCGATTTACCTCTCTATGTTGACCACCTCTGTAAGTTGTATGTTGACCAATTTTTAGTAGGTTTTACTCTCTGTAACTCGACCACTGATGTTTTCTTGAATTAGATTTTTCCTTCGATTGTTCTCCACCTGGTTTCCAGGAATTTCTTTATCAGTCAATCAGTTTATCTGAGCAACACTCGCGATCCCCCCCCCTCTTTGGTGCTTCATTCATTGTTCACTTCCAGTATGGAACTGTGGGAAGGAAATACCTAGTCTTTTGTTAAAGAGAAATGATATTCTAGCCCTTTGCATGCTTTCATTTCTTAGATTGGCTGTAATTGCTGAAATCTGACGGTCAAGAGAGTGGGGTATGTGTGTAGAGGTGTAGCATTGAACGAACTACGCAGAATTGGAAAACAACGTGTATCGCTCATAAGTGAAACACGTTCTGTTCTTTTTTTTCTGGACATCGATCGTGGCAGTACCAGTCGTTTATTTGCGAATTTTTATTAAAAATGGCGAAAAGAAAAGCTCTAAAAGAACTTAAATTAAAGGAGAAAGTTGATCTTAATTTTCTAGAAAGCAGCAGCCAAAGAAAGACAGCAGAAAAATTTGGTGTGAGTAAGACAACTGTGAGCAACATTTTAATACGCAAGGAAGAATATCTGGAAAGATATTCTTCAGAAAACGGGAAACTTCAAAGAAAAAAGAGAAAAACGTGTCTCGACGCTGTGAATGAAGCCACATTTCGTTGGTTTACAGAGATGAGATCAATTAATGCAAGAATATCAGGGCCTATGCTTCAGGAAATAGCAAAAAAATTTGCAAAAGAATTCGAAATTGACGACTTCCAAGTGTCAGCAGGTTGACTTAAAAAATTCAAACTACAATACGAGATTTCTCAAAAAGTTTTGTGTGGGGAATCGAATGAGGTTTCAGCTGAAGTGGTGGAGAAGTTTATTGAAAAATTCTCAGAGTTTGCTAAAGGTTTTAAAGATGAGGACATCTTTAATGCTGATGAATGCGGTTTCTTCTTTAAAGCAGTGCCTGATAGAAGTCTAGTAATGAAGGGTGACTCTTGCAAAAGAGGAAAACTTTCAAAACAGCGTTTTACTGTTCTTCTATGTGCTAGTATGACAGGAGAAAAATTGAAGCCTATGGTGATCGGCAAAACCGCAAAACCCCGTGCATTTAAAAATGTAAAACCTGATGACCTTCCTGTTTTTTGGAGAGCGAATAAATCCGCTTGGATGACCAGTGCTTTATTCGAAGAGTGGGTTAGAGGAATTGACGCAGAAATGAGGAAAAAGAAGCGGTCTATTCTACTTACCGTGGATAACTGCCCCAGCCACCCAAAAGTGAATAATCTCACAAATGTGAAGCTAAAATTTTTGCCTCCAAACACAACTTCGAAAACCCAACCTTTAGATCAAGGCATTATTCAGTCCTTCAAAGTGCAGTACAGAGCTTAACTGCTGGAATGGGTGATCACGAAAGCACAAGCCTGTGGTCCTTCTGCGTTGGCATCATCAACAGCTGCATTAATAAATGCTTTGAATGCTGTTCATTGGATTAAATCTGCTTGGAATAAAGTTACTCAAGCCACAATTAAGAACTGCTACAAGAAAGCTGGATTTGTTACAGCTACAACATCGGTGCAGGAGGATAAGATTCCTCTATCTCCCTTGCCAGTTTTTGATGGAGTTAATTTTGAAGATTATGTTACCATGGATGATGAGTTAGTAACACGTGTTGAACCAGACCAAGAGGCAATCTTCATTGAGATACTCTCTGGGACTAAGCACAGCGAGGACTCTAAGATACGAGAAACGGACGGCGAAGAGGATGATGATGCAAGTGACGATGAAGCTGAAAATTACCCAACACTGAAGGAAGGCGATGTAAAGCGCATGATGGAGCAACTTAAAGATTTCGCTGCAGAAAAATGCCCAAGCATGCTTAATGGACTTGTAAATTGTGAAATTGCTTTTTGCAGTTACCAAATGAACAAAAAGAGGACTCAAACAAAAATTGAATCATTCTTTCAAAATTTGTAAAAATGTGCTGTACTTTCAGTAAAAATAAATATAAGTAAATGCTAACTTTTTTCTAAATTTTTCCTTAAAAAATACTAAAAAAGCTTACTAACTTTTTTCTAATATTGTACTATAGTAAATATTTTTAAAAAATTCCCTAAGTTGACCACTTAGTTACAGTCCCTTAGGTGGTCAACTTATGGAGGTTCTACTGTACTAATTATTCCCTTTTACTCCTTTCTGTTTACAGCCGAACGCTGGCCGGTGGTTAGGGTGTTGATTGTCGGATCCGGAGTTCGTGGGTTTGAATCCCACTATAGCATGGATGTCCGTAGCCGTTCGGAATCGACTTTAAGCAGTAGGTCCCGGTCTCATTAGCCTTCGTGTGCAAAACAGTAGACCGTAACGCTCCAAACCAAACCAAACCTTTCTGTTTACTCAAAAGCAGATCAAAGAATGCAGCAAATTTTCTTTGTCTTTCAAAAAATTCCACAACTGACGCAATCTGCTCAAAATCTTCTAGTGATTTTTTTGGCCCCACAAACACTCTTGGTTCAGGGGTGATTCTAATTCAAAATTCTCCGATATTTCCAAAAATTTATGTGGATTTGTTCCGACAATTATAAAGAACAGATTTTTTTTTGCAGTGCATCCTTTATATATATCTATTGTCTTAGAAATAGATATATGATATGAATGAAGTGAAACAAGAAAATATACATATATTTTTTATTTTATCCGTTTAATTTCTTTCAATTTCTGAAAATTTTTGATAATATACATTTTAGATCAAATAAATAGGGAAACAATTATCCTTTAAAAATAAATATGTTGTGTATCAAGGTTAAGAAATTGAATTTTTGTTTTCTAGAGAATCAACACACATATATTGATGTATGTGTGTTTGTATTATTTTATACAGAATTCTCTTATATTTGCAACTTTATAGTAAGGTGATATATAATAGAACATATCGATATTTGGTAATCGGTATATTACAATATTAAAATTCAGATATCATTCAGTTCTAATTATGACGCCTGGAAATTAACCTTAATATATTTTTTTTATTTTAAATTAATAGTGATTACTTTTTCAGAAATTTTTGTGTTATGTTCCGAATTTTTTTGCTTAGAATCACCTGTGCCATGATTGTCAAGCGAAGCACTTGCTTTCCGTTGCCTTTTCTTTAAACAAGCCCTGTTTTCACGAAAGTGTTTTCTTTAAAACAAATGTCTTTGTTGGCAGGCTTCATGGTGGGCCGCGAAGCAGAGTCTGGCGGCATTGCCAAACATGGTGCCAAGATGGTGACTGCCGTAGCCTGCGCCAAGGTTCCCAAGCTGACGGTGATCGTGGGCGGTTCGTATGGGGCAGGCAACTACGGAATGTGCGGTAGGGCCTATTCGTGAGTATCATCCTCTTCCATTTCTATTTTCCCTGTTCTGTTTGCCTCTGTTCATCTACTGCAATCTCAATGACTTATGTGTTATGTAGCCACCACACTATGGTCAATTGTTCACCATTTCCTGATCTCAAGCTTGGACGATGGTTTGTGGTTGTATCCACACACTGTGCCACTAAATGAGCCGATTGCGTGGATTCGTCCATAGGGTCTACTGCGCATTTTAGTTGCGCATCTGGTTGCCTTTGATGTTTGGAGAAAAATCGTTTCCGAAGCCATCCTTTTCCAAGGTCATTTTATCGTCTGCCATCGTCGACCTCAATAAGCCATATTCCCTCCGGACGGTGGTAATGGCTTGCAGTGGACCATAATTTGGAGGGGCCTTTAAAATGTTGCTGTGATTTAGCTTGGGAGAAGATGGACGAGGTTTACAAATGTAACACGCATGCGCAGTTAATACTTCTCAGTATTTCATAAGCAGCGTTAGATTGAGATAGTACTTGTTCATCTTCCCTTTTCTTTATATTGTGCTTTGTTGCAGGCCCCGTTTCTTGTACATGTGGCCCAACGCTCGCATCTCCGTGATGGGCGGGGAGCAGGCAGCGAATGTGCTCGCTCAGATCACCAAGGACCAGCGGAAGAGAGAGGGAAAACAGGTCAGTACACCGTCTATCTATACATATAAAATCCTTTGTATGTATGTTTGCTATGCATTCTGAATCTGGATCAATCTTTACGACTTGGAGACCATTTTGGCGTGACCAGATACTTCTAGAACCTTCAAAGCCTGAAATTACTCAAAATGTCTGTTGGGTTATAAATACGGTTCAGTTCGTCTCCTTGTAGACTTCAGAGTCGAAGCTGCGTTGCTTTTCCTCATCACGTTGTAGTGAATAAGTGCTGGCTGTATATTAGTGTTTTTTGTGACCGCTCTGCATTGAATTGAACCAGATACTACTGGATTATTCGCCGCTATCTAATCTGAACTAGGTTGTTCTGAACCGTTCTTTGTGAATTGAGTAGTGAACTTTTTACTAATAAATCAGTGTTTCATGTGCCGTCTTATCCAAAGTTCATTCAATCGCTGAACTTACGAGCGAAACAATATCTATATTTACCTCCCCCCTTCTTGGCCGAATGGTAGAGCGCTTCTCTTCGGTACAGAAGTTTGCGGGTTCGAATTCAGCTGCTGGCATGGATATTCGTAGAATTCGTAACCGGCTTTAAGCAGTAGGTTCCAGTTTCATTAGCCATTGGGAGCAATACAGTAGACCATTGTGTTCCAAAGCAAACTCCCCCTCTTCATGTACTTTCTCTCGGCTGACCGATGGCCGAATGGTAGAGCGCTGCTCTTCAGTACCGGAGTTCGTGGGTTCGAATCCTTCTCATGGCATGGATGCTCGTAGCCGTTCGAAATTGGCTTTAAGCAGTATATCCCGGTCTTATTAGCAACTGTGTAGCAAAGTGTAGACCGTAGCTTTCCAAACCAAACCTGTCTCTATCTCTTTATCTCTCTATCTTTCTCCCCAACTCTCTCTCTCTCTCTCTCTGTCTATCTCTCTATCTTTCTATCTGTCTCTCTCTATCTCTGTCTATCTCTCTCTATCTCTCTCTCTCTCTCTCTATCTCTCTCTCTCTATCTGTCTCTCTCTCTCTCTCTCTATATATATATATATATATATATATATATGTATGTATGTTAGAACGTCCACATAATTTAAAAATAATTGATTTACAGTGACGACTACATCATTAAATGTAGTAGTCGAGTAGATTAATGCCGACGTTCACTTACAAAAAATCTTTTTAGAACATAAGATGACACTAAACATATTAATCCCCTAGGAAAAAATAATACAGACTACAGAAATATTTTGATGATATTGTTTACATCGTGATCTTAAAAGGTAAAAAATGCCACGAAATCTGTGTGCCAGCCCTTTTTATTAACTATTGGAAGGGGCGTGGCTCCAGGAATGATGTCATTCCGGTAACCAAGCA
>CM063499.1:29343230-29345730 GCA_032207245.1 Pardosa pseudoannulata | reverse complement strand
TATATGTATATATATACATACATATATATATATATATATATATATATATATATATATACATATACATATATATATACATATATATATATACATATATATACATATATATATACATATATATATATACATATATATATATATATATATATATATATATATATACATATATATATATACATATACATATATATATATATATATAAATAAATATATATATATATATATATATATACATATATATATATACATACATATATTGTTGCGAATTTGCGAAAATTGCTTGAGTTTAGCATGGGACTCTATGGGTATCTCGCCAAATTGGCGAGATATAGGCTCGTTGGCGATGGATTTGTCAACCTATTTTTGTCGCCAACTTCATCGCCAAGTTCGTTGCCAAGCTCGCCAAGATCAACGAGCTGATAATGTAACTAGAACCAAGAAACAGGAAAACTAGAATATGGCTGTCTCGTGGGGCGGAGATTGCCAGTTAATAGAGAGCCCCATTTTGAGGTTTTCCAAATTTCTTCAGAAAGTGGTGACGGAAATGGATTCTTTATTGAAGCCTATGTAAATAATTTATCCTGCCGGATGATCATCGACACAGGGGCCAATGTTACCATCATGAATGAAGATGTTGCTCAACAACTTAATGAGAAGATTATCTGGACGCCGCCATGCGTTACTCTCCAGACTGTTACCGGTGACAAAATTTCGATTATTGGCAAGATGAATATTAAAATAACATTTGGAAACAACTCGTACCTTCATACTGTGTATGTGGCAAAAATTACGGACAGTTTTATCCTCGGACTGGACTTTCTAAAGAAATACAATTTTATATTAGACTTTAAAGATAATTCTCTACACTCTACGTCAGAAGATGTAACACTGTTCCGGAAAGAAGTTAGTGAAATCAAATCCTGCTATCGAATAATTGCTCCATTGGATTTCACCATACCAGCCAGGAAAGAATTAATATTGGAGGGCTATTCTGACGAAGAGAAGAATTTTCGACTTGGACTCCTCGAATTTCCTAACTTCGGGAATTTTCCAAAAGGGGTTTTAGTAGCTTCAACACTCATAGATTTCTCAAAAGAAGCCATACCGGTGAGAATTGCCAACATAAGTGATAAACCGAAGATTATTAAGAAAGGTGAGGTGTTAGCCACATGTACCCCAGTGACTTGTGTGGAGCGAAGTTCTTTCCAAACATCAAACGTGTCCTCTGAAGATTTAACGAAGGACTTGCTAACAAAAACAGAATTAAGTAAGAAACAGAAAAGCGCTGTAGAGAAAATGCTTGGTGAATTTAGTGAATTATTTTCGAAGTCATCCGACGATTTGGGAAGAACAAAGTTAACAAAACACCGAATCGACACAGGAAATCATGCTCCTATTAAACAACATCCTCGAAGATTACCATTCTCCAAAGTAGAAGAAGTGAAAGATCTTTTAAATGATATGCAGGAGAAGGGCGTCATCGAACCTTCTACCAGTCCTTGGGCCTCTCCTATCGTCTTGATCAAGAAAAAGGACGGTTCAACGAGATTCTGCGTGGACTACCGTCGCCTAAATAACATCACCAAGAAAGACAGTTACCCTCTTCCCCGAATCGACAACACCTTGGACACATTATCGGGAAATGTGTGGTTCTCTACACTTGATTTAAAGAGTGGCTATTGGCAAGTAGAGATGGATCCCGTAGATCGTGAAAAGACAGCATTCACGACTGGTGGCCAAGGACTTTGGCAATTTAAAGTTATGCCTTTTGGCCTATGCAACGCACCTGCTACTTTCGAGCGCCTAATGGAGACGGTGTTGAGAGGACTTTCTCCCGAAGCCTGTCTTGTTTACTTAGATGACATAATAATCGTGGGGCGAAGTTTTGAAGAACATCTTAAAAACCTGAGAAGGGTGCTAGAAAAATTGAAAGAAGCCAATTTGAAGTTAAATCCAGCCAAATGTTATTTGTTTCGCAGCGAAGTAAGCTACCTTGGTCATATAATTTCCGCTGAGGGAGTAAGAACTGACCCCCGAAAAGTGGCAGCAGTTAAAGAATGGAGGCAACCTCAGAATGTGCACGAGTTGAGAAGCTTCTTAGGTCTCTGCACTTATTATAGAAGGTTTGTAAAAGGCTTTTCGTTAATCGCAAGACCACTTCATAGGTTGACCGAGAACAAACAACCATTTAAATGGTCTGAGGAATGCCAGGTAGCATTTGACAGCTCAAAATGAGACTCTCCAAGATTTGGCGACAGATGTAGAACGGCTCTCCCATCTTGCATTTAACGACTACCCAGCTGACATACGGGATACCTTGGCCCTGCAATATTTTATTGATGGTGTGAAAGATCCCGAAATTCAGAAAGCCCTCAGACTAGCGGAGTTAAAAGATTTGAAATCGGCCCTAGTGTACGGTTTGAAATACGAAGCTGCCCAACAAGCTTCGAGAAGGGACAGACATCAGGTGAGAGGAGCAGCAGTAAGCGATGTTGATATG
>CM063499.1:29325730-29338230 GCA_032207245.1 Pardosa pseudoannulata | reverse complement strand
TAACTGACTTATTTTATGGTGAAATAATGTACTAATTTTGCAATTAATGGCAAAAAAGTTGAAAATTGCGTAAAATGATATTTATATTAATACAAATTTTGTTTATTCACGTTATTTTTTTTTAATATTAATCGGTTGTTAATTTTAAACCATTAAAAATTGATTATTTTTGTTTTTTAATATTCTTAAAATATTTCCTGATTTAAAACACACAAAACAATTAAAAATTTCATTTTAAAAGATAAATCAGAAATAAAAAAATAAAACATACGCATATATTTTTTAAAATTTTCAAACAATATTAATAGTTTAATACTTTTTAATTTTTTAAATAAATTTTTCATTTATCAAAAAAGTTTTTTAACCAAGGGGGGTTCTGCCCCCCTTGACCTTCCGTAAATGTTATTAACAATAATATAAAAATTTAATAATTTTTTTTTCCTTATTGTTTTTTAATATTCTTAAAATATTTCCTTATTTTAAACACAAAATAATTAAAAATTTCATTTTAAAAGATAAACCAGAAATAAAAAAATAAATAAAACATCCGCAGAGATTTATTTTTAATTTTCAAAGAACATTAAAAGGTTAGTACTTTCTAATTTTTAAAATAAATTTTTGGGTTCACTTGAGAATTGGGTACACGCTGATAGGCGCCAAATTTGGTGGCGATAAAGCGCCAAATCTGGTAACCCAGACTGTTTTCTCCTCTCCTCGCCATGATATTTTTTCGCTTATGTACAATTTAGAGGCTTATGTACAATTTATATTTTATTTTTTATGTAACTCTTTCGTTACGTTTCAATGCGCCTAATTTCTATTGGTTCTTTGTTTCAATGCGCCTAATTTCTATTGGTTCTTTGTTTAAATGCGCCTAATTTCTATTGGTTTAGCGGTTAACGGCACTTTAACGCAATTTTCAAACTGGTTAGACTCGTTTTCTGCCATTTTCGCCTGAGGATATTGTTTGATGCACTTCTGTTTGGTTTTTGTGTGTGTGAATGAGGGGCTTATCAATAATAAATATGAATGTTCGGTGTGTAAGAATGATATGAATCTGATCTAACGTAAAGATCGACCCGATGGAAGTGCATCCAACGCCTAAAAAGTAAGTGCTTATGTTTTTTAATTTCAAGTGATATTTCATGTTACTTTAATTGTAAACTCTTTCGTGTGGAATGAAGGAAGGTTTTTATGTGTTTTTTGAACGGTTGCGGATTTAAGCAATATTTTTTTAGATGCAGTTAGTGTATATTTATTTTATTTTTCATATGTATATAAAAAATATTACATTCTTAATAAATTTTTATACTATTTGTAATAACATTTACGGGGGGTCAAGGGGGGCAGAGCCCCCCTTGGTTAAAAAAGTTTTTGATAACTCAAAAATTTATTTAAAAAATTAGAAAGTACTAACCTTTCAATGTTCTTTGAAAATTAAAAGTAAATCTGCGGATGTTTTATTTATTTTTTATTTCTGGTTTATCTTTTAAAATGAAATTTTTAATTATTTTGTGTGTTTAAAATAAGGAAATATTTTAAGAATATTAAAAAAATAATAATAATAAAAAATTAATTTATTACATTTTTAATAAATTTTTATATTAATAACATTTACGGTGGGTCAAGGGGGACAGAGCCCCCCTTGGTTAAAAAACTTTTGATAAATCAAAAATTTATTTAAAAAATTAAAAAGTACTAAGCTTTTAATATTGTTTGAAAATTTAAAAAAAAAAATTGCGTGTTTTATTTTTTTATTTCTAATTTATCTATTTTTAATTGTTTTGTGTGCTTAAAATCAGGAAATATTTTAAGAATATTAAAAAACAAAAATAATCAGTTTTTAATGGTTTAAAATTAACAACCAATTAATATTAAAAAAATAACATGAATAAACAAAATTTGTATTAATATAAATATCATTTTACGCAATTTTCAACATTTTTGCCATTAATTGCAAAATTAGTATATTATTTCACAATAAAATAAGTCAGTTAATTTAGTCGCGCCGAAAATCCGTTGCTGTTCAAAACGTCAGCCTTCCGGTAACTCCGCTCGAAGGAGTTGGCGCGATTGGCGCCAAAAAAATCGCCAAAATTAGCAGGATGTACCCAATTCTTCAGTAGTTCCCAAATAGTATAAAAATTTATTAAAAATGTGATATTTTTACATATATATGAAAAATAAAATAAATACGCACTAACTGCATCTAAAAAAATAATGCTTAAATCCGCAATCGTTCAAAAACAACAACAACAAAAACAAACAAAAAAAAACATCAAAATCTTTCTTCATTTCACAAGAAAGAGTTTACAATTAAAATAACATGAAATATCACTTGAAAAAAAAAAAAAACATAAGCACTTATTTTAGCCGTTGGAATCACTTCCATCGGGTCGATCTTTACGTTAGATCAGATTCATATCATTCTTACATACCGAACATAAGTATTTATTACTGATAAGCCCTTCATTACACACACAAAAACCAAACAGAAGTACATCAAACAATATCCTCAGGAGAAAATGGCAGAAAACGAGTCTAATCAGTTTAAATGTTGCGTTAAAAGTACCGTTAATCACAGAACCAATAAAAATTAGGCGCATTAAAACGTAACGAAAGAGTTACATAAGAAGAGCAGGCTCTGAAATGAACATAAGCTAAAGAATAACACGGCGAGGAGAGGAGAAAGCAGTGTGGGTTAACATACTTGGCGCTTTATCGCCACTTGGCAAGGGGAACCCAATTCTTAACTTAACCCCTTTTTAGCTTTAAAGAAAGCTAGAGCACAGAATCGTAGATTATTTACAAGATCTTATACTGATTTTAACAACGAGGAAGATAAATTAGATGTTTCTGCTAAAATAGCAGAATTAAAGTTAGTTGAAGAAAAGTTTTTAAATATGATTGATTGTGAAGAAAAGTTTAAACAAATGCTTATTGCACTGGAGATATGGAAGAATAATCGCTTGAGTCAGAAATAGATGAATCCGAAGTGTATATAGATCGATGGCGTTCGTTGCATTTAAAATTAAAATCTTTGGAAATATCCTTATCAAATGATGTAAATTCTGTAGAAAAATTCGGCCCAAATTCAGTATTGCGCTATCCAAAAATACAACTCCTTTCGTTTGATGGAGATGTAAGAAATTGGCTACGGTTTTGGAGCCAATTCCAAAAAATTGATAAGGATATTAAACTGGATCTCCATGATAAATTTGCCTATTTATCTACAACCATGGAGGTAACACTAATCGTATTATGTCTTGGAGAACATGTGTGAGTAAAAATGTTAAACGTAATGTTATTATAAACTTTTTAATTCGATGTAGTAGATTGGGTAAAAATATATTTGAGGGTGCCCCCTTGGCGATTTTTGTTTGGTGCCAATCCAAAATAAAGCAATTTGTCGCAATGTCACCAACTACTTTAATGCCTTTCCCGTACATTTTCATATTTACAACAGCCAATAGACAAACAATAAACTACCCTTCCGTTTGAAACCAAAGCCAGAATTGTCATAATTTGAGAATTTGCCCTACTGCGTGAAATTGCCTTATTAACCTTACCAGCCGACATCCAACGCAGAACTAACTGTCCTCTGAAATTACATATACTGTTATACATTCAAAAATAGATCTAAAATCTAAAACAATCAAAATCAAGGGGGTTTAAAAAAAAAACTACAGACGTTTCCATAAATAAAACAACATTGATTAGCTTGGCGATCAACCGCGATCACAACTTGGCGAGAATCAAGGGGCACCCTCAAATATAGGCTAACCGTAGATTGTACAGCAATAATAATGTAAGAGACAGTTATACTCGTACTTTCCTTAATTACGCACATGAATATGACTTCCATGCTGGTTTTCTCATTAATATAGTAAAAAATTATTTTAAACTTAATAGTGATGATTGTGTGTATCGATTATTTAAATAATTAATACATTACTTGATTAATATGTGGCATAACCAGCAATTGTTTGGCTTTTATATTCATCAATATACAATAACTAGCATATAGCCCATCATATGACGGGATTAGTAAAATTTTTAATATTCCAGAACTGTGAAGTACTCAATGAGGCAGGTAAAAAATTGGTTTGTTTTTTGACTGAAAATTATCTGGTTCACTCTCAATAATTTATTTATCGTCATACTCTTTTAGAGTCTCCAGTCCTGTGATGCAGTTTAGAATCACATTGACTTCATTTAGTCAAACCGTGTGGTTATGTATAACAAACACACAAACGAATCTCCAAACTTCTGAATTTCCAAATATATATAAATTAAAAGTTAGATATTTATTAGTCCGCGAAACAGACTCCTAGACTTTTAGGAAAATAATTTATTGTTAATACCGATGATAAAATTTTCATTGCAACAAAAAATAATCGCTGATTCAATTTAAAATTATCACATATGTACCTAATCTATTATTTAATCCAAATATAAAAGAAAATTATTTACATAATATCTATGTTCAGTGGTAAAATATATTATAATAGTGTAGACGATATTTAAATAGTTTAAAATATGAAATGATTGAATGAGATAGTTAAAGGAATGACGTCACAATGCTATAAATTGTTATTTTTCCTATTTATTAAGTGATAAATGGTTAAATTTAATCGCCTGCTCTTAACCGGAGAAAATAGGGCTTGAAATAACGGCATTAAACTCTCGAAAAGGGGCGAAGGGGTGGATTTCGAACATTTTAAAGACGTCAGTATTTTTTGCTGTGATATGTAGCATATTTATACAAATTTATTTTAGAATCGGATCGACAGTTTAGAAGAAGATAAACTATATTCGATTTGAATGGATGCCTGTATCTATTCCAGGTCCAACCGCTTCATAAATTTGCGGACAGATAACTTAGGCTATTATTATATAGGGGATCATTACATTTGTTTTTTATACGTTATTCTTTAATGAAAATATTGCATTGATAACTGAGGCCCAAGTAACAATCATGAATATGTTAAATCTGTTTACTTCCAGTAATTACAGGAGAGCAGGCTGGGGTGGCAACAGGATGAACGTCGGTGCGGGCGCAAAGGACGTCAGTACTGGAGTAGCGGCCGTTATTTTGCTGTACTTCTATACTGACGTATCAATCATACGCATGTGGGTTCGAGAATAGATTGCTGGCCCGGGCTCTCTGGCTTGCTCACGGGATGTAGATGTCCAGAAACTCTTGAATCCTGACATCGACTCCTTTTCTCCCTTTCTTTCAACAATTCTACACCTGGGTACAACGCCCCTTTTTTCCTTGTCCCAATTACTTGTTGGTGAAATTTTCCCACATCTATACCCCCTTCGGGTGTGCAGGTGGGCTCATTAAAATGGCACCTTTAGGGAAAGTTGATATTATTGCTTAGCCTTCCCCATATCTCACGACTACATCCCTGTCTGGGCTTGACTGTTACACTTGTGCCACTCCGTGATGTATAACTCCTTCGCAGGGGTTCCCACTAAAATTCGAAGTCAACAGCTGCACCTAAATTCTTCTTGGAAATTTATTCCACATCTGTGTATGCACGTGCTGACCATCGTGGGAAAGTACATCGGTACAACATGTATATAAATTTTTATTCTTGTTTCATGTGGAGCACTACATTTTACTACATTTAATACGTATTTAGTTTATAAAATATAATCAGCCATAAGCAGTTTAATAAACTTTCTGTAAGATACAACAGGATCAGTTTCCTAAATACCCGAAACTTCACTTGTCAAAGTTAGTGAAGTCAGTTTAGGAGCATAATATTTGGGCTCTTCAGTATATTGAAAATAATTATCACATTGAAACATAAAATTCTCTCGTACCTCATTAAAGGGCGATCTCACCAAAGTCGTTTAACGGCTAACCGCGATTAATCTCTGTTTAAGAGGAGAATTGCGTTCCACCATTGGTTGGCGCAATGGGTTAATCGCGGTTAGCCGTTAAATTACTTTGGTGAGATAGGCCCTTAATATGTGTTTATCTTAAAGTGGGCTTTACTAAAGAACAGGGTATTCCCGCCAACTTGGCGATAAAGGTTTAAGTATGGTCGCCTAACATTTTCTCCTGATCTCACCGTGTCCAAACAATCTGTATGTATATTATATTGTATATGATATTTTCATTCAGCTCTACTTGTGTAACTCTTTTCTTATAAATTAAAAGCTCGCAATGCTTAAAAAAAAATAGATATAACAAAATATGGAACAGATGCATTATAGACGCTGGCCTTGTCAGCCATGTTTTTTTTTGGCGACCAACAGAAAAACGCGTGTTTTGAAAAATTGCCAAGTAAAGAAATATGGCGGCGGTACGCGTTTTCTGAAAAAAAAAGGGTTGAGGTCACATGACATATTTGAAAAGCAACATTAACAAAACTAATCTTAAAAAACAACAGATTAACAATTTAAAGCATTAAGAAAAAAACAAAATTAGCAAAATAATTTTCATTTTTTACGTTATTTAAAAAATAAATAACAGATTAGTAGTATTTATGATATATATCAACAGCATAAAGACAATATGTAGCATTTTAATAAGCACTAATACAAAAAAAAAAACAACAACATGTGAGGGGGTGTTCCAACCCTTAACCCCCCCCTTGTTATAAAAGAAATGTAAAATAAATTTAATAACAGATAGATGTAAATTAGAAAGGGTAACGTCACAAACATTATTCAACACTCCTACTCCCTTAAAAAACTTTGAAGTAATACTTTTTTACTTACCCCCCCCAAAAAAAAAAAAGAAAAAAAAAAAGAAAAAAAAATCAGATTTGGTTTGGTTTGGAGCGCTACGGTCTACTGTTTTGCACACGAGGGCTAATGAGACCAGGACCTACTGCTTAAAGCCGATTCCGAACGGCTACGAACATCCATGCAAAAGCGGGATTCGAACCCACGAACTCTGGTATCGACGATCAGCGCCCTAACCAATCGGCCATCATTCGGCAAATCAGATTTGGAATACCGTCGTTCCTACACACGTGGCATTTGGAATGAAATGCAAAACCTACCTCAGACCTAAGAATATCCTGATACAGTTTAACAATTTCAAAAATAGTAAGAACCGAAATAACTACACCCCCTGTTTCATAATTAGTAGGTTCAGGTTTTATCAATCCTCGTATTGCAAAGAAATTAACTGTTGTGTTCCAATCCAAACCATCTTGTTTGATTTAAAATATCCTGATACTTTTTCACAATTCCAAAAATAGTAAGAACCGAAATAGGTACTGATGCATTATAGACGCCGTGTTTTTTGGTCGCCAAATTTGGCAATTTTATTGGGCGATGAGTGGGTTGGTGTGTTTGCCCCGACTTTGATGGTGGTGTATGGCAGCTCTAATGTGTTCTTACACCCCCTGGTGCACGGGATTTCTGACGTCAGTACCCAACACTATTCGAGAAATTTGCATCTTAGCTGTTCTTTTGGTTTACAGTCGCCTAGGTCGGGTTGTATTTTTTTTTGTTCTTATCATTTTCTGGGATTTAGTAAGTAATTTTGCTTTCGTTCTTATCATTTTCTGGGAGACGGGTGGTAAACTCCCGACGGGTATTTTTTAGTTATGACGGGTGAAGTTATTCCGGTGCTTACTATTTTTGAAATTGTGAAAAAGTATCAGGATATTCTAAATCGAACAAGATGATTTGGTTTGGAACATTTTGGTTTTGTTCTTATTTTCTGGGATTTAGTAATTTAATTATGACGGGTGAAGTTATTTCGTTTCTTACTAATTTTGAAATTGTTAAAAAGTATCAGGATATTGTTAGGTGTGAGGTGGGTTTTGCATTTTATTCAAGTGTGTGGGAACAACGGTATTCCGAATATGAGAGATTTTTTTTTGTATTTGGAGGGGGGTAAAAAAGAATTATTTTAAAGTTTTTTTTTAAGGGAGATAGGAGTGTTGAAGAATGTTTCTGGTGCTACCCTTTCCAATTTTCATCTGTTATTAAATTGATGTTGCCTTTTATTACAAGGGGGGGACCCCCCTCACATGTCAGATTTTTTATAATATTAGTGCTTATTAAAATGCACTAATTTTGTGTTTATGCCGTTGATATATATCATAAGTATTACTAATCTGTTATTTATTTTTTAAATAACGTAAAAAAGGATAATTATTATGCTAATTTTAATTTGATAATGCTTTAAATTGTTAATCTGTTTTTTTTCTTTTAAAGTATAGTTTTGTTAGTGTTGTGTTTAAAATATGCCATGTGACCACCGCCATGTTTTTTTTATGATCTTTCAGAAAACGCGTACGGCCGCCATGTTTTTCTACTTGGCGATTTTTCGAAACACGCGTTTTTCTGTTGGTCGCAAAGAAAAAAAAAGAACATGGCGGACGGGACCGGCGTTTATAATGCATGTGTTCCATTAACTGCTCATAAATATAAATGTCTGGTTTCCAAGTTATTTTGTTTAATTAAGTTAAGAGTATATAATTCTATTACGATAGCGCGCTGTGCATTAATTAAAGTCGCCATAAAAAGCAAGAAATACAATGTTTGGATGGATTACCTTTGTATTTTAGTAAACATCGCCAATAATTTCGTCAAACTTGCCAAGGGGAACCCTATTCTTACCTTTAAAGTACTACTATTCTTTCCCTATAGTACCCTTACAGTGTTTGAGCACTGGCTATGTTGGATTCTCTAGCTTCGTGTTACTCTATACTGACCGATGGCAGAATGGTAGATGGCTACTATTTGATACTGGAGTTCTCTGGTTTGAATCCCGCTTCTGGTATAGATGTTCGAAATCGACTTTAAGCAGTAGGTCTCGATCTCGCGTAACAAAACATTTGATCGTAACTCCCCAAAACAACTCATCGTGTTAATATATAGAGGAAATCGTTGTACATCTGGGAGGTTTGTATTGAAAGATTTGTTTAAAGGCTTTCTATACAGCGGAAAATTCTGCGTGACACAATTTTTAATAAGAGTTATAGGATAGTTTAATAGGAATTAATTTTTAATGTTTGGCGAAAGTCTTTCAAATTGTCCCATTTTTGCTTGTTATTAGCAAATAAAAGAAAAAAAAAAAAAAAAAAAAAAAAAAAAAAAACCAGACTAGAAACATTACCTTTTTAGAGCACTATAAACGCGAGAAAGGCTTCACTCGAACAATTCTAAATTTATTTTTATCCTAATGATGGCATCTCTTCTTAAAATAAAAAAGTGCACGTGACAAACCAAGGATGCACTGCATAATAGTTGATAGGAAATAACTGTAGATTAAACGCTATTCTATTGAACTTCGTGAGACCTTAACATTGATTTTATGATTAACCCTAATTCGCTATAATTAAATAAGTAGTTTATCTCTTTAAGATCAGGCTTTTGTTCTATTTTTTATAAGATGAAAATTATTTTTATAAACTGCTTTTCACTTTTGTTTATATTAGTTATCTCTAAATTTTGTTGAAAAAGAGAATATACCTGTGTAGAGGCTGTAAACAACTAATTTTGTTGCCCCCGTCTCTTGGCTTGTAAAACGTTTTCCCCGAAATGTACTGAAAATGGCACAGACAGTATATTTGCCTTTGTTCTGCTTTTTAAGGTGCTTTTCACTTTTGTTTATATTAGTTATCTCTAAATTTTGTTGAAAAAGAGAATACACTTGTGTAGAAGCTGTAAACAACTAATTTTGTTGCTCCCATCTCTCGGATTGTAAAATGTTTTCTCAGCAATGAACTGCAGATGGCACTGAAAATATATTTTACTTTGTTCTATTTTTTAAGTTGAAAATAGTTTTTATAAAGTGCTTTTCACTTTTGTTTATATTAGTTATCTCTAAATTTTGTTGAAAAAGAGAATACACTTGTGTAGAAGCTGTAAACAACTAATTTTGTTGCCCCCGTCTCTCGGCTTGTAAAATGTTTTCCCCGAAATGTACTGAAAATGGCACAGACAGTATATTTGCCTTTGTTCTGCTTTTTAAGGTGCTTTTCACTTTTGTTTATATTAGTTATCTCTAAATTTTGTTGAAAAAGAGAATACTCTTGTGTAGAAGCTGTAAACAACTAATTTTGTTGCTCCCATCTCTCGGCTTGTAAAATGTTTTCCCGGAAATGAACTGAAAATGGCACAGATAGTATATTTGCATTTTGTCTCATTAATGGTTAAAAAATATTAAGTTTGACATTTAATTCTTTAATCGCTGAATGAGCGAGTGCATTGGCCTCATGATTTTTTTTCCCCACAATATCTTTTTATTTCATCAAATGTCGAAAGCTGGCACAGAGCTATAGCTACGGAGTTCTCATACGGACACTTAAGGTAAATAATTCTTTTTTTATAAAGTTTGTGAATTCTTGTATTGTTTTCCAGTTTAACACGACCAAGTCAATTGAAGGGGGCTTTATCTTAAGAACATCCAATTATTTCAATTAAATCATAGCTTTCTCACATTTACAAACACGTATGAAAAAATATGTATATCTCTATTTTCATATATCTGTATTTTCACTATTTTGAAAGTTACTCGTGAGTATGATATTTTTAGCATTATTATAGCATTATTATAGCATTTTTTAACAAATGAAAACTGTAAATGTCTTTTTCCCGTATTTTGTTTCCCTTCAAATTATATGCATTACAAACTGTGCCCGTCTTATTTTGTGTTGAAGATGCAAGCGTTCAATTTTGTACAAGAATTTTTTGTAATGTATAGGATAAAACTGTGAATGGAATAAGTAAGAATTTAACTCGTTATTTTCTTATATACACAAATGTATGTGTAAATATATTGTTACGAATTTCGCAAGTTGGCATGTATTTTTGCCGTATACTGTGTATTATAATTGGTAAATCATGTATTTGGCGAGATATTGGCTCGTAGGCGATGTTTTTGGCGACTAATTTTTGACGTCAAGTTTGGCGACTTGGTGATTTTCTTGGCGACCGTTTGTACCTAGTACTTTCTAGAATATTCCAGTTTCTCCCGAGGATATAAATACCGGGGGCCGATCCTGATCGAGGTTCAGTTAGCTGAGAAATTTGTAGAGGTAAAGACCTACGTTGTTTGGCGCTAAGAGTTTTAGTGAACTATCGCCTGTGCTAGCCAGTTCTCGCGGTGTTGGCTGCTGTATTCGTGTTTTCCCTGCATTACGAATAAAGTGCTGTTATTTTTGCTGTCTTAATTC
This sequence comes from Pardosa pseudoannulata, assembly GCA_032207245.1. Taxonomy (NCBI): domain Eukaryota; kingdom Metazoa; phylum Arthropoda; class Arachnida; order Araneae; family Lycosidae; genus Pardosa; species Pardosa pseudoannulata. Next base: position 29,327,071 of record CM063499.1, on the reverse strand, counting down.
AAAGTCTACTCAATCCACGAACGCTAAGCTTCATAAATTGGTAACAATATATATGTTGAATCAGCATACTCAACTAGCTTCAGAAATTGAGCTAAGCTGTCCTTTTTAAAATGATTTAATTGAAGATACTAATATTTACAAGTATTTACAGAGGTTAATCAAAAGTTAATAGCATAAGATAAATTGAGAGCTAGTCTCGCGTCTCGAGACTTTGCGGCGTACGTCTTTACAGCAGCAACTCTCTCGTTAGCTTCCTCGTCTATGTGTGCGATTTTCCCAAGTCCGTTAGGATGAGACTGCGCATGTGTGGAAATGGATCACTTGACAGAGGGGTGTTGGGAGGTTAGGATGGCGTTCTCTGCCTTGACATATATATACAAAAATGTATGTATATATATATATATATACACACAAATGTATGTATGTATATATGTACAGATTCAAATGATGTATCCTAAAGTAAAAAATTAAAAGAAAATAAAATATTAATACAATATTGAATGTTTAAATGCGCTATGCAGCAATTAAAAACATCCAAAGGTATAAAAGACTATAAAAATAGATAAAATAAAAATAGAAAAAATAGAACCTCATATATGGAACATAAATAACCAGTGATATGATGTTTCGAAATGACTGGGGGGAGTTGAGACACCCCCACTCTAGTTAAAACTAGTTTTTATGGTGCATCAACTTTCCCAGACATCGGAAACATCATTCAAACTCAATAAAAGTAAATCAAATATAAATGAGTAAAAATATTGGAAGAACATCAAGCAAAATTAATCAATTAAAGAAAGAGCAGAAAAGCCAGAAGATTCTGCTACACATCGTTAAATACCACATAGCAGTATATATATATATATATATATATATATATATATATATATATATATATATATATATATATATATATATATATATAAATATATATATATATATATATATATATATATATATATATATATATATATATATATATATATATATATATATATATATATATATATATATATATATATATATATATATATATATATATATATATATATATATATATATATATATATATATATATATATCTCAAGCCTTCTTCCCATTCCGGCTTGAAACGTTGGAAAAACAGAAAGGCAATAACCTCTCTCCTCGCACTCGAGTGAGCATGGCTAAACGGACGTGTTACGCGAAGTGACACCTCGACAAAAATGAACGAGCGAAGTATGAAAAATGAAGCAAAACAGAGAGAGATGTTACACATTTTTATTAGTTCGTCGGCGAAACGAGTCTTCCCGCTGTGACAGATGACGCGATTCTATTCACCTCTTGTCACATCCTATTCAC
>CM063499.1:29313230-29315730 GCA_032207245.1 Pardosa pseudoannulata | reverse complement strand
TTATTCAACATTACAATAAAAACATAATACCAAAAAATATAATCCATTTATACTAACAATACATAACCATATAATAAATACAAATATAATATCTAACAAATATACAAATCCACAATAAAACTTCACACTGATCGAGCAATGCACCCAAGAGCGATGAAAAAAAAATTTTCCCACGTAAAAACAGCTTAATAAGCGAATTAAATGCAATATCAGCAAAACGCGAAACCATGTTCCGCCAACAGCTAAGAAACTGCTGTATAGACAGAAAGTTTACAGTTTTATGACAGAAAGGTATGTTAAGGGGGAAATACTCCTTTGATTAAACTCTTTAGAGGCTAAAAATATTTAAATGAATTAAAATGAGAGAATTTTTAAAAAATATTAGAGTTAATTAATTTTGATATATTACATATATTACATATATATACATATGTACATTATATATTTATATATATATTATATATTATATATATATATATATATATATATATATATATATATATATATATATATATACATTAAAAATGTTTATACATTAATTATAAATAATTAGTCAAATATCATGTTCAGTTTTAGAAATTTGGCTAGTAAACGGTTAAGATAAACGCATGGACTCAAATGTCACCACGCCATTTCCACTGGCAAATTGAAATTACATTTCGAACGGCTCTTCTAGTAAAACAGGTTTATTTAACAATAAGTCAACCTTTTACAGAAAAATAACACAGCTCTGATCACAGCAAAACATTCACTGAACAAACTTTTGGCGGTAGCTTTCATTCAACCTGTTGACGAGATAATAACATAGAAACGTCGTCTGAATTCAACTTTAGTAAGTAAGGATAAACTAAAGTTGATCCCCTCGACAGTTTTTATATACCTTCAGAGATCATAAATTGATCCATTAGCACCTGGAATAGGAAACAAAAATATCACCACAGAAATGTGGCGTCAAAAGCTAAGCCAATAAACCAAAAAGATAAAATTTGCAATCTTTATATTGTTACGAACTTCAAAGCTGGGTTTAGAAAACAATCATTTATTAGCAATCAGTTGAAAAATTTTAGATTGGGGAAAAAGAAATCCATTATTTTTGGGTTAAATTGGACTTTATTTAACATGTTTCGGATTGTCCAATTTAGGTCAAACATGCATCGTTTTGTTGTATAATTTGTTGCCATTTCAAAGGTAGCTTCATAATGCCTCTCTCATAGAAGTCTTGGTCTTTATTGGCGAAAAACTCTAGTAATCGATTTTCACTATCTTCTCTTGATCCCAATTTCTTATCACTCAGGAATTTTTGCAATGCAAGAAAAAGGTGGTAATCGCTTGGTGGTAGGTCCGGACTATATGGTGGTTGCATTAAAACTTCCCCACCAAGCTCCCTGAGTTTCTGGCGAGTCACTACAGACGTGTGTGGCCTAACGTTGTCCTGATAGAACACAACACCTCTTCTGGTGGCCAATTCTGGCCGTTTCTGGTCAATCACTAGCTTCATCGATATAGTTGTTGGCAGTAGAGATCTGAATTTAGTGTTTGGCCATAAGGAAGCAACTCATAATAAATGATTCCCTTCCAGTCCCACCAAATACACAGTAGAATCTTCCTGGCCGTTAGTCCTGGTTTGGCCACCGTTTGAGCTGCTTCACAGCTCTTTGACCACGATGTTTTCGCACAATATTGTCGTATTTGATCCATTTCTCATCTCCAGTCATCATCCGTTTAAGGAATGGGTTGATTTCATTCCATTTGGCCAAGGCGTTGCAGACGGAAAATCGATCCATCATGTTTTTTGGTGTTAATCGGTGTGGCACCCAAACACCGAGCTTCTTTTTGAATTGAACTTTGCTCAAATAGTTTAAAACTGTTTTATGGTCGATTTTAGCTTTCTGCGATGCTACGACTACTAACATGCTGGTCAACTTCGATTATTTCTGTGATTTTGTCGACTTTTTGCGATGGGCCTGCCTGTGCGAGGTGCATCTTTAACATCACAAATGACTGAACTGAATCGACGAAACCAAAATTGCAGGAAATTAGCTGTTACAGTATCGGCACCATAAACACCATTCACAATTTCAGCCACCTGGCTTGCATCTTCGCCTTTATCAAAGAAAAACTGTAAAATGTACCGAATTTTCTCTTTGTCGACTTCCATTTTTAACACCCTGTAACTCACAACTGAATGAACCAAATAAAAAACAGTACAAAAAAAGTTTTAGTGTGAAATGTCACCTTGACAACGAGCATAAATTTGAAATTGTTTGATCGATACTTTACGAGATATCGATCACTACAGCCATCTACCGTAAAAAATAATAGATTTCTTTTTCCCCAACCTAATACAACACATCGTGCGTACTCTGTGAACCGAGAGATCCACTTAACGACTCTCTCTCGTTAGCTATTGAAGAGTTGACCGGGGTACCTTGGCCGAAGGCCTTATCCCCTGTTGCAAGTTAAGAATTCATAATCAAGTGTCCAATCTCTTAAGATGAAA
>CM063499.1:29293230-29305730 GCA_032207245.1 Pardosa pseudoannulata | reverse complement strand
ATATTATATATATATAACTATATTTTTTATATATATATATATATATTTATATATATAATATACAAAATTATTAATGAGTAATTCATTAAGTATGGTTCCAAAATATTCTTTCATAGTGAAAACGCCTTTAGAGGCAATTTCTAGTGAATTTACAGAGGCTGTTCACACATTTTTAGACGATGTATATTGTAGTCACAAAAACTGTATTACATAAAAATCCTGTGTTTGATATTCTATTATTAGCCTTATTCTGAAATATCTAATATATATATACATATATACACACACAAATATATTGTTTATATAAATAATATATATATATTCATATATATACTCATATATACATATATATACATACATATATATATATATATTTCAATATATACTATAAAACACTCTAATATTATATATATTTTATATAAACATACAATATTTTTACACAAAAAACACACACACAAATATTTATATATATTATTATATAACACATACAATTATATATATATAAAACACACACACAACAAATATTTATATATATATATATATATATATATGTAATATTTATATGAATTTTTATCATAATCATATCATACAAAAATACACACCTACAAAAACATTATTATATATATTATATGTATATATGAATCATATATATGTATATATATACATTATTATATATACACATATATATATCACACATACATTACAAACTCAACATATACAAACAATATATATATATTTTTTTTATATATATTTTTATATATAACACAATTTTTTAATGAGTAATTCATTAAGTATGGTTCCAAAATATTCTTCATCATGAAACGCCTTTAGAGGCACTTTCTAGTGAATTTACAGAGGCTGTTCACACACTTTTAGACGATGTATATTGTAGTCACAAAACTAAATTACATACAATCCTTGTGTTTGATATGTTCTATTTGATAACCCTGATTCTGAATTATTTTTATATATATATAATATATTTATATTTTTTTATATATTTTTTTATAATGTATATATATATATATATATATATATATATTTATACATGTATATATAAATATATGTATATATATACATTATATTTATATCATTATATATGTATATATATACATATATTTCATATATACATATATATATAATACATTTATATATAATATATACATATTTTATTTATAAACACATACACATACACACACACACACATAACACACATATATTCTATTTTCTATATATTATATATTTATATATTTATATATATATTATAATTATATATATAATAACACACACACAAATATATTTATTTTTATATTATATATATGTATATTTATATATAATATATATATATTATATATGTATATATATATTATATATATATATAAAACATATATATATGCACACATTAAATATATACACACGATGTATATTGTAGTCACAAAATTATATTATATAAAATCCTTGTGTTTGATATGTTCTATTTAATAGCCCTTATTCTGAAATATATTTCGAAACCGTAATTTCGAGGATCATAATGACTTTTGAAATGTCTGAAGAGGTATTCTATCCCATTCCTGATGAACAGCTTTCCAGAGTTCCTGTAAGTGTTGTGGGACGACGCTTGGATAACGCATATTTTAAAAGTTCGAAAGCTCAAAAATCCATTGGTGATGCATCGGGAGATTTAGTAGGGATGTCAGTGAAGGGTATGGCCTTGATATCTGTTTTTTGTTCCATATCTTTTGGGAAATTTACAGTGGATTTTGATGTGACTGTTATCTTTGTCTTGATGGAGTTCCACAGATTGGTGACACTGAGGGTAAAGCGATGGTATTTCATTCAGAAAAATCGGCGATAAAATATGTTCCTGATAGTATTTGGAGTTAATTTTGACATTTTTTCAACTCTCTTTACATTTAACTTACCATTATATGAAAAACCAGCAAGAATCATAAATCCATTAGAAAAACTTTCTTTCGATTCTTTGAATCATGTACTTAATTCTTTTCTCCCATTTTATGAAAATAAATGGCTTTTTTATGCAATCATTTAAATACACCCATGATTCCTTTATTGTGACAATTTTTTCCCATTTATCTTTGGATAAATGTTACTTATACAGAATTTTGCAGCGTGTCCTGCTTTCAGCGATATGCTTTAGAGAAAAACGATGCACATTGCGTTTTTTCGCTTTCTTAAGATTTAAATCAACATTTATTTTCTTTACCGTGAACACCGAGCATTTTAATAATTTTCCAACTGACCTTTTGACTAGGATTTTCATTTACATTAAACAGGTACCTTAGTCGAAGATGTTCGTATTTTTCTTGGATACTTGTTTGGAATTTTTGTCCCACTTGAGGCTCCAATTTGACGTTTTTCCCTTTCTTTTTGACGATATTACCTATCGACTCTTTAGATATCACAAAACCATGACTCTCACATCGTTTTTGGATAACGGAATATGAATACTTCTCTTCGGAAAGAGCATAAATATAGCCTTCGAACCACTGCTTCGTTAAAAACGCCATTTTGAATAAAAACAAACCTCTCAAGCCGCAGACCATAATTTTGATTTTTTTGCCTCCACACTATGGCCAATTGTTCATTTTCCTGATGGTGACCTTGAACGATGGTTTACAGGCTGCATCCACACGTGGGCCAAATGAGCCGAGCGCGTGGATTATCCATATTACTGTTCCGTTTAGTTGCGCATCTGGCTGCCTTTGATCTTTCGAGAAAAATCGCTGAAGCCATTGTCCGAAGCTATTTTATCGTCTACCACGATACCATCGTTACTATCTACCACGATAAGCCACCTTTCAGACGGTGGTAATGGCTTGAATCCATATTGAGGAGGGGCCTTTAACATAGTAGAATGAGGAATTTTCACGTTTATAATTTGATTTTAAACGATAGAGACAAAAAAAAAGTAAGCAGGACAGTAGCTATTTTTCTTTCATTTGAGGGCCTAGTTGATTTCTGATGGGTTTATAGCGGACTCTTTAACGTCTCTCAAAAACGATACTTTTTCTCCGCCGAGTTTGTGACGTCATCGTTCATGTCGACACCGACCGCCTATGCTGTTTACATGTTAAAAGGCGACTTTTAAATTTGTTTCTGTGTAAAGTATAGCATATAATAGAAATTTTTTTACTATGTCTGGCATTAAAAAATCATAGTATAAATATTGTATTGTGCCACTCTGTCAAAATACAGCAAGTAATTGCAATGAGAAGATATTTTTCAGCGTTTCCAAAGATCCACATACACGTAAAATCTGGACAACTGCGATGAAAAGGGATGAGAAATTAAACCCCAAATTATCATATAAATCATCTCTATGGGTTTGGGAAGACCATTTTTAGGTAAATAAATGCTTGCTTTTGTTTAAATATTACTAGTTTAGAAAAAGTAAAGTATATAAATATATATATATATACCTTTAAAAGAACTGTTGATTAACCAGTGCTATTTTAACTTTTAAAACTGCTCATTTTCGAGTATTATCACAGAGTTCAACTACAATAAATGTTTGATAAAGCATATAAATATCGAAAAACATATAAATATCTAAAGCATATAATTATCTAATAAATAACTCGGGGGAGGGGAAAGTTTTGTATTTTTAAGATATTATAAATATTTTCTTCAAAGATGCATACTTTCTTAATTGAATCAATTCACAGTGATATTTTTCGATTAAATTGGTGACTAATTTGAAAAAAGTATATAATATTTTTAAAATACTTATAATGATATTACTTTAAAAATTAAATTTAATTTCAGAAACTTTATACATTTTTTAATTTAACATTAACATTAAAGACAATAAAATTGTATTGCTATTTAAAAAAGCATAAATAATTAAGTAAAGCCTTTTAAAGATTTTAAATTTCTTTTCATCAAATTTAAAATTCTTAAGAATTAGTTTGGTTTTGGAGCGCTACGATCTACTTTTTGCAACACGAAGGCTAAAGGCTTTCAATCCAGAGGCTTCTGTCAGTAAGCACAAAAATGACAACGAGCGAAAAATAAACACATAAAAGAGCAAAGAAATAGAAGGGTGGATTCGTGAGTTCATAGCACAATAACTCGAGAGTTGAAAGTTTAGGGATAGAAAAACATAAAATATTTTTGCGGCCATGACATCCGTACAAAAAATAAAAAATAATGAATTAAAATGTCAAAATCGAAAATGAAAATTTTGAAAAAGCAAAAAATAAATGTTTTAAAAATAATTAAATTGCATTAAAAATCCGAAAAAGGACTAAAGAATAATAAATAAACATAAAAAACAATTTTTAACAATTTAAATTAAGTTCTGAATTTTTGTATCGTCGGGAATAGAACCGAGCACCCGAGGAGAACGATGATACTATGCAGAAGGCGTACTTAACCACCATGCAACACGCCCACATTGGTGAAAGGCAAAATAAAGTATTTGTTGGAGTAAGAAAACGATGCGTAGATTTAAATATTAGGCTCCACCCTCAACAGGAGAGCAGAAAACCAAAACAGTACGGAGGATGTGAGAGCAATACACATGGAATAATAAAAATAATTTAACGTACGAAAAGTGATGTATGGCCAATTTTAAACATTTTAAAACTTTTTTCTTACATTTTTATATATTTTTAATAATTTTTTTGGTAGATTTATTTCGTTTTTTATTTTAACAGTACACATTATTAAGGATCTTTGGCACGAAGGCTAAAGGTCCCGGTCTCACAATAAATACCTTCTCTAATTTTTATTTTAATATATTACATCTATCTCTATTTATAAAAAGCGATGCTACTACAAATGTGTGTATATGATATATGTATATTTATTTGACTTGTCTATATCTACAAATAGAAGCTGTGATTAGCATGAATAAAATATTAATACATGTTAAGTAAAATTGGATAAATATATAACTGATTTTACATACCGTTGGGTTTTAATTCCCCGTATTTCTGCTCCCATAAAATCCGGGTTTTTATTTTTTTTTTTTTCCAAGAACGAAAACATTGACATGCTGTTAATTTTCGGGAGGTTGTCTGACTGTCCTTTGGTAAATCCAGGTAGAAGAGACATTTATGACAAATTGAGATAACTAAGCTATCTAGATCGATAAAATAAACCTTCAGGTTTAAATAAAAATAAATTTTGATAGCTAGAAAATTTCAGGAACTTGCAAAAACAAAATCGGAAAATAGTGCGCGCTTAAAAGCAATACAAAAATATTGGTCTGCATGAACGATGACATCACAACCAATCACGGAGCTTTTTGATGTCACGTGATTTTCGCTTAACTTTAAAATTAATTTTTTAAATGATGGACCCAGTTTTTTACATTTTTGAGAACATTTTTGGAATCTACGAGTCTGAAATTATCAGAAAAACACTAAGTTGTTCGAATCCCCCACATGTGCAAATTCCTCATTACTAAATATTAAACAAAGATTTTTAATATACAAAATAAAAATTTAAATCTGTATTATTGAAATAGAAACATAATTTTATATAACTCTAACTGGACATATCAAATCGTAATTTTTAGGTACGAAACTCCTATCCAATTTCTTTGGTGACTTTTTATATTTTTTTAAATCGAATGCAATCATTAGTTTCAAATAATAGTCCTGAGCAAAAGAGTTGGTATAATTAATGATAATCTTTTTGATTGCCGGTGTCCTCGAAATGGACTTACGCAAAATTGTATTTCCAGAACCGCGAAAAATTTATGTATGATTTTAATTAAAAAGTGTTAGTGTTTACTGTAGATATTTTCATATGGCTTTTTCAGACCGATGTATTTATGTTGTGATGATCGATATTACCAATTTTAAGAGAAGAAAAATTAATAAAACATTACAAAAGATGTCATTTTAAAATGAAATTATAGCAAGTGGCATGATCATAAATGTACAGGCCTTTTTTTTTTAGACTGGATGTATTAATCGAAAAGTAATATATTGACTATAATAAAGCTACTGAAGTTTCTGACGAACTTTCATTAATTTCTAATTACATTACATCGCAAAAAATAACGGAATAGAATAATTTAAATGTTTCCACAGAATTGTGAGATGGAAGTATCAAACACTTTCGCACCAACAATCTTCAACATAAAAACTTTTTTATTGTAACTGAATATATTTTATGTTTGCCTGCTACAAATGGTCCAGTAGAAAGATTACTTTCTAATCTGAACAAAATGTGGACATCTGAGAAAAACCAGTAACTAATTTCAGTTCTAAAGGCGATGTGATAATAATAATAATAAAAAAACGTGCCAAGAGTTTCATTCTTACTTGAAATCGTCACAGCTATGTTAAAAAAATTTGTTCTTCTGATAATATATAACTAACATTTTGGATACCTATATGTGATTCGTAACTTTTAAGCCAACTAACTTTCTGAATAAATAACTTTAAAAAGTGTTGTTTTTTTTCATTGACTACTATGATTTACTAAATAAACCAATGTGTTTTGAGTCAAATAAATAAATGGTCACGTTAGTTATAGTGTTTCGAAAACTTCCATTTATCTCTAAATGTGCACTAAGAATTTACCTACTGTTTACAGCTTGCAAGTGTTAAAAGTCTACACAAAAAAAACAAAATTAAAAATAAATAAATAATAATAGTATAAAAAAAAACTAATTAAAAAATAATAATAAAATAAAAATTAAATACTTTCACAAAAAATGCAATAAAGCTGCAATGTTTAACATGGAACGAGATTCAATAAAAATTGTTTCACCATGACCAAATTGTTTGATTTTATCCGTATATTATTCTAAAAAAGACTATTAAGTCACATAGTGATAATTCGCTTTGTTTATAGACGCAGTACTCAGTTAGTAGCAGAGGAACGTATTTATATTCTTCAGATTTTTATTTTTAATCTATAATTTAAAAAGATCGATGCGTTCTAAATATCACTGAGATCTGTTGTTCATAAAAATGTCAGAAATTCCATACACGCATTTTTGATCGTTTTATATCTACAAAAATTGTATGACTTATAATCGTATATATTATATGACTATTTATAAATGTAACATTAAAATATAATTGTTAATAATTATATTTATATTTAACATTATATATACTTAATAAATACATACAAACACAAAAACACACAAAAAAAAAACATATATATTTTATATATTATTTTTTTTTATATATATATTTATGAGTCTTTCTCGTTTATATATATAAAAATGACTTGTTCAGCTAAAGATTTATTAATACTTAAGGAAATTCATTAGACAGACAAAATGAATCACTTGCATGAAGTTCTATGTACAACACAACATCATACGTAATATTGATAAAAACTGTTACTAGTTGATATCCTTTTTAATTATTTCTTTTTTTGTTACTAAATATATTATTTTAGTAAATGAAATTATTTTTTATTTAAATGTATTATATATTTATATTGTCAGGTTTGAAAACGTAAAACAAAATTTATTTGAAGCATAAAAGCAGCCCACTCTTTTTTGAACTCGCATGAATATTTAATAACATATAAAAGCTCTTAACGGGTTAGGATTGAGAGAGAGCGTCTTGAGAATGGTTGCTGTATGACTTTAAGTGGGCTCCTCTGTTATTTATCCCCCTTCCCCAATTGACCGATGTTTTAAGATGTGATTAAATGTTTTAAGAATATTCTCTGTCTTTCATCCTTAGCATATGCTGACATCTCTATCTATTCAGGGGTCTCAAAACGCCACATAAACACTGACATGTATCTGATGTACAGCCGATGTGATGGAAAAGCCTTATGAGCTGTTAGGGAGTATTGCCGTGCCTATACTGTTTTTGACATGTCTAATAAAGTGTTTTTTTTCTTGCACCGGTAGTGAAGTCATACTTTGTTTTTCGTATTTTTCTCTTAAACTATGGATCGTACAGGAACGGTTCTTTGAGAAGTTTTTATATACTCCCAACGAAGAATTTAGTTGTGCAGAGTTTATGCGGTCAGTTTGGTGCACCCTGTGTATATGACATATCTATACATATACAGTAGAACCTCGGCATAACGACCCTCTGTGGAACCAACTTCATATTGTCGTTGTAACGAATGGAAAAAAATAATAAAAAAAAATTGAGCAAAGAAATGACTTAATAGTACATATCTAGAGAACACTTCTATTTATTTGTATTTCCATTACTGAATTTTTGAAAAAAAAGTCTTTGATTGACGCCTGTTTCAAGTTCATTTGGGAATTTTTCATTATCACTGATTCCATATCCGTTAGAGTTTGAAGAATATCTTCAGAATTAAATTGTCCTTCAAAATAATGACGCAAGGCATTGATTGCATTGAAAGCTCCTTTTTCATTCACTTTTTCAAAAGCTTGGACGATTTCTTCTCCATCGTCGGAATCGCAGATTTCTTCATTTCTGGTAATACGGGCAATAAATCGTTCACATTCAAATTTTCTTAACATCGCTGTTAAGTTTCGTCTACCGCAACAAACTCATCATAGATAATTGAAGATTTAGTTCTCCCCTCCTTTAAGCAAACACAAAGAGAGGAGTACAGGTTGCTTGAAATTGCACCACAGTACAATAATTTTGAAATAGCCCACTTGCTCATGAGTTCTGCCGACTAAAATTGGCGTTTGTTCTAATGAAAAATAATACGCTTGGGGTCGTTGCAATGATTCAAAATTAACATTATTCCTATGGTAATATAATTGGGACTTTTATATGATGGTCGTTCTAACGAAGGGGTCGTTAAAAAGAGGTTCTACTGTATATGTTAATATGTATATTTATATATGGGTGCATATATACATACAGACATCATTGTTTGTGTATGCATACACACACTCATATATATATATATATATATATATATATATATATATATATATATATATATATATATACATATTTATATATTTCTTACAAGTCCATTTTTTTGCTAAACGAAGGCTAATCAAGAACCTACTTTTTAAAGCCGATTCTAAAGCTTTGAACATCTAACAGACAAACGGAAAGGGAAGTGAAATTTCAAAAAGTCTCTTATCACGCTTCTCCACTCTACAAAACTATATTTACAATTTCCTGTTGACCCTGCGTTTATTAATCTGTCAATCTGTCGGTATTTTACTTTTTAACGATATAGAAACATCGCATGTACTGCCAGGTTTCTAAATATTTTGTTTATACACGTGTTTTGAACAGGAATAGGTGCTTGTCAACCCGTCACTCCAAAGAGCTCTTTTGCGATGATGTGTGTGCCCCTTAGGGATTATAAGACCAGACAGTGACGAAAAAGGGCGAAGAGGTGGTTCTATTCGTGACGATAAATCTGCCACTGGGATCTCCATTTTGCTCTTTGGCGAACAATCTAAAAAATGCTGCCAATTATTCTTTACGTAAGCAGTTACAACGTCTCTCGCGTCCGTGTCCACGAACTTCAAACCGTACGTGCCCTCCGGGTAGTGTTAAATGAGAGACTCAGGGTATACCTCCTTTAGGTATACACGGGTGTCACGAGCCCGGGGTTCACCTGAGTGATCTTTATTCTTCGTCTTACCTGGTAATCCTGAACTTGCCTCTGTAGAGCTTGTTCCTTACTGGGGTTGACCACATTAATCCTCGAACCAAGACGGAACCTCGCGTAGGTCAGCAGCAGCTCTGTAGCTGTTGTGTTTGCGGTCGTGGCGACTGGTCTTCAGTGAAAGGCTGCTGTATGGGCGAAAAGCCTGGGTCAGCTGAGGAATTACCTTACGAATGCAGTTACATTCCGATTATTTACTATGTCATGATACATCCAGATAGCAAATTTAGTCTCCAGCATTGTACAGTCAACCTGCAAATTTAGTACTCTGCAGACTTGCATCAGCAGAAATTTGTTGCTTCAAGTTGCAGTTTAAAACAAGATCGCACTCTAAGCAATTTCTGCAATTTAAAAGTGACAAGTATTATAGAAAATTTGTTGCAAAGGTTATCTTATTTTGCCCCTCTAACTTGCAGGAGTTTGCTCAGTTTAGTTTCCGTTATTTGTGCTCTGAAGATACTCCAGAAAAAAATCAAACTGTAAAGTATGCATGTATATATAATAATTAAAATCTTAATCATTTAGGTCAGTGGTCGGCAAACTTAATAGCCAAAGAGCCAAATATGAACATTACAACAATTTAAAAAAATTGGTAGCCAAATCTGCTTGTTTAGTAAACTTTCATTGCATTAAATAAGTAGTACACTAAATAAAACTAAATTTCACACTTAATAAATATTTATTAATGAGAACAATGCTCTTGCATCTCCGTGGAAAGTTTGAGTAAGTCAGGTTTGCATGCTGTTGTTTTTAATTTTAGGCATGATTCGAAGTTCTCGTTAATTAGAAGACTTCTCAGTCTACTCTTGATAATTAATGTTCATGCTTGAAAAAGATTGTCGCATACGTATGTAGAACCGAAAAGGGAAAGAACAGCGAACGCGAGCTTTTTCAGCTGAACGTAAGAGTCAGGAATACTATTCGAAGCATTGAAAATGATCATGTCTTCCTTCTCCAGGCCATTCAAAGCAGACCACTTGTGTTGTGAACTAAGATCACAGATCACATTTTTTCTTCTCCAGTATTTCCAATTCAACACAAAGACGTTCGAATTTAGAACACCATATCTCCTTGTTTTTTAAATCCAGCAATTGTATTTCAAAGCTACCGATGTCAATTTCAAAAGGAGAAAATTTATACTTCAGACTTCAACTTTTTCCATCATCAGAATAACAAAAATTTTAATATGACCAAAAGTGGCAGAAAACTTCCAACATTTGGAGAATTAGAAGTTATTGAAAAATCGATTACAAAAGTTGTACCGGAAGCACAAATATATATATATCAGACGTAATAAAATCGTATAAAAATACCTGTAAGATGTGAAGTTAGATTGAAAAATACAACAACTTTTTAATAAGACAAGACAACGGCAGACATGGTAGATAAAAACAAAACTGTTCACACTGCAACTGCTCTTCTGTGATGCCAATTTGTACCCCCACTACTTTAGAAAAAGTATGCGCGCGAATGCTTGTGGTACCTTTGTATCACACCGGAGTACGCCGAAAACATACAAGCAATTTCAGCCGTTAGCTTGTATATGATCTGTGTTTACGTTTACGAAAATTACAGTTACGAAATAATCGCCAGTTTAAATTAAATTTTAATCGCCAGTTACTGTGTTAATAGTTAGCCATGTGATGGCTTAGGTCATTGGTCGGCAAACTTATTAGCTAAAGAGCCAAAAAATAAAACTAAATTTCATACTTAATAAATATTTATTTAATGGTAGGTAAGCCAAAACTGTTCACACTGCAACTGCTGGTCTGTGATGCCAATTTGTACCTTCCACTACTTTAGAAAAAGTATGAGCGTGCATCCTTGTGGTACCTTTGTGTCCCACCGGAGCAAGCCGAAAACATACGAACAATTTTAGCCGGTAGCTTGTACATGATCTGTGTTTACGTTTACGAAAACTAGTAAAATTAAACTCTATGTTCGTTACGTATTTTTACAACAATATAAAAATTTAATTACCTATCTATCTTTTAACTTAAACGAAAAATTATACACGTATTTATAGAAGAATTTTAATTTATCAAAATAAGATGTAATTTTTTTTCTTACCAAGTTTTTTTTAAATGAAAATATTATAGCTCCTTCCGTGGATATTTTTGCCAGAGCTACACTTTAGGAGTCAAAGAGCTACATGTGGCTCTGGAGCCGCATTTTGCCGGCCACTGGTTTAGGTAATTGATCGTCAAATTTAAGTCGTGATATTTTTGGCTACTAATCCAGGTTTTTGTTTAATATACATATTTATATATAAAATTGTTCTGTCCGTGTGTTTGTAATAAAACTCCCCCTAAAAGGTTGGATTGATTTTGATGAAATTTTGCGTATATAATTAAATTGATTCGAGAATAGTTTAGATTTACAATTTGATGCGATAGAAAATGTTTTTTTTAAGTCCAGAATTGCGCGCTTATTGAGATTATTATAATGCCGCTCGAAACCCTT
Source organism: Pardosa pseudoannulata (assembly GCA_032207245.1). NCBI lineage: Eukaryota > Metazoa > Arthropoda > Arachnida > Araneae > Lycosidae > Pardosa > Pardosa pseudoannulata. Next base: position 29,293,697 of record CM063499.1, on the reverse strand, counting down.
CATTGCCAACGTATCTGTAGCGCAGTGGCTTCTGTACGACAAGTCCCAGGTTCCCCCTACAGACGATGGGGGAATCTTAATTTAACCTAATTACGTTTTTGATGACTGTACGCGTGGTGGAGTTAAGTATTTTTAAAATAATTTTTTCCTTACTTTTTTGTCAAATCGCTCTAATTTATAATTTATTTAAAAACTTTTTACATATTTTGGATTTACAGCTTTAAAATAGGACAACGTATGTCTGGTCGTCTAGTATATATATATATATATATATATATATATATATATATATATATATATATATATATATATATATATATATATATATATATATATATATATGTATGTGTATATATATGTAATATTAAAATCCCTTATTTACGTATTTTAATATTAATTTTAATTACTTTTAGTTCATAAAATGAGTTCGGTGTTTGCGCGGTCATTCTGATTTTTCCCTCCAGAGA
>CM063499.1:29280273-29285273 GCA_032207245.1 Pardosa pseudoannulata | reverse complement strand
TATATATATGTATATATATATTTATATATATTTATATAAATATATATGTATATATATATGTATATGTATATATATGTATATATAATATATATAATATATATGTATATATATATATATATATATATATATATATATATATTTATACATCTATATATATATATACATATATATATATGTATATATATATGTATATATATATATATATATATATGTATATATATATATATATATATATATTATATATATATATATATATATATATATATATATATATATATATATATATATATATATATATATATATATATATGTATATATATATATATATATATATATATATATATATATATATACATATATATATATATATATATATGTATATATATATATGTATATGTATATATATATGTATATATATATATATATTTATATATATTTATATATATATATGTATATATATATATGTATATGTATATATATGTATATATATATATTTATATATATTTATATATATGTATATATATATATATATATATATATATATATATTTATATATATATATATATATATATATATATATATATTTATATATATTTATATATATGCATATATATATACATATATATGTAAATATGTATATATATGCATATGTATGTATATATATAATATGTCTATATGTATGTATATATATGTATATGTATATATATAAGTATATATGTATATATATATATATATGTATTTGTATATATATGTATATATATATATATATATATATATATATATATATATATATATATATATATATATATATATATATATATATATATATATATTCCGCTAGTGTGAAAGAACAACTTGAAGTGGATCCTCATAATTTAGAAGCAGGAAACAAGATTCATAGACTTGGCCTGTCACCCCCAGAGTTACTGTTTGAGAACTGGGAGGACATTGTGACCACGAACCTATATTACGTGCCCCATGCGACGGATATTTGACCGGCTCTGGTTCAGGACCTGCAACCCTCCAGTTACAAAAACGTTTCGAAGAAAAGGTAGGTTGGATTAGAGCTCTACGGTCTACTGTTTAGTTACACGAGAACTAATAAGACCTATCTAAAAAGAAAATATTTTCTATAGTGTAGCGATTAGGAGAAAAATAATTTAAAAAATAATACTAAAAATCAATTTTGCTATAAAAGGATTCAATTTTTAAAAAAATGGAAATAGGTCTAGTTTTGGATAGAGGATTTTAGAGATAAAATAATTTTTTTCTACAATATAAGTAACCAAAAGGGATGATTACTGATTAGTGGAGTTTATAAGCCAATTCTCTCTCCCGGCAGCGTCGAATCAGTCCGATCTGTTTTCCTGTGTTCTGCTGTACCTTTCCACTGATTCGATTATTCGGAAGGATTGCACGAAGCCTGAATTCGATATCCGATTCCGATTCGATTCTGAATTCGATAATTCGTAAGGGGTGCATGTGACATGACTGCATCACGTTGTATAAACTGATGCTTTTTATCTTGTCATCATTTAATTTGTGTCTCCTTATTGTAATAAATTTAAAAAAGTACTTAAATGCCTGTTTCACTTTAACGCAAAATGGCTTTGAATTTTTACCATAAATAAAATAGACATAAAAAGTACTTATTTTTTGTAAACAGCTTTTATTACTCTATAAAAGTTATGAAAAATGTCGAGTCTTAATTTAAATAAAACATTATCGATAACAATGAAAAATAGCAATTTTTCTGTATTTTTGTAAAGTATTATTTTATCATCACGACTGTAGTCATTACAAAGTTGCCTTTTACATAAAAATAAATAAGTGGTTTTTCCATCTTCAAGAGAAGTTTTTATTATTAAGTATGTAGATGATCATAAAGTAGCTTTTACATATTGAAAAGGAGGATATCTATTATTCATTATAAAAAATGAGGACATCTAGAAGAACACTTTTTGAGGGAGAACATAACTTCCAAAAGGAGGACGATTGGTACTCTCTGTAAAAGGCTAGCAACAATCCTATTAAAAGAAACATTTGAGGGTCGCTCTGAAATTTTTGAGATACAACTAGGTTTTTAAAGTTATTTTTACAAAATTTTAGGTGTGTTCGAAGTAGTCTCCTCCAGCATCATTGCACTTTTGTAGACGAATTTTTCACAGATTAAATGCCTCAAGCCATTCATCTCTTGGAATAGTTGAAAAAATGCATTTATAGCCACATCAATCTCTTCTTCTGAATGAAAACGACATTCACAGAAGTTTTTTTTAGATTAAAGAATAACCAAAAGTCACATATATCTAGATCATGTGAATTTGGTGGATGTTCTACCACTTTAATTTGTTTTTGTTTAAGAAACTCAACTGTTAATCCGGCTGTATGTGAAGATGCATTGTCATATTGAAGCATTAGTCCCCTAACATTCACTTCTTGTAGGATTCGTGGAAGACATTTAGTGGCATACCAGTTTGCTGTTAATGTCTTCTGACCTTCCAACGTGATGGCTTTGACCAATCCCGTACTCCTGAAGTAAACGGCATACATCACTTTTTTCAGTGTGCGTTGTCTTTTCACCATTGTCGGCGTGGGATCATCTTCAAAGACCCATACTTTGCTTTCTTGACGTGTTGGAAAGTCAAAAAAACGTTATGTACGTTTCATCCCCCTTTATAATTTTAGAAATGATGCGGTGGTACCATCATTTAGTAATTCTTTACTGATTCTGACACGCTCCTCTTTTTGGTGCTCAGTTAGATTATGGGGAACCCAACGGCAAACTACTTTTTCCATATGTAATTCTTCATTAATAATTTTGTGTATGGCTGCAGATCCAATGTCAAGTTCCTTCTGTATAATTTGATAGGTACAGCAATTATCATTCAATTACATTTTTCGTATGGCAGACACATTATCCGGTATTACTGCTGACGGCGGCATTCCTGTATGTTCTTCATCCCGAAGAAAATTGCGACCTCTGCTATAATTTTTAAACCATCTGGATACAGTAACAAGAGCTGGAGATTCATCGCCAAATGCCAATTGCAACCGTTGAAAGCATTCTTCTTAATTTAATACTTCTTTAAAATCGTACAAAATTATAGCGCGAAAATGTTCTCGAGTTAACTCCATTTTCTCTCTTGTTTAAAATTTATTCTGCGCTAAACAAGTTGAAATAGGCCAGTAAAAATCGTTTGTGTTAAAATACTTTGTATTTTAAAATTAAACCATTATTTTTATTTTGTAAATTTTTATCTGCACATACCTCAAAATTTTCAGTGTAACCCTCGTATCATATTACTTTTTGTTATATATTTGTCACAACAATTCGATACTCAGCGTAATCCTTTTAAAAAACCATAGTCAGTCGTATATGACATTTTGTAGAAGGGCGTAGTTATAGGTGTATTTAACAAAGCAATAGCACTCTTAAAAGCATTAAAATGATCATCTATATATATAAAAATGAATTTGTGTGTGTCTGTCTGTCTGTCTGTCTGTACTCAATAGACTCAAAAACTATGCATCCAATCGCCATGAAAATTTGGGAAATGTTTAGGTATATCCCTGGGAAGGTTTTTGTAAATTTTCAACGTTCGAAATTCATTCCTTCCCCCTTTTTCGAGCATTTCATGTCATTATTCCAAGCATTATTTTCCCCGGTTAAACGCAAACGATTAAGTTTTTAAGTTATCGCATCATATCTAAGGGAAAGAAGCAATATTTCTAGCAATGTGACGTCATCCCAAGTAATTGTTTTAAACGCAGTTTTCCACGGTTAAAAGCAGGAGATTAAAATGTTCAATTCATCACATAATAAATAGGCGAAAATGATATTTTTCTATCATTATGACGTCATTCATTTAAATATTTCATTTATTCATTTCTTATTTTATATTATTTAAAATCGTCTGCTTAGTATCTATTCGATTTGAACTGAAATTTGAGATATAAAGTGATTCACTTTCATTTCTATGTGACACAAATTGTAGCATTTTTATATGAGAACTAATTTTAAATTTAATTCTTGGTTCATTTTTATGTTACAATGAAATGCATATCAACAATATTCTAAGTACAAAAAGTACAAATTTCAGTGACTCTCATGGCCAAATAAAACCTATCATTTTATATAGTTATCTTCATATTCATATGGTTGTCGATATGAATGTGTGTTTCTGTTTCATACAAAACTATGTGGTTTGTCATAAATTTCCTTAATTTTGGAAAACATTTATTACTACCAACAAAATTAGCACTGTTGCTGTCAAAACCTGTGCTTCCTATTCTATCACGTAATATGACAAGATCTGTTAACTTTGCTAATCAACGTACAGTAGTAATACAGTAATGCAATTTAGGGTTAAGCTTATATTTTACAATAAAAAAAGTTTGAACAAATTTAATATAAGACAAATTCGATTATAAAAACTGAATAATGTTATAATACGCTTATGATAGAAATATATAAACATGCCAATGACTCGAACTGAACTGTGACGAATTTAGAGAGTTATTCACGAAAAATAAATCTTTGTTTAAAAGTAATATATTAAGTTCACCGTAGCGAAGCACGGGCAAACTTGCTAGTATGATATAAAGTAACAGTAGCCTCTCCATCACTTGGTGTTTAACCCATAGGCTTGGCCTGACACCCCCAGAGGTAAGGTTTGAGAACTTGGAGGACATTGTGATCACGAAGATATTGTATGTGCTTCATCCCATTAACGAACACGGTAAATCTTAAGGCTGTTCGAACCCCTGAATGTGCAACATATATATAATTTGCAACTTTCTATTAATATAAAGGTATTTTACAAATACGAGACAAAATGCCGCCACGGACAGTGCTCCGATTTGTCTGGAACTAAGAACCACCTCTGAGATCCCTTTTTTGCCACGTGCCCTTTCAACAGGACGTATTCCAAAATAAAGATAATTCGTCGTTCGTTTATGTTTGATGAGAAGGTGTTGCCAATCCGCCTGAGCGATGATGA
>CM063499.1:29265273-29277773 GCA_032207245.1 Pardosa pseudoannulata | reverse complement strand
AAATGAATCGGAAGCGCATTAAAGCGATTCATGACGTTGAATGAAATCGATCTATCAGCAATTCTACCAAATCATTGAATGTTGGAACTATTGAGGTGCATATATTTTAGTATTTTTGAATTTAATATATTTAATACATAATTTATCTCAACATTTTATAGTTGCTATTTCTAAAATGAAAACTTATTTGTTCCCTTTATATCAATTGCCAATTTTTTTCTCTAGTATAGTTGAGTTTTAGATAATAAATCCTATAACCATATGTTAGTTTTTATTTAATAAATGGCAACTGCAAAATAAAAACAAATTTGATAGAACATGGCAAGTTTTTAATTACTGAAAAAAAATTATCGCCAAGAAAATAAAATAGAAAAAACAAGTGATTTCGTAAACAAAAATGAGTTTAGCGTTTACTGGTAAGAAAATAATCTTATATACATAAATGGCATCATATATTTATATACTCACACTTGAATTTAAACAGCTTAGATACATTTTTGTATTTCCCGAATACCAAATATCTGGTGATAATAATTCCAACAATGAATAACACTGCCATATTTAGACGCCAACTCAACGATGGAAAGCTCATGTCGCAAAATTAAACTGGCATTTTGTTCAGTTTTTCGTTAATATCTTTCGAACTAATTGGAATATAGGAACGCAAATGAAAAGAATCCCTGGATTCTCCACGTCTTTTGGTACCTTCGGCGCCCGTCTGCGTCCAGCGGTTCGCAAGGAGATAGATATACATACAAACATACATACATACATAGTCACAGTTTAATCTTGGAATTCCAGATGTATTAATATGGAATATGTTCATTTGGCGGTATCAAGGATTTCTGTCCTTGATACCGTGAAGTTAGTTACTCTATGATTTATCAGGTAGATTTGTTTAAAAAATATAAAAATGAAAAATGTTCTTAATATTAATAAATAAAAATAAAATATATGTTTACATGCTAACGATTAAATTTGCATCAAATTTGTGTCATATTAAATTTGCTCAAACTTTTTTAATGATAAAATATAAGTTTAACCCTAAATTACATTACTGTATTACTACTGTACGTTGATTAGCAACGTTAATATACATTACTATATTACGAGGTAGAATAGGAAGCAGAGGTTTTGAAAGCAACAATGCTAATTTTGTTGGTAGTAATAAATGTTTTCGAAAATTAATGAAATTTATGACAAACCACATAGTTTTGTATGAAACAGAAACACACATATGAAGACAACTATATAAAATGATAAGTTTTTATTTGCCCATGAGAGTCACTGAAATTTGTACTTTTTGTTGTTAGAATATTGTTGATAAACATTTCATTGTAACGTAAAAATTAACCAAGAATTAAATTCAAAATTAGTTCTTATATAAAAATGCTATAATTTGCGTCACATAGAAATGAAAGGGAATCACTTTATATCTCAATTTCCGGGTCAAATCGAACTGATACTACGCAGACGATGTTTAAATAATATAAAATAAGAAATGAATAAATGAGATGTTTAAAGGAATGACGTCATAATGATAGAAAAATATCGTTTTTACCTATTTATTATTTGATAAATTGAAAATTTTAATCTCCTGCTTTGAACCGAGGAAAACTGCGTTTAAAACAATTACTTGGGATGACGTCACATTGCTAAAAATATTGCTTCTTTCACTTAGTTATGATGCGATAACTTAAAAAATTAATAGTTTGCGTTTGACCGGGGAAAATAATGCTTGGAATAATGACATGAAACGCTCGAAAAAGGGGGAAGGAATGGATTTCGAACGTTAAAAATTTACAAAAACCTTCCGAGGGATATACCTAAGAATTTCCCAAATTTTCACGGAGATTGCATGCATGGTTTTTGAGTCTATCGAGTTCAGACCTACAGACACAAATCCATTTTTATATATATAGATTACCCTATTTGCCGCGTCACAATGAAGAATTTTGACTCCATTATGTCTTGGATGTCGCCTGTGAAATATCGTAACTACAATAGAGTAGCACCCAATATGCTTCTAAATAAAATTAATAAATTTGAGTCACAAACAAACGACAGACTCCATGAAGTGGTTGAAATAATATGCTACTCAACTCGCGGACAGTAAAATTTCTACTGCATGGAATAATTTTAATTTTAGTTCTTTCATATATCAGACTTGAAGGTTTAGAAAGGATCTATATAAAACGCTTAAACAAATAATTTTAATTGCATTCTCGGTAACATCTGAAACTTTAAATAACTTCAAAAAAGTGCACAGAAGTGGTTCAAAGTTTTGTAAGTATGTGAGAATTTTTCTTTATCATAATGCATCACTATTAAAAAGTATTAGCACTGAATATATGTACATAATGTGGTATGTGAATATTGAAATAACATTATTCTAGAGCTTCATTCAGTATAAGACCCCCATTAGTTATTTTTAAGTTTGGTGCACTTTTATATTTACCTAAGACATTATAATAGATGTAAATTGAGCAGAGTGAAATATTTTCTTGTAAATTCATAATTTCTGGATAAACAAACTTTATGTTATTTTCTTTATTTTTTTAAAATTCTAGTTTTCAAAATAAAAATTTTATGCTAATTAACGCTATTAGGGATACAATGTTTGGTTAGGTGACAAAATATCGGCACTGTAAAATATCGCCAGTGGGATTCGTAAGTAAAGCTATTCCAAGCCTGAATAATAATAATAGAACATGAAAAATATGAATAATTGGCAATTTACTACTGCTAACTGTGTTAAGTTTTTTTACAACTAACTGTAATATTGATTATGGTTTAACACAAGAACAGGGTTCCCCCGCCAACTTGGCGATAAAGTTCTAAGCCTGGTAGCTTTACATTTTCTCCTGATCTCGCCGTGTCCACACAATCTGTATCTATAAATTGAATAATACTATATATTTGCATATCCCTGAACAACCGTTTTCTAATGCATTTAATCCCGTAATGCTGTAAAAAGATTTAGTGAACCATTAATAGTTTGTTTAGTTTACCATTTGTTTTAGTAAACATCGCCAATAATTTAGCCATTTTTTCCAAAGGGGTACCATATTCTTAAGTATTAACTGGATTAACTGTACTACAGTATTTTTTTAGGCATTTTAAAAAATTTTTAGTTATATTTTTTAATATCTGTTTTATTAGTAGTAGCTGCTTTATGGCAAAAGTTTTGCTTTAAGAAATTGCAATTGTGAAATAAAAACAACTTAGAGCTTAGCGAATCGATAATTATTGCAAAAAAATCTCTCCAAGATAAAACAGAAAAAAATACCTTCCTAAAAAAGATAAATGAAGTAGAAAAAAGTTTACATTTATCGATGTACAAAAAATTAAACTATCAAACTGCGATTAGTACGAAGTAATCGTGATATTCACACATACGTTCATATATTTAATAGTTATGTAAGTTGTACAGGACGCCAAATATTTGGCGATTATGATGATGTCAACAATGAGAATGTGGCCATTCTTTTCATGCCAATTCAACAGTGAAAATGAGCTGGCCACATAACAGAAACGGTATTTTAGTCAGTTTTGCTTTAATATTTTTCGAACTAATTAGAATATGAGAACGTGGTTCACCAAAATGACTTTCTTCAGCAATACAGCCAAGCCTAATTATGAATGGTATTGCAGTGTCAAAGTTTAATAATATGGCGCAATTAAAATGAAAATGATAGAAAAATACCAAATTAATATTGATAAAGTGAAATAAGTTCATAAAATCAAAAGCCGAGAAAAATTATATTATCTGAAAACGTTATCAGATGAATAAAGTTACTTAAAGGACTTCAATTTTTACAACACGTGATTAAAAAAATTTATACCGAAAATCTCTACGCTTAATTAAGAAGAAGGGGAATACAGATCGACGTCTCAAAATTGGATAAATAAAAAGGGTGGGTACAGATGTATTATAGACTCCGTGTTTTTTGTCGCCAAATTTGGCGATTTTACGGGGCGATTAGTGGGTTGTTGTGTTTGCCCTGACTTTGGTGGCGGATGATGGCAGCTCTAATGTGTTCTTGCACCCCATTGGTGCACTTGATTTCTGACGTCAGTACCCGGCACTATTCTAGAAATTTGCATCTTAGCTGTTCTTTTGGTTTAGTCTTCTAGGTCAGGTTGTATTTTTTTTTCTTATCATTTTCTGAGATTTAGTAAGTAATTTTTTTGTGTTCTTATCATTTTCTGGGATTTAGTAATTTAGTTATGGTGGGTGAAGTTATTTTGGTTCTTACTATTTTTGAAATTGTTAAAAAGTATTAGGATATTATAAATCAAACAAGATGTTTTGGTTTGGAACATTTTTGCTTTGTTCTTATTTTCCGGGATTTAGTTAATTTAGTTATGACGGTTGAAGTTATTTCGGTTCTTACTATTTTTGAAATTCTTAAAAGGTATCAGGATATTCTAAATCAAACAAGATGTTTTGGTTTAAAAATTTTTGCTTTGTTCTTATTTGCTAGGATTTAGTTAACTTAGTTATGACCGTTGAAGTTATTTCGGTTATTATTTTTGAAATTGTTAAAGAATAGCATTTCATCTGTTATTAAATTTATTTTGCATTTCTATTACAAGGTGGGGTTGAGGAGGGGAACCCCCCTCACATGTTAGATTTTTTATATTAGTGCTTATTAAAATGCTATATATTGTGTTCATTCTGTTGATATATATATTATAAATATTAGTAATCTGTTATTTATTTTTTAAATAACGTAAAAAATTATAATTGTTATGCTAATTTTATTTTAATAATGCTTTAAATTGTTAATCTGTTTTTTTTTCTTTCAAAGTTTAGTTTTGTTAATGTTGTGTTTCAAATATGCCATGTGACCGCCGCCATGTTTTTTTTTTGGTCATCTTTCAGAAAACGCGCACCGCCGCCATGTTTTTCTACTTGGCGATTTTTGAAAACACTCTTTTTTCTGCTTGTCGCAAAAAAAAAAAAAAAAAAAAAAAAAAAAAAAAAAAAAAAAAAAATGGCAGACGAGACCAGCATCTATAATGCATCTGTTCTAAAGGGACCAATTGAATTTAAAATGAAAGAAATGTAACGATAAATATAATTGATAAAAGGAAATAAGTAAATAACGCTAAAATACCGAGATCAATTATGTTATTTGAAATCACATTTTAAACTTTAATCAAAAGTGGCAATAATATATAAACATTCATAGTTGCCATTTCTAAAATGAAAACTCATTTGTTTCCTGTATATCATTTGCCTATTTTTTTCTCTAGTGTAGTTTAGTTTTACGTAACAAAACATATAACCATATGTTAGTTTTCATTTAATAAAGGGCAACTGCGAAATAAAAACAAATTTGATAGAACATGGCGAGTTATTAATTACTGAGAATAAAAATTTCGCCAAGATAATAAAATAGGTAAAAAGGGAGTTTCTAAAAATCATGAATTCAGCTTTTAGCAGATTCGAAAATAGTTTCATATCCATAAATGCCATCATAAATATATATATATATATATATATATATATATATATATATATATAATATATATATATATATATATATATATATATATATATATATACTTACACTTGAAATTTAAAAGCGTAGATATATATTTATTTTACTCAGAATACCAAATATCAGACGATAATTATGCCAACATTGATTAATGCTGTTATTTTTTTGACGCCAACTCAACAATGGAATTGCGCGTGCCGCAAAATTAAAGTGGCATTTTGGTTGGTGTTTCGTTAATATCTTTCGAATATATATCTTCTATACATTTTAAACAGTATTTCATGAATAGAGTCATTTGAAAGATTTAAATTACTTTAGATCGTAATTAAATAAATATACACTAGATGGCACCAAACTGGAGTAGTCAATCTCAATTATTGGTTTTAATGGAATAATGTTGGATTTAAAAAATAAATTGTAATTTTTTGAAAATTACATAATTCGACTTAAACATTTATTTATTTCGAATTTTTTCGAAATATCTGCACAATCTTTCTTTCTGTGTGATAACATTATTCATGTATTGACAGGAGATTTTAAAATTTAATTCAAAATTACAGGTTTAATTTTTTAAATTATGATAATCTGTTTTTAAAGGCTAGAAATTTATTACTATAATTTTTTGCTAAAAATCAATATAGTTTTTTAGCAAAGAGCTAAATTTGAACATTCTTACATTAAAAACTTACCCGTGAAAAAATTTAAAGCCCATATAATGCTATCCGTTTTGACTTGCTTTTTCCTTTTTCTAGGGGTAATTTGATCTGTTGAATGACACATGGGATGAATTGATTTTTTGGTATTTGAAAAGGATTGTGGAAATTTCCATTCAAAATGTCGATAACTTCAATCTATTAGCGGCTATTTCCAATATGTAGCTAATTAGATTTAATTTCTCAATAAAGGAAAAAACTACAAAAACAGTAATAATTAATATAAACTTTATAATAACAACCATAATTATTATAAATAATTATCTGAAATTTTAAAATATTTATTTCTCCACAGCTTTGGACGGAAAAATTTTGCAATTTGGAAAATTTATAATTTCGTCGTCCTGTGGAGCCCGGCATTGTTCGTTCTCCAAAATAAAGAGTTCCTTACCTGGTAGAGTGAATAAGTAAGGAGAGTATTGATCACATAGTGTCAGCGGAACTGCCTGAAGAGACTCTCGATTCTCGATTGCATGATACTGTGAAGGCTACGATGATTTACGGACCGTGTGGTGTGTTGAACCCCAATTCTCCATGTATGTCTAACGGTGTTCGTTTTAAAGGATACCCCAAGCAATTTAGAGACACAACAGCTGAGAACATCGATGGATATCCCATGTGTAGGCTGCGTGACAATACAAATCATGTAACAATAAATGACAATGTTATAGATAATAGATGGATTGTTCCATACAAACATTATCTCAAAAATAAACAAAATGATCATATTAATGTTGAAATTTGCAGCTCTATAAAATCTATTAAATATAAAAAAAGAGTACACGAAAAATCTCATACTATCATTCGTTTGTCAGTGCATTTGCTAGACATGCAGCCAGTTTATTTTTTTTTTTTGATGAAGAGGAACGTCAAGTTTTAGAAAGATATATATACATATACATATACATACATATATACATATATATATATATATATATATATATATACACACACACATACATTCATTTATATGTAGAATTACGGACTTCACGGCGGCGGAGTAATGACCATAAAAAGGACACCGTTTTAGTCACAGACCTTTATTAGCAGAAAGTTGGTGGATGGGTTACCACTTCATTACCTACTGGACAAACTGAGCGAGCCGCTACCACGAAGTTCTATGTTAAAGGAAAAGTAACACCTGGGTCAACATCTGCGTGAAAACCTCAGTCAAAATCTCTTGGAAAATGTCTCCGACTACGTTTATCCCCTTTTTGTTCTGGAATTTTCTAAATTGCCAGCTAGGACATTATAAAGTCCTCTATTTTCTGAGTTATTCCTTTTATTCTGAACTCTGCCAATTTATTTTTACTATTTTTGTTCGCTTCAAGTTACAATAACATTTTATATGCAGCTTTGAAATTTTTACATCTGTATTTATGTGTCATAATATCATGTATAATTCTTGTAAAATACACAAAAATATAGTTCACAGTTTCTGAGAAAATAGCAGGATTCCATCTCGTTATTCCAGTACTGAAAGGAAGGACACTACCCTTTTTGTTATCACCTGGCCATGGCAAAAATTAGAGAAAATATGTACTAGGAAGTACCTCTGTCGTCATAGTCAAGACTGGAAGAAAATTTAGAAAAAATGTACAATAGAGCTGAATGAAAATAGATTATTAGTGTCAATTGTTAGAATTTGTCTTAAAACAAAAGTAATTGCTTTAAAATTGAGAATTAAAACTTCGCTGGAGGACCGATGATTTGTTGAACTTTCATTTGGTAGTAGTCAATTATCATTTGAATTATCATTCAGAAATACCTAAACTGTTACTCAGATCAAACTCAACTTCAAATATAGAGAGTTTTGACAATCTGGTTTCAGATGATGTTAGCAAATGTTTCTTGACTATATTTAATTTGTTAACACATTGTATGCGGGACTCGTACCAGTACGTTTTCTGAAGATTGATACTTGAGCAGGGAACACGGACTAGTACGTTTTCTGACGATTGATACTTGAGCTCGGAACACGTACTAGTGCATGCTAGTGTAACAACATGGTTTGTTTGTGAGTACAAAACTAACGATATATATAGAAAAATGAAGACGAATATTCTTGTCTACTACATACATTCTGGAAAAATTTAGACAAATAAAAACTAGTTTTTACACCAGTCGATGCGGAACCACAGAACGGGGAGGTTGATTAAAAAAATCAGTTTAGATTTAAAATTAACATTTTATATATCCTTGCGAAAATGTTATATATATTTGTATATATATATATATATATATTTGTATTTGTATATTATATATATATATATATATATATATTATTTATATATTTGTTTATATATTTCAATATAAAATAAGAAAAGTTTGTTAAAAGATTAAAAAATTTTCGATCTACTGAGATTTAACTGAATAACTAAATTTACGCACAAAACGCTCGCTCCCGGTACAATTCCGCTGCGAAATGTACCGCACACAATGTGTTAAAATTAAGTGTGTTGGATTAGAGTTTCGTGTTCTCAAACCATGGAAACACCTAAACTTTACTCAGGTCAAACTGAACTCCAAATGTAGAGAGTTTTGTGAATCTGGTTTCAGATGCTGTTTGTAACAAATATATCTTGACTATTTTTAATTTGTTAAAATTAAGTTTGTTGGGTGTGTTTGGGTTGACATTTTGTGCTCCCGAACCATGGGTCAGAAGTTCAGTTCTTAGGATGGGGAAATTTGACTCAGCCTTTCAACATTTCAGTGGGTGGATGAACTGAGGACCAAGCATGCTTGGGAAATTCACACTGCGGGTATCGAGTAAAGTTGACCAACCAACCGAAACATATGCCTCGTACATCAAAACCCTTAAGCTCGAAAACAGAGATAGGTCCATGTGCGATGGTCACAAGTTGGTGGTTTTGCGCAGAGGAGAACAAAACTACGTTCCTCACATACAACACGTGTTGAAAGACCTGGCAAAATTCTTAGAGCAGAGCTAAAGTTGCGAGCAAAATTGATTTTTGTTATAAGTTTCGAAATTTCTTAGAGTGGTAAATCTTTTTCCAATCCACTACTAATACTTCATCACAAAGTCTCCAGTTATTCTAAATTTTATAACCTAGCCGAAATTATTGGAGTAGTTTTTTTAAAGTTTTGTAGTCATTAGTGCTTATAATTAAATTGATTGCATTGATTTACGAAGCCCAGTGACTTTGGGGTAGCACCCCCTACGCTGGTCTGAGGTTTAATCCCCGAGCTGAACAAAATTGACTAAGTTTTTTATTTCTTCAGTTGGTACACAAACTGAGGACAGAGCCTGCTTGGGAACTAAACGCTGGAGGTTCCGCGCAAGTTTGACCACCTAACCGGAATATATTCTTTTTACCCCAAGGCTCTCCGTCTCGAAAACGGAGGTTGACACCGTCGGTCTCGATCCCCTACTTGTGCTGTAGCTGTAGAGAGTTTAGTTTTTAGTATTGTCTTTACAATTTTTTCAGAGCATTTTGTAATTAAACCAGAAACTGCGATTTTCTTAAATTTTATTTTGGGAATTTTCCACCTGACTATTTTTTTCTCCTTACCAGGAACGGACTAATGGAGTGTTTGTCAAAGACTTTCAACTTTCAGTAAAGAATTTCTTCAAAAAGTTGTTAAAGAGTGAATAGGTGCCAAATCTACGCGGTAGGAAAGGTAAGAGACTTCCTATAGTGACCAAAAATTTTTTTTCTTTAAAACATTTGTCCTTAAATCTGTATTTGTATTATTGGTTTAATTCAATTATATGCTTCCTTTTCTGGATAACGTGTGTCTATTGTAATTATTATATTTTTTTGAAAAAAAAATTTCATAAAAGTCACTATTTATAGACTTAAGATAAAAGTCACTATTTATACACTTAAGATAAAAGTCACTACTTATACACATAAGATAAATGTCACTACTTTTACTCTTAACATAAAAGTCACTACTTTTACTCTTAACATAAAAGTCACTATTTTTACTCTTAACATAAAAGTCACTACTTTTACTCTTAACATAAAAGTTACAACTTTTACTCTTAAAGAAAAAAACCACTATTTTTACTCTTAATATAAAAGTCACTACTTTTACTCTTAACATAAAATTCACTACTTTTACTCTTAACATAAAGGTCACTACTTTTACTCTTAACATATAGTCACTACTTTTACTCTTAACATAAAAGTCACTACTTATACACTTAAGATAAAAGTCCCTACTTATACACTTAACATAAAAGTCTTTACTTTTACTCTTAACATAAAAGTCACTACTTTTACTTTTAATATAAAAGTTACTACTTTTACTCTTAAAGGAAAAGCCACTATTTTTACTCTTAACATAAAAGTCACTACTTTTACTCTTAACATAAAAGTCACTACTTTTACTCTTAACATAAAAGTCACTACTTTTACTCTTAACATAAAAGTCACTACTTTTACACTTAAGATAAAAGTCCCTACTTATACACTTAACATAAAACTCTTTACTTTTACTCTTAACATAAAAGTCACTACTTTTACACTTTAGATAAAAGTCATTACTTTTACACGTAAGATAAAAGTCACTACTTTTACTCTTAACATAAAATTCTCTACTTTTACTCGTAACATAAAATCCACTATTTTTACTCTTAACGTAAAAGTCACTACTTTTACAGAAGTTTTTTCTTAAAAATTGAATGGTAGCATTTCGAGGGCTTGCCTACATTTGCATACAAACTAAGGCCATCCTTGATGTCTCTTTTGGGAGAAACGCCAAACAATGCTATCGAGTTCGAAAGCTTGCCATTGTTGCCTTTTGGTTAATGAATATGTTTAATAAAAAAAGACAAACTGCGTTGTCACTGTGGGTTGGGTTGGGCTGAAATTAGAGAATATACTCCTTCCCCATTCCTTCGTTCTAGTCGAAAGGCCTCCATCTTTTCAAAACGCAGTCAGAAACGTTAATCAGCTGACCAATGTCGCACGCCTATTCCTTCGGACGCGGCAAAGGTCGCATTCCTCTGAGACGTTTAACCACCAGGAAGGGAAAGAAAACAGGAAAGAAAAAAAGAAAATCCCAAAATGCTCGAGATTTATGTTCGACTGCCATTGTTTCCCCCGCTATTGGTCCACCCGGCAGCACGTGACCGATCCATCCGTCGATAGGCGTGCATCGATAGGATAACGGGTAACCTTCGGTGAACGCTTTCTGGAGCGATGAAGTTTTTATGTTGCAATTTTTTTTCCAGTGACGATCCGGCTTTTTTCAAGGTGGTGCGCGTCGAACGCTCGCAAATTAAAAAACACAATAAAACCGATAATTTGGAGGAAGTGGAGAGAAGGCGTGGACGCGCGTGACCTTTTGAGAACGCAGTTCGTGACCGAGCGCGCGGCTCTAATGAAGCCGTTTTGAGAGAAGAATTAAAAGGACATTAGGCAGGCAGGAACGTGCGAAGGGGTTTAATTATTTGTTGCCCGTTGTTGCTGAGGAAAAGGGACTTAATAATGCTCAATAAGAGGCGAGGTTCTGAACGGAGGCTTTAGAATTGACGGAACACCAGACTATTACAGAAATTAAGAAAAACGTGTTACTTCCTCCTACCTAAACTTACATTCTTACATAGATCCGACCAACTCAAAAAGCTTCTCGTAATTCATTGCAAATACAACTTATGCCATTGGGTCGCAACGTATATATATATATATATATATATATATATATATATATATATATATATATATATATATATATATATATATATATATATATGTATATATATATATGTATATATATATATATATATATATACATATATATATATACATATATATATATATATATACATGTATATATATATATATATATATATATATATATATATATATATATATATATATATATATATATATATATATATATATATATATATATATATATATATAAACTAAATCGGTAAACTAATGTAAATATATTGTACAATACACCAAAAACGATCACGTAAGGAATATAATATCAGAAAACATCTCGTAATGGGATAGTTCAATCATGCCAAAATGAATTTACAGCTGAAAGCTATATATATATATATATATATATATATATATATATATATATATATATATATATATATATATATATATATATATATATATATATATATATATATATATATATATATATATATATATATATATATATATATATATATATATATATATATATATATATATATATATATATATATATATATATATATAGATATATACACATATATATATATATATATATATACATATATATACATATTACTAATTGAATGAGT
>CM063499.1:29255273-29260273 GCA_032207245.1 Pardosa pseudoannulata | reverse complement strand
TTATTAACCCTCCGAGTGGAACACATCGAAGAAATAAAGTCTCCAAAAAATACGCTAAAGGTTTACTGTGTCAGTGGCCAAAGCGTTCTAGGATTTTTTACTTCATTCTTAGTCGACTAGAATGGAATATGGGAAACCCACCCTCTTTGTGGCCCTTTTACTTCCGGTTATAAATAGATATATAAATAGATATTATAGATTGTTAATTTTTAATAAATATAAAACTCTCCAACTCTCGAAGATCATCCCATAAGAAATAATGGATTCTAAAAGTACAAATAAAAATATTGAGAGACATATTTATATTTTTAACATCCAAGATATTTAAGTGGTGCAATTAGAGATACATCTGTTACCGCAAAAGAGACACTTCGAAATAGAGATTTGCAAAGCCATGAAAATCTATCAGCGTCTTTGTGCCTCAGGAGGTAAGGGTGCATCCCTCAATAAATGGTAGTCAAAAAGGGGTGCAGTTCCTAAAAAATCGACCTGACCCTCCTACCGCAAAATTGCATGGGGGAAGGCACTGGTAGAAATGTACATTACATTCATTTTCGGAGCGTTTAGGGGAGTCGAAAATTGTACTTGACACCGGCTTTGAAGATATCATCGGTTTGGCGGAATTGTACGTGCGAACCACTTAGAGGGTTAAGCGTTGTATTAGAGCGGGGACTTACGTGCCGAAGCGATTTTGGTTTTTTAACTGATTAACCCATTAGCGCCCAGTGATCTATTTTTAGATCGCTAAACATAGTTTGGTAAACTCGCTTTTAGATGACCTTAAACCCACCCCACACATTCTATACTGCACAGGGGGCAAGACAAGGCATGCACCTGTTTACCAACAAGTGGTTTTCTTGTTTTGTTTATATCATTGATCTAAAGCGATAAGAGAAAGTTTGTATCGCCCTTTCGTTCCGCCGTTTTTCTACGTTTCTTAGCATAAACACTGAAAACAGCTAAGTAATAAGCGAAAGTTAAATTTTTTTTGGCGATTTAATATCTTCATAGATGTAGCTATCAGAATATAAACCGATGTTATCTTAAAACAAATATAAATAGTAAAAATTAGTGTCAAAATACTGCTGATCTAGAAATAGATCACTGGGCGTTCGGGCGTTTTTTTTTCCTGACCCTGGTAATATTACGTTTTTTCACCTTTAGATGAAAATATGAGTTGAAAAGTATTTAATAGCTTTCAGGATGCAGTTGATTATCTGTTTTCTGAACAAATTAAAGAGGATATTATTGCCATATCCACTGATGTAGATGAACTGACAGATGAAGAGAAAATAGATGATAAGTTACATGCTCCATTTGTAAATGATATTGTTGGTAAAATAGAAGTAATATCAAAATATGAGTGTGATTAAATAGATTTACCTTCAACGTTTGAGAGGAAGCCTAAAATATTAAAAACAGAAAAGCCAAAAATTGTTTGGAAAAAAAACCCGAATTATACCAAATGGTCGGAATTAGGGGAAACGTATAAGAATAATATTTTGGCAATGGAAAATGATCTTGCAAATGCATCTTGCATCATTGCTTTGAAAAACTTTTTTCTGATGAAGTATATAACGTAATTGTGGATGAGACTATTTTCTATGCTAAAAATGTCAAAAACGACCATGATTTAATTATCACTAAAGAAGATATAAAGATATTTATAGGGTTTTTGATATATTTTGGCTATCTTACTCTTTCAAGTGAAAGATATTATTGGAGTGATGTAGAAGATTTAGTGATAGGTCTTGTACAGGACTCTTTTAATAAAAATGCTTACCTAAAAATAAAGTCATATATTCATTTCCAAGACATTTCAAAAGCAGATGAACGTAAGAATGACAAATCAAGATAAAACTCCTTTTGGAGAGAATAAGAGGTAAAATATGGTACTGGTGTCTATTCACTCGAATAATTGATATGGCTGTAGTTAATGCAAGTATTCTGCACAGAAATATTCATAAAGGTGATTCTATGCCCATGTAAGATTTTCGAAGAGCTGTTGCTGTAAAATATCTAAAATTGGGAATCGGAAAAAAAGTTTTGAAAGGTCGACCTTACAGTTTTCCTTCATCCTCAAAAGCTAATCTCAGTCATGATGTTCGCTTTTATAAAAGGGATCACAATATGGGACAAAGAAAGGGCAAAAGACGCTGTCGACTTGTAGGGTGCCAAGGAAGTCCCCTAACATATTGTGTGAAGTGCGATGAAACTTTATGCAAGAAGTGTTTCTTCAAATTCCACACTAAACTGTAGAAACATTGAAATTTTATTATTTTAAAATAATTAAACTTTACTAAGTACATTCTGTAATATTGTGAAATTCTGCATAAATAAACGTTTTTTTAAAAGAAAATGCATTAGTTTTTATCTATTTGGTTCGATTTTACCACGTTATTGAAGTACTAATGATTGTTGTGTATTTGCTAAAATATGTCCTCCGAACGCCCAGTGATCTATTTTTAGATCAGCATTTAAAAAAAATACTATGGTACGTATTGATAAAATTCGATAATAATATTCATGTTGATGGTAAAAGACACCCAATTTATGAATTATATGTCAATGCGTCAAAATAAAATAATTTGGGCGTTAATGGGTTAACTGGCCATACGATTTTGCAGACGGTTAATGTTTAAATTTATATATTGTAAGATCTTGTTTTCATGAAATATAAAAGAAGTATTTCATCAATATAAAGGGAAATATTTTAGTGTGGTAAAGTAATTTCGGTGATGTATTATATTTATAGAAATAATTCGCTGAAAAACAATTTTGTTCTGATAGACAAAAAAGAAACGAAGTCTAACAGAACAGTCCAAATTTTACCATTCATTGTGTTTTACAGACAGTATATAAGTTATATCTGTAACACCATATCCCTGGTTTTGTTTTTAAAAATTGTAAGGATGTTTTTCGCAGAATATATGATTTCCAAATGTTAAAAACAATTAATAAATATAATTTAATCCACTGACCGAACAAGAAACAGTTCGTTCTATCAAAGATTTTAGGTGATTCACTAGTCCAGTCTATAAGAAATGTGCTGTGTCAAAAAATATTGAAATAATTTAATGTATTAAAAAATTAGACCTTTTGAAAAAACCCGATTTTTTTAAATAAATTTTCTTCATTTATTAGTAATTTTATAAAAACGTCTGTGGGAATAAATTTTTTAAGTGCAATTCTCTATGATAATATAAAAAATAAATCTAAAAATGTAAAAACATGAACTAGTTTCTAAGTTTAAATAAAAAAAGGTATCCTAACGTAGACGGATACCTTAATCGTCTGCCATCGTCGACCTCGATAAGCCATACCCCTCCAGACTTAGATAATGTCTTGCAGCGGACCATAGGGTGAAAGGGCATTTAGATTTATTTCTTGTCATAGAAACATTGATTAAAATATTTGATTAAATTCTTATATATTCGAACTACCATCGGTGTATGTCAATAATCATCTCACACAGATGGTGAATGTTGAATAAAAATACTTTTGTTGAGTTTTTTAAACAAACTTTATTATTAAAAGATTATGATGTATGACCATACACAGGGTTCGATCAAGAAAAATTTGGTCACAGGGCCTGGTAGTCTTTCGGCTCTCCCTACCCTCCTTTCAAGGCAAAAATAGGTAACAAAGAGGATACAAACGAATATTTTTAGAGGAAAGTTTATATTAATTTTTTTATGTTTACATACCTTTGTAGTACAGTCGAGGGCCAAAAATCTGTATACAATCAAAGATGTAAACTTTAATACTTGCAATTAAGTTTATATATAAAAAATAAAATAAAATAGTATAGGTAAGATTAACAAATAACAGCTATTTGTAGATTTTAAGACAAAATCAGTAAGAGAAAAAAATAAAATAAAAAAACATAGGTAAGATTAACAAATAAAGCTATTCGTAGATTTTAAGACAAAATTAATAAGAGAAAAAAAAATAAAATAAAATAGCATAGGTAAGATTAACAAATAACAGCTATTTGTAGATTTTAAGACAAAATTAATAAAAGAAAAAAATAAAATAAAATAGCATAGGCAAGATTAACAAATAAAAGCTATTCGTAGATTTTAAGACAAAATTAATAAGAGAAAAAAAAATAAAATAGCATAGATAAGATTAACATATAACAGCTGTTCGTAGATTTTAAGACAAAATTAATAAGAGAAAAAAAATAAAATAGCATAGGTAAGATTAACAAATAACAGCTATTCGTAGATTTTAAGACAAAATTAATAAGAGAAAAAAATAAAATAAAATAGCATAGATAAGATTAACAAATAACAGCTATTCGTAGATTTAAAGACAAAATAAATAAGAGAAAAAAAATAAAATAGCATAGGTAAGATTAACAAATAACAGCTATTCGTAGATTTTAAGATAAAATTAATAAGAGAAAAAAATAAAATAAAATAGCATAGGTAATATTAACAAATAACAGCTATTCGTAGATTTTAAGACAAAATTAATAAGAGGAAAAAATAAAATAAAATGGCATAGGTAAGATTAACAAATGACAGCTATTCGTAGATTTGAAGACAAAATTAATAAGAGAAAAATAATAAAATTCTTAAGCAAATAACAATTGTATCTGAGTTTCAGAAATATAATAAAAATTGCTAATATTTCTTTATAACTGGCTGAAATTTGTAATTTATTACTAATTTATATTATATAATATATAAGATAAATGCTTTTTCCTTTAACCCTCCGAGTGGAACACACCGATTAAAAAAAGTCTCCAAAATATGCTAAAGGTTTATTGTGTCAATGGCCAAAGCGTTCTATGATTTTTTACTTCACCCTTTGTCGACTAGAATGGAATACGGGAAACCCACCCTCGTTATTGTCCCTTTACTTTCTGTTATAAATAGATATATAAATAGATATTATAGATTGTTAATTTTTAATACACATAAAGCTCTTCAAGTCTCGACGATCATCCCATATGAAATAATGGATTCTAAAAGTACAAATAAAGATATTCT
>CM063499.1:29245273-29247773 GCA_032207245.1 Pardosa pseudoannulata | reverse complement strand
GAAATCTAGGTAAGTGACTGAAAGGAATCTGAGCGGGGATTAAAGAAAAGAGCTCAGCGAATAAAATGGGCAGGGGAACACCTTTTAACCGAAGAATGTAACCTCTGGAAGAAGATTAAGTGTCGGAGCCAAGGTTCTTAAAAGGATAGTCCTGTCCTTAAAACTTCTTAACATAAATGAGGATCAAGTCACGTGTCGAAGTGTTCCATTTTTTAAAGAGTTATTTCACTTTTACTATAACATAGTGTAACTTTTATGCACACATTATATAAAGTTACACCTGTATGTCGAAAATAAAGAGCATTAGGTCAGTTTTTTTAAAATTGAGATTTTTGGATATTTGTGTACAATTGATTCTTCTGTATTTTGTTTAAAAGCATGACGTCCATTTTCTGTCTAGAGATATAGCGAATTGGAAACGACAACAACCACGAACCAAATTGGTATCAAGGTAAAGACCCTGATTTGCACATAAAATGCAATTTATTCTTCTTCATTGAGTGATAAAAGCATCACCTCCATTTCCTATCGAGAGATATAGAGAATTGGAAACAGCAATAATCATGAACCAAAATGGTATCAAGGTAAAGAACACGATTTGGTCATGAAATACAATTTATTCTTCTGTATTATGGGATAAAAGCCTCACCTTTATTTCCTATCGAGAGATATAGAGAATTGGAAACAGCAATAATCATGAACCAAAATGGTATCAAGGTAAAGAACACGATTTGGTCATGAAATACAATTTATTCTTCTGTATTATGGGATAAAAGCCTCACCTTTATTTCCTATCGAGAGATATAGAGAATTGGAAACAGCAATAATCATGAACCAAAATGGTATCAAGGTAAAGAACACGATTTGGTCATGAAATACAATTTATTCTTCTGTATTATGGGATAAAAGCCTCACCTTTATTTCCTATCGAGAGATATAGAGAATTAGAAACAGCAATAATCATGAACCAAAATGGTATCAAGGTAAAGAACACGATTTGGTCATGAAATACAATTTATTCTTCTGTATTATGGGACAAAAGCATCACCTTTATTTCCTATCGAGAGATATAGAGAATTGGAAACAGCAATAATCATGAACCAAAATGGTATCAAGGTAAAGAACACGATTTGGTCATGAAATGCAATTTATTCTTCTGTATTATGTGATAAAAGCATCACCTTTATTTCCTATCGAGAGATATAGAGAATTGGAAACCGCAATAATCATGAACCAAAATGGTATCAAGGTAAAGAACACGATTTGGTCATGAAATACAATTTATTCTTCTGTATTATGGGATAAAAGCCTCACCTTTATTTCCTATCGAGAGATATAGAGAATTGGAAACAGCAATAATCATGAACCAAAATGGTATCAAGGTAAAGAACACGATTTGGTCATGAAATACAATTTATTCTTCTGTATTATGGGATAAAAGCCTCACCTTTATTTCCTATCGAGAGATATAGAGAATTGGAAACAGCAATAATCATGAACCAAAATGGTATCAAGGTAAAGAACACGATTTGGTCATGAAATACAGTTTATTCTTCTGTATTATGGGATAAAAGCATCACCTTTATTTCCTATCGAGAGATATAGAGAACTTGAAACAACAATAATCATGAACCAAAATGGTATCAAGGTAAAGAACACGATTTGGTCATGAAATACAATTTATTCTTCTGTATTATGGGATAAAAGCCTCACCTTTATTTCCTATCGAGAGATATAGAGAATTGGAAACAGCAATAATCATGAACCAAAATGGTATCAAGGTAAACGAACACGATTTGGTCATGAAATACAATTTATTCTTCTGTATTATGGGATAAAAGCCTCACCTTTATTTCCTATCGAGAGATATAGAGAATTGGAAACAGCAATAATCATGAACCAAAATGGTATCAAGGTAAAGAACACGATTTGGTCATGAAATACAATTTATTCTTCTGTATTATGGGATAAAAGCCTCACGTCCATTTCCTAACGAGAGATATAGCGAATTGAAAACGACGACAACCACGAACCAAATTAGTATCGAGGTAAAGACCTTGATTTTCACATAAAATGCAATTTATTCTTCTTTATTAAGTGATAAAAGCATCACGTCCGTTTCCTATCAAGAAATATAGCAAGTTGAAAACAACAACAACCAAAATCTAAAATGGTATTGAGGTAAAGACCCCGATTTCAACCTAAAATACAATTTATACTTTTGTCTTATGTTATAAAAGCATCATGTACATTTTCTAACGAGAGATATGGCGAATTGAAAACAACAACAACCACTAACCAAAATGGTATCAAAGTAAAGATCCCGATTTGGTCATAAAATACAATTAATTCTTCTGTATTTCCCATCGAGAGATATAGCGAATTGAAAACAACAACAACTATGAATCAAAATGATTTCTAGGTAAAGACCCTGATTTTCACATAAGATACAATTTATTCTTCTGTATTATGTGATAAAAGCATCACATCCATTTCCCAT
>CM063499.1:29197773-29230273 GCA_032207245.1 Pardosa pseudoannulata | reverse complement strand
AATAACAAAAAGAAAATTAAGTTCGTAAAATGAAGTTTTGTTCAAGGATTTTAGAATAATCTCATCCATATATTTTTGTGTGTCTCAATCATTATAAGAAATTATTTTGCTTTGAAGAAGCAATAATTTCTTGAAATAATTTCAAAGTGGATTTTATCAATAACAAAAAGAAAATTAAGTTCGTAAAATGAAGTTTTGTACAAGGATTTTGGAATAATCTCATCCATATTTTTTTTGTGTATCAATCATTATAAGAAATTATTTTGCTTTGAAGAAGCAATAATTTCTTGAAATAATTTCAAAGTGGATTTTATCAATAACAAAAAGAAAATTAAGTTCGTAAAATGAAGTTTTGTACAAGGATTTTGGAATAATCTCATCCATATTTTTTTTGTGTGTATCAATAATTATAAGAAATTATTACTTTGAAGAAGCAATAATTTCTTGAAATAATTTCAAAGTGGATTTTATCAATAACAAAAAGAAAATTAAGTTCGTAAAATGAAGTTTTGTACAAGGATTTGGGAATAATATCATCCATATTTTTTTTTGTGTATCAATCATTATAAAAAATTATTTTACTTTGAAGAAGCAATAATTTCAAAGTGGATTTTTATCAATAACAAAAAGAAAATTAAGTTCGTAAAATGAAGTTTTGTACAAGGATTTGGGAATAATATCATCCATATTTTTTTTTGTGTATCAATCATTATAAAAAATTATTTTACTTTGAAGAAGCAATAATTTCAAAGTGGATTCTATCAATAACAAAAAGAAAATTAAGTTCGTAAAATGAAGTTTTGTACAAGGATTTTGGAATAATCTCATCCATATATTTTTTTGTGTATCAATCACTATATGAAATTATTTTGCTTTGAAGAAGCAATAATTTCTTGAAATAATTTCAAAGTGGATTTTATCAATAACACGAAGAAAATTAAGTTCGTAAAATGAAGTTTTGTACAAGGATTTTGGAATAATCTCATCCATATTTTTTTTGTGTATCAATCATTATAAGAAATGATTTTGCTTTGAAGAAGCAATAATTTCTTGAAATAATTTCAAAGTGGATTTTATCAATAACAAAGAGAAAATTAAGTTCGTAAAATGAAGTTTTGTACAAGGATTTTGGAATAATCTCATCCATATTTTTTTTTTTTTTGTGTATCAATCATTATAAGAAATTATTGCTTTGAAGAAGCAATAATTTCTTGAAATAATTTCAAAGTGGATTTTATCAGAAACAAGAAGAAAATTAAGTTCATAAAATGAAGTTTTGTAGAAGGATTTTGGAATAATCTCATATTTTTTTGCATATCAATCATTGTAAGAAATTATTGCTTTGAGCAAACATATTCTTGAAATAATTTCAAGACACACTTACAAACTGACACAGGTTAACAAATGGTGGAAAATAAATCAGTGAAAGGACGTTAAATACAAGGTTTTTAGAATAATCTTATTTATCCATTATGCTTACTTGTACATCGATCATTACAAGAAATTATAGCTTTGAACAAGCAACAATTTCAACATGAATTTACTCTCTCTCTCTCTCTCTCTCTCTCTCTCTCTCTCTCTCTATATATATATATATATATATATATATATATATATATATATATATATATATATCACATACACAGACAGACAGAAAGAAAGGTGAAAATTATGTCTAGTACAATGTTTTTGGAATAATCTCATCCATGACACTAATTTGTTTGTGGATCATTGGAAGAGATTATTGCTTTGAACAAGCAACCATTTCTTGAAATAATTTCAACATGCAATTACTAACCAACATACGCATACAATGGAAAGTAAGCTCGTAAAATGACGCTATATATGTAAAAGGGTTTTGGAACAATCTCTACTCTGACATTTATATAGCGATCATTACAAGAAATTATTGCCTTGAAAAAGCCATAATTCTTTGAAATAATTGACAACATGCATTTCATCAGCAACACACGCACACGAAAATAATTTTATAAAATGACACTGCATACAATGTTTTTGGAATAATCTCATCGATGACACCTATTTGTATATTGAACATTCCAAGAAATTATTATGAACAAACAACAATTTCTTGAAATAATTTCAAGGTGCATTTACTAATCGACACTCACACACACGGTGAAAAGTAAGCACGCAAAATGACAGTGAATACAAGGTTTTTGGAATAATCTTTTACCTATGATGCTTATTTGTATATCGATCATTGAAATAAATTATTGCTATGAACAAGCAATAATTTCTTGAAAGAATTTCAAGGTGCATTTACTAATCGACACTCACACACACAGTGAAAAGTAAGCACGCAAAATGACAGTAAATGCAAGGTTTTGGGAATAATCTTTTACCCATGATGCTTATTTGTATATCGATCATTGCAATAAATTATTGCTATGAACAAGCAACAATTTCTTGAAATAATTTCAACACGCATTTACTCACCGATACACGATGAAAACCACGTAAAATGACATTAAGGTTTGGTTTGGAGTGCTACGGTCTACGTTTTGCAACACGAGGGCTAATGAGACAGAAACCTACAGTTGAAAGCCGATTCCGAACGGCTACAAACATCCATGCCACAGTGGTATTCGAACCTACGAACTCCGGTACCGACGGCGAGCACCCTAACCAATCGGCTATCTTTCGGCTTTGAAAAGTGAGAATTTGGTTTGGTTTGGAGTGCTACGGTCAACTTTTTGCAACACGAGAGCTAATGATATCGGGACCTACAGCTTAAAGCCGATTCCGAACGGCTACAAATATCCATGCTACAGCGGGATTCGAACCTACGAACTCTGGAACCGAAGTCGAGCACCCTAACCAATCGGCCATCTTTCGGAGAGAGATAGAGAGATGGGAGAGAGAAAGAAGGATTAAAAGAAAGGGAGAAAACGGGAAAGTTGTCTAGAGAAAGCGAGTGACAGAGGAAGCTAGAAAGCGCGAAGGTGAGATAGTTGAAGAGAGAAAAAGCGAGTGGAAGTCAGTGGAAGAGTGTAAATAAGATAAAAAGAGATATAAAGTGCGGATGATTGGATGAATTTATGCCATTTTTACTTAAATTTCATGCAACTGGAACATGCAATGTTTCTTACTTTATGTACCAGGAATTAATTAAACAATAGAAATTCAAAATACTTCTTTGAAAATAATTTAATTTTCGTTTTAACTTGCTTGTTTATAATTGTCCTTAAAAGTATTGTTGGATCGTCATGTGAATAGGATGCTATCATTCTGTTTCCATTATTGCAGACTGGTAATGTATGCTATGTTAGGCTTTTCATTGAATAGAGTGCGGATTACATTACAAATATAGACGAGCACAACTATATGTTATGGAAATCATAAAATTTTTTTTTATCATATATCGGTTAATCGTTATTGAGTAATACCCAGCAGTTTTAACATATTTGTTTATATAACATATTTGTTTATAGATATTTTTCTTATTAACATATTTGTTTATATAACATATTTGTTTATGGATATTTTTCTTTATCTAGAGTACAACCGAAAATAGAGTGGGGGTAGAAAACTGTATATAATAATAGAGCTATATACAAATTTTCAACATCGTACTTCCTGTTTGAAGTTATGTGAGATACATACTTAGGTACAGATATCACTAGCGAAAATGAGATCAAGGATAGACAAAATAAATATTTGACGTTTAAAAATTAAAGTTTTCTTTTACGTAGGTTGAGACAGAAATTTGTCACAAATGATTTAGCATTTTCTGTGAAATCTGAACACTGAAAATTACAGCACTTCGTTTATTCTAAACAACCAAGTCAAGGTATGGTCAAAATAGATATTTCACGTTTCAAAATTAAAGTTTTCTTTTACGTAAATAGAGACAAATTTGTCAGAAATGATTTAGCGTTTCCTGTGAAAGCTAGACACTGAAATTTTTTCCAATTACAGCTCTACCTTTATTCTATACAAGCTAATCAAGGGATGATCAAATAAATATTTCACGTTTCGAAATTAATGTTTTCTTTTACTTAGGTGAAGACAGAAATTTGTCAAAAATGTTTTAGCTTTTCCTATGAAATTCGAAAATAGAAATTTTCAGCAATTACAGTTCTACCTTTATTCTGTACAAGTTAATCAAGGGATGATCAAAATAAATATTTCACGTTTCAAAATTAAAGTTTTCTTTTACGTAAGTAGAGAGGGAAATTTATCAAAAATGTTTTAGATTTTCCTATGAAATTGGGACACTGAAATTTTCAGCAATTACAGCACTACCTTTATTCTATACAAGTTAGTCAAGGTATGGTCAAAATAAATATTTCATGTTTCAAATTTAAAGTTTTCTTTTACGTAGGTAGAGATAAAAATTTGTCAAAAGTATTTTAGCTTTTGTTATGAAATTTGGACACTAAACTTTTTCACAATTATAGCACTACGTTTATTCTTTACAAGCTAATGAAGGGATGATCAAAATAAATATTTCACGCTTCAAAATTAAAGTTTTCTTTTACGTAAGTAGAGATGGAAATTTGTCCAAAATGTTTTAGATTTTCCTATGAAATTGGGACACTGAAATTTTCAGCAGTTACAGCACAACCTTTATTCTATACAAGCTAGTCAAGGTATGGTCAAAATAAATATTTCATGTTTCAAATTTAAATTTGTCTTTTACATAGGTAGAGATAGAAATTTGTCAAAAATGTTTTAGCTTTTATTATGAAATTTAGACACTGAAATTTTCCGCAATTACAGCACTACCTTTATTCTATACAACCTATTCAAAGGAGGATCAAATAAATATTTCACGTTTCAAAATTAAAGTTTTCTTTTACGTAGGTAGAGATAGAAATTTGTCAAAAGTATTTTAGCTTTTGTTATGAAATTTGGACACTAAAATTTTTCACAATTACAGCACTACCTTTATTCTTTACAAGCTAATGAAGGGATGATCAAACAAATATTTCACGTTTCAAAATTAAAGTTTTCTTTCTCGTAGTAGAGATGGAAATTTGTCAAAAATGTTTTAGATTTTCTTATGAAATTTGGACACTGAAATTTTTCGCAATTACAGCTCTACGTTTATTCTATACAAGCTAATCAAAGGGTGATCAGATAAATATTTCACATTTCAAAAATTAAAGTTTTCTTTTACGTAGGTAGGGATAGAAATTTGTCGGAAATATTTTAGCTTTTTCTCTGAAATTTGGACACTGAAATTTTCCGCAATTACAGCACTACCTTTATTCTATACAAGCTAATCAAGGGATGATCAAATAAATATTTCACGTTTCAAAATTAAAGTTTTCTTTTACGTAGGTAGAGACAAATTTGTCAAAAATGATTTAGCGTTTCCTGTGAAAGCTGGACACTGAAATTTTCTCAATTACTGTCCTTTGTTTATTCTATACAAGCTAGTCAAGAGATGGTGAAAATAAATACTTCACGTTTCAAAATTAAAGTTTTCTTTAACATAGACAAAAAATTGTCAAGAATAATTTAGCATTTACTGTGAAATCTGAACACTGAAAGTTTTCGCAATTACAGTACTTCGTTCATTCTTTACAAGCTAATCAAGGGATGATCAAATAAATTTTTCTTTTATTTAGGTAGAGATAGAAATTTGGTCAAAAATATTTTAACTTATCCTAGGAAATTAGAACACTGAAATTTTCAGCAATTACAACTCTACCTTTATTCTATTCAAGCTAATCAAAGGATGATCAAATAAATAATTCACGTTTCAAAATTAAAGTTTTTCTGACATAGACAGTAATTTGTCAAGAATGATTTAGCATTTACTGTAAAATCTGAACACTGAAATTTTTCGCAATTACAGTATTTCCTTTATTCTATAAAATGTAGTAAAACTGTAGTAATATTCACTACTTAGTTCTATACCTTGCCTTTACAAGTCGCATTCTTATTAAGAGGTAGACGAAAAAGTCTAAGTGAGAAATCTCTCACGATTTGTTTTCTTTCGAGGTGGTAAAATTTTCCTCACTTCAAGAATGGAAAAAGAATGTTCTGGACATACAAACGTCTAAACTCGACCTCCCTTTCGTACGATCCGAGACAAACCCATTAACCCTCTCCGTCATTAATTTGCGCAGACGGCTCATTCATCAAAAGTTGTCGCTTAGCGATAGCAACTAAAAAAGGAAATTTCGGCTGATTGGCACGTTCCTCAGTGGAACGAAAACTGGAATAGACCGGGGGTCGATCATTTGTAAAGTGACGTATCACTGATAAAAATTAGAAGGCTAGAGACGATCTAATCTGACAATTGTCTAGATATGTCAAAACTGGAAGAGGCAATCCATTTTCTACGACACTTCTCCGTGGAAACTGTATGTGCCCAGAGGATTCGGTGCCATTAATCTTCATACAACTCAACTCAATTTTTAGAGAAAAGTGTCCAGAAAGTGATTTCAGAATTTTCAATTAGTCCACCCCATTGTCCTTTTTTATGTCTCAATATTTAGAGGGTTTTTTATAAGGTTTATATCAGTACTTTCATGTAGATATGCTATTTAACCCTCTGACTTAGGAGGTCTGTAAAATAAGGAGGTCCAGTACACAGAATATACACACAGGAAGAAAATAAGGCACAGTAGAGATAATGTAGACACACAAGCGAAAGAAGTGATCTGCCAGAGCCTTCAGAATTAAACTACTTTACAGGCTTCTGCTCAAATAGAGTCTCTTCATTTCTCTTTTAAGTTGCGATTTTATTTGGTTTATGAAATTATCAATAGTGTAGATTTCAGGTATGGATTTTAAAAAATTCCTTATAGATTATAAACTTGAGGTATATGTTAATACGTTCACAATGTTTAAGTTAATTTTGTATTATGATTTGGTCGATCATTTGTAAAGTGACGTATCACTGATAAAAATTAGAAGACTAGAGACTGTCTAATCTGACAGTTGTCTAGATATGTCAAAACTGGAAGAGGCAATCCATTTTCTACGACACTTCTCCGAGGAAACTGTATGTGCCCAGAGGATTCGGTGACATTAATCTTCATACAACTCAACTCAACTCAACTTTTAGAGAAAAATGTCCAGAAAGTGATTTTAGAATTTTTAATTAGTTCACCCCATTCTCCTTTTTATATTTCTCAAGATTTAGAGATTTTTATAAGGTTTATATCGGTACTTTTATGTAGATATGATATTTAACCTTCTGACTGTCGAGGTCTGAAACTTAAGGTAAGCCTGTACAAAGAGTATGTTGTTGTTGCATAGGCCACTTGGTCTAACCAAGCATGATTGAGCCGGAGACTAGTCTTATTAACGCAAGGGGCTGCGCCTTTCGTATTGACGTGCACTTCAAGGGTGAAAGTACGACTTATACTCAAGTGAGTTCTCGTAATTTTGAAGCAGGGACCGAGCAGTAGACCCATAGGCTTGGCTTGCCCCCCTCCCCCCAGAGGTATTGATTGAGAGCTTGGAGGACATTGTGACCACAAACAAATTTTACGTGCTCCAGTCATCTTTAACGAATACGGCGAATCTTAAGCCGACTTGGGCTTCGAAATACTGTAATTACGAGAGCTTTGACTTTGCCGACTGATGTACTGAGGCTCACAAAATGTATAGACACAGGAAGGAGGGAAGGCACCGTAGAGAATGTAGACACAGAAGTAAAATAAATTATCTCCAAGAGCCTTGAGAATTAAACAACTTTACAGGCTTCTGGTCAAATTCAGTTTCTGCATTCCTCTGTTGCGATTGGATTTGGTTTATGAAATTATCAATTTTGTATATTTCAGGTATGGATTTTTAATAATTCCTTATAGATTATATACTTGAGGTATATGTTAATACGTTCACAATGCTTAAGTTAATTTTGTACTATGATAAGGTCGATCATTTGTAAAGCGACGTATCACTGATAAAAATTAGAAGGCTAGAGACGATCTAATCTGAAAATTGTCTAGATATGTCAAAACTGGAAGAGGTAATCCATTTTCTACGACATTTCTCCGAGAAAACTGTACGTGCCCAGAAGATTCGGTACCATTAATTTTTATACAACTCAACTCAACTTTTAAAGAAAAGTGTCCAGA
Source organism: Pardosa pseudoannulata (assembly GCA_032207245.1). NCBI lineage: Eukaryota > Metazoa > Arthropoda > Arachnida > Araneae > Lycosidae > Pardosa > Pardosa pseudoannulata. The sequence goes on along the minus strand of CM063499.1, from coordinate 29,222,207 downwards.
AAATGATTTCAGAATTTTCAATTAGTTTACCCCATTCTCCTTTTTTTTACTTCTCAAGATTTAGAGGTTTTTATAAGGTTTATATCGGTACTTTTATGTAAATATGCTATTTAACTCTCTGACTGTCGAGGTCTGGAACTTAAGATTGGGCTGTACACAGAATATACACACAGGAAGAAGGGAAGGCACCGTAGAGATAATGTAGACACACAAGAGAAAGAAGTGATCTGCGAGAGCCTTGAAAGTAAAATTACTTTACAGGTTTCTACTCAAATTCAGTTTCTTCATTCATGTTGTAATTTTGTTTCTGAAATAATCAATTTTGTAGATTTCAGATATGGATTTTTAAAAATTCCTTGAAGATTATATACTTGAGGTATATGCTAATACGTTTTATAATGTTTAAGTTAATTTTGTATTATGATCTATATTAAATTTTAGATAGCCAAACAGTTAACTGCTAATGGATTTGAACATTAGTTTGATCGAGAGACAGAGTGTGTATCATTCTTTAGATTAAATGGTAATTGGAAGGTCCACCGCTGTGACGTCATCACGCCAAGACAGCGTATAACAAAACGTCAATAGGTGTTGATCACACAGATGGTGACTCCTGTAAGAAGGTTTCGTTGCCAAATCTCTTGAGATCATTTATATTTTAACCTAATATTGCGCACTTCCCTGTTTAGCTTCTACTGGCCATATTGGATTCCATTTACTCAATCCCCTATATAATAAAAGTCTAAGTTATTTATCCGTCTGTCCTCGAATTTATTAAGCGGTTACATCTTAAAGCCGATTCCGAACTGCTAAGAACATCCATGCCACACTGGGATTCAAACCCACGAACTCTGGTACTGAAGCCTAGCTCTCTAACTGTTCGGCCTTCCTTAGGCGGCGTTTTAGTTATTGTTTTAAAGCTTTTGTAAGGAATCAGGAAATATTATGAAATGAGTTTATTGATTTTTTTAAAATACCGATAGTGCTGTGAAATATTCTATATTTCCCCCAAAATTTAGCCTCGTCTCAAGGAATGTTAGATTCGTCTTTTGCAGAATTGTACTTGATTTCTCCGAATTGTGAGGGAAATGTTTGGCTTGGAGTATACTTTTTTTGCAATATGAGACCTATTGCTTAAAGCCGATTCCAAACGGCTACTAACATCCATGCCACACTGGGATTCGAATCCACGAACTCAGCCCTTCGAGAGAGGAGTGGAAGCGAAGATTGCGCCTAACGGGAGAAAGGCTGGGAGGGGTTGGAAAGTCTTGTCTGAGGAGGTTGTTCTTGGACGGTTCGAATTTCAAAGACACTTCAGATTGAGAGCATAGTTTGGTTTCTTTCGAGATATGTTCGCTTTTGCCCGAACGGAGACTTTTGAATGCTTGTATTACAATTATAAGTGTAAATTATTGTATACAAGTATAAATATTGGGAAGACACTTCAGATTGAGAGCATAGTTTGGTTTCTTTCGAGATATGTTCGCTTTTGCCCGAACGGAGATTTTTGAATGCTTGTATTACAATTATAAGTGTAAATTATTGTATACAAGTATAAATATTGGGAAGACACTTCAGATTGAGAGCATAGTTTGGTTTCTTTCGAGATATGTTCGCTTTTGCCCGAACGGAGACTTTTGAATGCTTGTATTACAATTATAAGTGTAAATTATTGTATACAAGTATAAATATTGTGAAGACACTTCAGATTGAGAGCATAGTTTGGTTTCTTTCGAGATATGTTCGCTTTTGCCCGAACGGAGACTTTTGAATGCTTGTATTACAATTATAAGTGTAAATTATTGTATACAAGTATAAATATTGTGAAGACACTTCAGATTGAGAGCATAGTTTGGTTTCTTTCGAGATATGTTCGCTTTTGCCCGAACGGAGACTTTTGAATGCTTGTATTACAATTATAAGTGTAAATTATTGTATACAAGTATAAATATTGTGAAGACACTTCAGATTGAGAGCATAGTTTGGTTTCTTTCGAGATATGTTCGCTTTTGCCCGAACGGAGACTTTTGAATGCTTGTATTACAATTATAAGTGTAAATTATTGTATACAAGTATAAATATTGTGAAGACACTTCAGATTGAGAGCATAGTTTGGTTTCTTTCGAGATATGTTCGCTTTTGCCCGAACGGAGACTTTTGAATGCTTGTATTACAATTATAAGTGTAAATTATTGTATACAAGTATAAATATTGTGAAGACACTTCAGATTGAGAGCATAGTTTGGTTTCTTTCGAGATATGTTCGCTTTTGCCCGAACGGAGACTTTTGAATGCTTGTATTACAATTATAAGTGTAAATTATTGTATACAAGTATAAATATTGTGAAGACACTTCAGATTGAGAGCATAGTTTGGTTTCTTTCGAGATATGTTCGCTTTTGCCCGAACGGAGATTTTTGAATGCTTGTATTACAATTATAAGTGTAAATTATTGTATACAAGTATAAATATTGTGAAGACACTTCAGATTGAGAGCATAGTTTGGTTTCTTTCGAGATATGTTCGCTTTTGCCCGAACGGAGATTTTTGAATGCTTGTATTACAATTATAAGTGTAAATTATTGTATACAAGTATAAATATTGTGAAGACACTTCAGATTGAGAGCATAGTTTGGTTTCTTTCGAGATATGTTCGCTTTTGCCCGAACGGAGACTTTTGAATGCTTGTATTACAATTATAAGTGTAAATTATTGTATACAAGTATAAATATTGTGAAGACACTTCAGATTGAGAGCATAGTTTGGTTTCTTTCGAGATATGTTCGCTTTTGCCCGAACGGAGACTTTTGAATGCTTGTATTACAATTATAAGTGTAAATTATTGTATACAAGTATAAATATTGTGAAGACACTTCAGATTGAGAGCATAGTTTGGTTTCTTTCGAGATATGTTCGCTTTTGCCCGAACGGAGACTTTTGAATGCTTGTATTACAATTATAAGTGTAAATTATTGTATACAAGTATAAATATTGTGAAGACACTTCAGATTGAGAGCATAGTTTGGTTTCTTTCGAGATATGTTCGCTTTTGCCCGAACGGAGATTTTTGAATGCTTGTATTACAATTATAAGTGTAAATTATTGTATACAAGTATAAATATTGTGAAGACACTTCAGATTGAGAGCATAGTTTGGTTTCTTTCGAGATATGTTCGCTTTTGCCCGAACGGAGACTTTTGAATGCTTGTATTACAATTATAAGTGTAAATTATTGTATACAAGTATAAATATTGTGAAGACACTTCAGATTGAGAGCATAGTTTGGTTTCTTTCGAGATATGTTCGCTTTTGCCCGAACGGAGACTTTTGAATGCTTGTATTACAATTATAAGTGTAAATTATTGTATACAAGTATAAATATTGTGAAGACACTTCAGATTGAGAGCATAGTTTGGTTTCTTTCGAGATATGTTCGCTTTTGCCCGAACGGAGACTTTTGAATGCTTGTATTACAATTATAAGTGTAAATTATTGTATACAAGTATAAATATTGTGAAGACACTTCAGATTGAGAGCATAGTTTGGTTTCTTTCGAGATATGTTCGCTTTTGCCCGAACGGAGACTTTTGAATGCTTGTATTACAATTATAAGTGTAAATTATTGTATACAAGTATAAATATTGTGAAGACACTTCAGATTGAGAGCATAGTTTGGTTTCTTTCGAGATATGTTCGCTTTTGCCCGAACGGAGATTTTTGAATGCTTATATTACAATTATAAGTGTAAATTATTGTATACAAGTATAAATATTGTGAAGACACTTCAGATTGAGAGCATAGTTTGGTTTCTTTCGAGATATGTTCGCTTTTGCCCGAACGGAGATTTTTGAATGCTTATATTACAATTATAAGTGTAAATTATTGTATACAAGTATAAATATTGTGAAGACACTTCAGATTGAGAGCATAGTTTGGTTTCTTTCGAGATATGTTCGCTTTTGCCCGAACGGAGACTTTTGAATGCTTGTATTACAATTATAAGTGTAAATTATTGTATACAAGTATAAATATTGTGAAGACACTTCAGATTGAGAGCATAGTTTGGTTTCTTTCGAGATATGTTCGCTTTTGCCCGAACGGAGATTTTTGAATGCTTGTATTACAATTATAAGTGTAAATTATTGTATACAAGTATAAATATTGTGAAGACACTTCAGATTGAGAGCATAGTTTGGTTTCTTTCGAGATATGTTCGCTTTTGCCCGAACGGAGATTTTTGAATGCTTGTATTACAATTATAAGTGTAAATTATTGTATACAAGTATAAATATTGGGAAGACACTTCAGATTGAGAGCATAGTTTGGTTTCTTTCGAGATATGTTCGCTTTTGCCCGAACGGAGATTTTTGAATGCTTGTATTACAATTATAAGTGTAAATTATTGTATACAAGTATAAATATTGGGAAGACACTTCAGATTGAGAGCATAGTTTGGTTTCTTTCGAGATATGTTCGCTTTTGCCCGAACGGAGATTTTTGAATGCTTGTATTACAATTATAAGTGTAAATTATTGTATACAAGTATAAATATTGTGAAGACACTTCAGATTGAGAGCATAGTTTGGTTTCTTTCGAGATATGTTCGCTTTTGCCCGAACGGAGATTTTTGAATGCTTGTATTACAATTATAAGTGTAAATTATTGTATACAAGTATAAATATTGTGAAGACACTTCAGATTGAGAGCATAGTTTGGTTTCTTTCGAGATATGTTCGCTTTTGCCCGAACGGAGATTTTTGAATGCTTGTATTACAATTATAAGTGTAAATTATTGTATACAAGTATAAATATTGAAGACACTTCAGATTGAGAGCATAGTTTGGTTTCTTTCGAGATATGTTCGCTTTTGCCCGAACGGAGATTTTTGAATGCTTGTATTACAATTATAAGTGTAAATTATTGTATACAAGTATAAATATTGTGAAGACACTTCAGATTGAGAGCATAGTTTGGTTTCTTTCGAGATATGTTCGCTTTTGCCCGAACGGAGACTTTTGAATGCTTGTATTACAATTATAAGTGTAAATTATTGTATACAAGTATAAATATTGTGAAGACACTTCAGATTGAGAGCATAGTTTGGTTTCTTTCGAGATATGTTCGCTTTTGCCCGAACGGAGACTTTTGAATGCTTGTATTACAATTATAAGTGTAAATTATTGTATACAAGTATAAATATTGTGAAGACACTTCAGATTGAGAGCATAGTTTGGTTTCTTTCGAGATATGTTCGCTTTTGCCCGAACGGAGACTTTTGAATGCTTGTATTACAATTATAAGTGTAAATTATTGTATACAAGTATAAATATTGTGAAGACACTTCAGATTGAGAGCATAGTTTGGTTTCTTTCGAGATATGTTCGCTTTTGCCCGAACGGAGACTTTTGAATGCTTGTATTACAATTATAAGTGTAAATTATTGTATACAAGTATAAATATTGTGAAGACACTTCAGATTGAGAGCATAGTTTGGTTTCTTTCGAGATATGTTCGCTTTTGCCCGAACGGAGACTTTTGAATGCTTGTATTACAATTATAAGTGTAAATTATTGTATACAAGTATAAATATTGTGAAGACACTTCAGATTGAGAGCATAGTTTGGTTTCTTTCGAGATATGTTCGCTTTTGCCCGAACGGAGACTTTTGAATGCTTGTATTACAATTATAAGTGTAAATTATTGTATACAAGTATAAATATTGTGAAGACACTTCAGATTGAGAGCATAGTTTGGTTTCTTTCGAGATATGTTCGCTTTTGCCCGAACGGAGATTTTTGAATGCTTATATTACAATTATAAGTGTAAATTATTGTATACAAGTATAAATATTGTGAAGACACTTCAGATTGAGAGCATAGTTTGGTTTCTTTCGAGATATGTTCGCTTTTGCCCGAACGGAGATTTTTGAATGCTTGTATTACAATTATAAGTGTAAATTATTGTATACAAGTATAAATATTGTGAAGACACTTCAGATTGAGAGCATAGTTTGGTTTCTTTCGAGATATGTTCGCTTTTGCCCGAACGGAGATTTTTGAATGCTTGTATTACAATTATAAGTGTAAATTATTGTATACAAGTATAAATATTGTGAAGACACTTCAGATTGAGAGCATAGTTTGGTTTCTTTCGAGATATGTTCGCTTTGCCCGAACGGAGATTTTGAATGCTTGTATTACAATTATAAGTGTAAATTATTGTATACAAGTATAAATATTGTGAAGACACTTCAGATTGAGAGCATAGTTTGTTTCTTTCGAGATAATCGCTTTTGCCCGAACGAGATTTTTGAATGCTTGTATTACAATTATAAGTGTATTATGTATACAAGTATAAATATTGTGAAGACACTTCAGATTGAGAGCATAGTTTGGTTTCTTTCGAGATATGTTCGCTTTTGCCCGAACGGAGATTTTTGAATGCTTGTATTACAATTATAAATATTATTGTATACAAGTATAAATATTGTGAAGTAAAATGTGTATAATTGTGAACGTAGAAACAAAATTAAAAAAAAAATCATGATGCTCGTCTAGACTTACTTACTACGTTACAGTTCTTAAAATTTTTTCGAGGCATCCCTGCATGATCGATTCGAAAACCTCGGAAGCATATTTTGAGAAACCCTACTATAGGATGCTATTTTTCCTTTATGAAAAAATATTGAGAAAATTATATTACATTCTAATTTTTTTGCAAGAAATTTCGGTGAATTCTTTTTATAACGCATATAAAATAGTTTAATAAACATAAATTTTTAAAAAAGGAAAAGATAGCATCCTATAAAAATTGCTAATTTATCACGTGGTATAATATTAAAAAAAAATTTTCCCCAATGATTAGCATAGAGTGAGAGGAATCCAATATAGCACATACAGAATCACCTTAAAACGTGTGTGACTAGAGTTTGTAATCTCACTAAATCACATTTTGCGAAAAATTGATCTCGAATTAATAAAGCTCTAATATAAGAAAAAAAAATTAAGTATACTGTAAATCAGAATCACAATTTACAAACCATATACCTACTTTTTTTGTTGATTACCTTTTATCGTAAGGAGTTACATCAAGTAAATACTTACATATGTGGGTTGGATAATTAGCGTGTGAAATCTTATTGTGAAAGAATTTAGTCAGTGCTGGCCCTAGAATTTCTACCGAATGGGTAACCCAAAAAATTCCGCCCTCTCCAGCTTCAAAAACTTTAAAATTTCTCAAAAAAAAAAAAAAAAAAAAAAAAAAAACGTGATCATGTCATGACCAGAAAAATGGCAAGTAGTGGAATTGAGATAACAACACTAAAAGGATTTACAGAAAAATGATTTATTAAAAAACAAAATATTTAGTTTTAACGATCTAACTAAAACTTATACACATGCATTGACCCCTTGCACTATTTTTTACAAGTCTGACTCGTGAAAAATTTAGGCCAAACTTGAATATCACGAGTCAGGCTCATAATCGACATTTCGGGGCAAACATGAATATGACGAGCCGTACTCGTGGTCTTCATCTCGGGAGAAACAAGAGCGTCCGAAGGGGCTCTTATCTCTTCTTTTTTCTTCTTTATATGAATAAGTAGTTTATATATTCTCTCCTAATGTAGTTTACGTGCTACTTAGGATATATTGTTGCAGTCCAGATAAGATGTGAAAACTATGCAAAGATATGCACTTAGCGTGACTATGAAGGCTTAAGTTGTTCTTCAGTCGTTTCTAACTATTCCATTACACGAGGTGCACGAGCCGCGGTAGGCAACGCTCTCGTAACTGGAGGGTGGTTGCGGTTGGACCCCGAGGTGGTCTAACCCTCTAAGCGGTTCACACGTACAATTCCGCCAAACCGATGGTGTCTTCAAAGCGGTTGTCACGTACAATTTTCGACTTCCAAAAACGTTCCGAAAATGAATGTATTGTACATTTCTGCCAGTGTTTTCCCCCATGGAGTTTTTAGGTAGGGGGTCAGGTCGATTGTTTAGGAACTGCACCCATACTCCCTGAGGCACAAAGACGCTGATAGCTTTTCAGGGTTTGTAAATCTCTATTTCGAAGTATTTCGTAACAGATGTATCTCTATTTGCACCACTAGTAAATAGCTTGGATGACTTTTGTAAAAAAAAATATAAATCATTCTCTTAAAGAATATTTTTATTTGTACTTTTAGAATCCATTATTTCTTATGGAATGATCTTCGAGACTTGACGAGCTTTATGTGTATTAAAAATTAACAATCTATAATGTCTATTTATATATCTATTTATAACCGGAAGTAAAGGGACAGTAACGAGGGTGGGTTTCCCGTATTTCAATCTAGTCGACAAAGGCTGAAGTAAAAAAATCATAGAACACTTTGGTCACTGACACAATAAAACTTAAGTGTATTTTTTGGAGACTTTTTTTTCCTCGGTGTGTTCCACTCGGAGGGCTAAGAAAAAAAAATGGAATATACCGATATCTTCTGGAATGATTCATAGTTTAGTAAAATGCGCTAACATTTCCATTGAGTGAATTAAAAAACGTTTTCTTTAGAGAGAGAATCCAAACACAGCATAAAGTGTATAGAAATCGACTCTATAAAAATAAGAAAGAACGTTGTGAAACGTATGGTAAAAAACGCATGTATAGAACACATGGTTGTGTATTTGCATAGAATTTACAAATTTTTTGTAAGTACAGTGTGTCCATAATTCAACTTCCATACGTTAAAGTGGTTTACAGTCGGAACTATTGTTTAGAATTTATGAAAGGTTGTGTAGTACATTGTTGGAAAGGTTTATCGATAAAAAAATCGATACAAATTTTCATTCGGTAGTAACCGCATTTCTTCATATGCAAATTTATTTTAGTTAAATGTCAGCCGTTGCATAAATGAACTTTCACGGTTAGCTCCGAGACTCTGACACTGATTAGTACTGCTCAAAATGTTATGTCTTGGTAAGTCGGTTGTAATGAAATATGACGTAATATATATAGTAAAATACTCGAATTTATTTTAATATCTTGAGTAGGTTTGGTTTGGTTTGTTTTGGAGCACTACGGTCTACTGTTTTGCACACGAGGACTAATGAGACTGGAACCTACTGCTTAAAGCCGATTCCGAACGGCTACGAACATCCATGTCACAGTGGGATTCGAACCCAGGAACTCCGGTACCGATGATCAGCGCCCTAACCAATCAGCCAGCGTTCGGTAATATTTTGTTTAAATATATTTTTATCATTCGAGTTGAATGAATAAATGTTCAGTCATTAAAATGAATTTTCTTGATATCCCATTTTCACCATTCTATAGTTACGTGTATGGCACATCTATACGTTATCCCTTTTTCTATAAAGTATTTAATATTTCCAATATATATTTTTAATGAAGCAAATACATCACCCAAGGAAGCATTTTGCAAAATTATAGAATTTCCGCTTCTTCTTTACATGTTTTAAAAAGTCCAGAGTAGCAAATCTCCCATCTTTGACGTGCCGAAATGTACTTCTAGTGACGCCATTAGAAAATCTAGTGTGTACATGATCGCCGTGAGTAGCAGCCTAAAAGCCTTTCACACACAATTTTTATGCAAGATGGAGTTTTGCCACAAATTAGCCTTCTTGTTAAGAATGTTACAGAAGAACTTGTCATCAGATGTTACCTTCCGAACGTGTGACCACCCGATAACCAGAGCTCAACTTTGCGACTTTTAGCTTTGGGAGTATTTGAAACATCTGTGGTGCCGGCAAAGATGCACACAGATTAATTTTAATCCTAATTTCAAGTTTTTTATGCAAACTGTTCTCGTTAATTATTCATTTATCTTTTGTAGAATAAATGTTGTGGCAACGGCGACAGAAGAAGATTCATTTTATTCTCTTGCAGTCTAATGCGCTGTGTATATAACGAGATGTGTTAAAGTTTGATCGTTGTTGTCTTTTTTTCCGTAATAAAATGCTTGTTCGTTTTAAGCTCTGAATTTTTATTACCTGCTGCACAGTTACGTGGGGGTATCAGACCAACACCCCACCACATAAAAGTGGCACAAAATATAAGGCTGACTCCATATACATCAGAAGATTGCGTGTTCAAATCACGTCCGGGTCACCACTTTTATGTGGTGGGGTGTTGGTCTGATACCCCCACGTAACTGTGCAGCAGGTAATAAAAATTCAGAGCTTAAAACGAACAAGCATTTTATTACGGAAAAAAAGACAACAACGATCAAACTTTAACACATCTCGTTATATACACAGCGCATTAGACTGCAAGAGAATAAAATGAATCTTCTTCTGTCGCCGTTGCCACAACATTTATTCTACAAAAGATAAATGAATAATTAACGAGAACAGTTTGCATAAAAAACTTGAAATTAGTATTAAAGTTAATCTGTGTGCATCTTTGTCGGCACCACACATCTAATCAGTCTTGAAAAACCAAGCCTCAGCATTTCGCCGAAACATGAGAACATACAGTGTTCCATCGCCACTTCGCGCTTCCTGTTTTGCGGCTTCAGGGCTTCACGGATTTTTCCAAAATATTCATGAAAAAATAAAAATGAAAAAATATAACCATGTCGACAGCCACATTGAGGGAAGGAGCATTGTTTCATGTTGATGAGCGCAGAGAAGGATCCCTTATTTCAAACAAGAGTTGAGATGAGTACATACCACGGGCTATTGAGATGACAAAGTCTGCAAGTGAGGAAGAAAATGAAGAGGAAGACGAAGAACAAACTGGAAAGCTTGGCCTTACCCTGGAGAATCTGCAACAATTGTGTAACATGGCAAGAATTTGCAGAAGACATTGACGGCAATATAGTTCGAGCTATCGAGTTCAGCAATCGTGTTGACGGGGTTATGTCCTTGTACAGGGGAATTTCGAAGGAAAAGGAAAAACAAAGACAACAACTACCCATCACCATGTTTCTCTCCAAGGTAAAGCCTCCTAGCTCTACTAGCCTGCGTTTTCAGCACAAGAGTCTCCGAGGCAGCCTAAAACTTCCATGAGTCAAGTGAGTGTTGTAAATTTGCGATGTGAGAACAAGAGATGAGGTAACAGAAAAGTGTTCACTCACCTCCACAACACATCTGCATCGGGAACACGGTATAAGAAACAGAAACTTGAAGTAAATTCCACAAACGTATTCATATTGAATGAAATTTATAAGATGATTAAAAATTCAGACATTCAGTACTCGAGAACACTGCCTTTCACTTTAAGATGATTTTATTATTAACATTACGACAGCAACACAGTAAACAACATCAACAACTACACATGCAACATAGACAAGAAAGAAAACTATACTAGTACTACAAAAGCTCCTCTAGCGCCACCTATATATATAATAAAATGAAAGAGAAGAATTGGTGGATTACGATTAAAACCTATATCGAATCTTAACAGTGAGAACCTCTCCTCCGCCACCAACACAAGACTCTTCGCCTCTCTCAGAAAGCAATGTTGATTAATGTTTATTACTCTATACGGTTTTGTAATTAACCTTATTAATTAGCACTGACACGTTTAAGTAAATACGTATACTGTTGTAATTTTTGTCTTAAATGTGTAAAGTATAAATATTGTTTACATATTAAAAACATTCGTGTACCCCCATACACGAAAATTCCAAGGGGCAAATCCTACTTCGGGTTTTCAATATTCGCGGAAGTTTCTGGTCCCCATTAACCGCGAAAAATAAGGGATCACTGTATAGAGACGCTCTCAATTCTCTATCATAAGGCCCATGCTATGAATAAGAATTCCACGCCGCCCGACCTGTTGTTAAGCCGCTATCCCCGCGCAGCTGAGTTTCTCTTCGGCTTACAATCCTCTATACGTCCACTGTTGTTCGACCAGCTCGCCGGGAGGGGTCGACCTTGGTCTTTACCCGCCTGCCTCGCCGGAGCATTCGCGGCTAATTTGTCACACGCGAATATTGCATTCTTCTCCATTAAAGAGAAGTTTGGCCGTCATTGCAGAGGACGAAGCATTGTTTTTGCTTGCATCGATTTTTTTCGCTTTCTCGTAGCCTGAATATGTGAGTAGAAGGAATTGCGTAATCGCTTACCCATCAAGATTTTAGATTGACATCGGAATTTTATTTTTAATTTGATACATGCTCCTAATGTTCCCCAAAGCATACTACATAGATTACAAAAGTAAGTAAAATTACAAAAAAATGAACAAAAAATTTAAATAGGGTTCTGGTAATATGAAAGAGCAGATTTTACATCCAGTTCAACAGTCACTAAATTAACCCTTTCATGCCCGAGTCATTTCTGATGATTACATAAAGATGCAAATCTAAGTTATTATGGAGGATTATTGCATAGAATAAAGTAAATATGAAATTTAAACAACTCTGAAAACTACAGAACATTATTTTGGTTATCAGGAGCATCTCAGAAAGCCCAAAGTTCAACAGTCACTAAATTAACCCTTTCATGCCCGAGTCATTTCTGCTGATTACATATAGATGCAAACCTAAGTTATTGTGGATGATTATTGCATAGAATAAAGTAAATATGAAATTTAAACAAATCTGAATACTACAGAACATCATTTTGGTTATCAGTAGCGTCTCAGCAAGCCCAGAGTTCAACAGTCACTAAATTAACCCCTTCATGTCCGAGTCATTTCTGCTGATTACATATAGATGCAAACCTAAGTTATTGTGGATGATTATTACATAGAGTACAGTAAATATGAAATTTAAACAAATCTGAATACTACAGAACATCATTTTGGTTATCAGTAGCGTCTCAGCAAACCCAAAGTTCAACAGTCACTAAATTAACCCTTTCATGCCCGAGTCATTTCTGCTGATTACATATAGATACAAACCTAAGTTATTGCGGATGATTATTACATAGAATAAAGTAATATGAAATTTAAACAACTCTAAATACTACAGAACATTATTTTGGTTATCAGGAACGTCTCAGCAAGCCCAAAGTTCAACAGTCACTAAATTAACCTTTCATGCCCGAGTCATTTCTGCCGATTACATATAGATGCAAACCTAAGTTATTGTGGATGATTATTGCATAGAATAAAGTAAATATGAAATTTAAACAACTCTGAATACTACAGAACATCATTTTGGTTATCAGTAGCGTCTCAGCAAACCCAAAGTTCAACAGTCACTAAATTAACCTCTTCATGTCCGAGTCATTTCTGCTGGTTACATATAGATGCAAACCTAAGTTATTGTGGATGATTATTACATAGAGTACAGTAAATATGAAATTTAAACAAATCTGAATACTACAGAACATCATTTTGGTTATCAGTAGCGTCTCAGCAAGCCCAAAGTTCAACAGTCACTAAATTAACCTTTCATGCCCGAGTCATTTCTGCCGATTACATATAGATGCAAACCTAAGTTATTGTGGATGATTATTACATAGAATAAAGTAAATATGAAATTTAAACAACTCGGAATACTACAGAACATCATTTTGGCTATCAGGAACGTCTCAGCAAGCCCAAAGTTCAACAGTCACTTAATTAACCTTTCATGCCCGAGTCATTTCTGCTGATTACATATTGATGTAAACTTAAGTTATTGTGGATGATTATTACAAAGAATAAAGTAAATATGAAATTTAAACAACTCGGAATACTACAGAGCATCATTTTGGCTATCAGGAGCGTCTCAGCAAGCCCAAAGTTCAACAGTCACTAAATTAACCTTTCATGCCCGAGTCATTTCTGCCGATTACATATAGATGCAAACCTAAGTTATTGTGGATGATTATTACATAGAATAAAGTAAATATGAAATTTAAACAACTCTGAATACTACAGAACATCATTTTGGTTATCAGTAGCGTCTCAGCAAGCCCAGAGTTCAACAGTCACTAAATTAACCCCTTCATGTCCGAGTCATTTCTGCTGATTACATATAGATGCAAACCTAAGTTATTGTGGATGATTATTACATAGAGTACAGTAAATATGAAATTTAAACAAATCTGAATACTACAGAACATCATTTTGGTTATCAGTAGCGTCTCAGCAAGCCCAGAGTTCAACAGTCACTAAATTAACCTCTTCATGTCCGAGTCATTTCTGCTGGTTACATATAGATGCAAACCTAAGTTATTGTGGATGATTATTACATAGAGTACAGTAAATATGAAATTTAAACAAATCTGAATACTACAGAACATCACTTTGGTTATCAGTAGCGTCTCAGAAAGCCCAAAGTTCAAGAGTCACTAAATTAACCCTTTCATGCCCGAGTCATTTCTGCTGATTACATATAGTTGCAAACCTAAGTTATTGTGGATGATTATTACATAGAATAAAGTAAATATGAAATTTAAACAACTCTGAAAACTACAGAACATCATTTGGTTATCAGTAGCGTCTCAGAAAGCCCAAAGTTCAACAGTCACTAAATTAACCTCTTCATGTCCGAGTCATTTCTGCTGGTTACATATAGATGCAAACCTAAGTTATTGTGGATGATTATTGCATAGAATAAAGTAAATATGAAATTTAAATAAATCTGAAAACTACAGAACATTATTTTGGTTATCAGGAGCATCTCAGAAAGCCCAAAGTTTAACAGTCACTAAATTAACCCTTTCATGCCCGAGTCATTTCTGCTGATTACATATAGATGCAAACCTAAGTTATTGTGGATGATTATTACATAGAATAAAGTAAATATGAAATTTAAACAACTCTGAAAACTACAGAACATTATTTTGGTTATCAGGAGCATCTCAGAAAGCCCAAAGTTTAACAGTCACTAAATTAACCCTTTCATGCCCGAGTCATTTCTGCTGATTACATATAGATGCAAACCTAAGTTATTGTGGATTATATTACATAGAATAAAGTAAATATGAAATTTAAACAACTCTGAATACTACAGAACATCATTTTGGTTATCAGTAGTGTCTCAGCAAGCCCAAAGTTCAACAGTCACTAAATTAACCCTTTCATGCCCGAGTCATTTCTGCTGATTACATATAGATACAAACCTAAGTTATTGCGGATGATTATTACATAGAATAAAGTAATATGAAATTTAAACAACTCTAAATACTATAGAACATCATTTTGGCTATCAGGAACGTCTCAGCAAGCCCAAAGTTCAACAGTCACTTAATTAACCTTTCATGCCCGAGTCATTTCTGCTGATTACATATTGATGTAAACTTAAGTTATTGTGGATGATTATTACATATAATAAAGTAAATATGAAATTGAAACAAATCTGAATACTACAGAACATCATTTTGGTTATCAGTAGCGTCTCAGAAAGCCCAAAGTTCAAGAGTCACTAAATTAACCCTTTCATGTCCGAGTCATTTCTGCTGATTACATATAGATGCAAACCTTACGGCCGGTTTCACCAAAGTCGTTTAACGGCTAACCACGATTAACCCATATCGCCAACCAATTGTGGAAAGCAGTTCTCTGTTTAAACAGAAGTTAATCGCGGTTAGCCGTTAAACGACTTTGGTAAAACCGGCCCCTTGACAGTTTCAACTTTTCCAGAATTCGGTCAAAAAAATGTTACATTTTTTTATTGCATTTTTTTTTCATTTTACATTTTTAAGTAAATATATGTTATTAAAATTAACAGTTCTAATATTTTTAAGCATTTAGTACAACTTTTTTTCTTTCTATGAAAGCATCATAGAACAGAAGTTTACCTTTAGTCTCGTCGATATCCAAGTTAATTTTTGGAATTCCAGTGAAAGCAAATCTAGGAGGCGGATCCGAAGGATTATCACAATTAATTTAAAAAAATTGTCTTGCTTGACTGATTCCATCTGTACTACTATCAGAGTCACTACTATCCAGGTCATCTAGTAAACTTTCGCTATTATCATTTACAGATAATTCAGTTTCTGATTCCGAGTCACAGTTCGAATCACAAGAAATTAGCTCCATACGCTCTGAATTATCCATTATTTAAAAGTAAAAATATATTATTCAACTCTTACATCAATAAAATTATCAGGCGATTAGTAAAATATAACCAGAAAGCTATACACTGAAAGATAACAATTCGTCTTCTGATACAAAACAGGCGAAAAAACCCGCGCTTTTGAATCAATCAGAGTAGAAAATACAATAAACAGCAAAATATCATTTACTGGACAACTATCGCTATCTATACGAATAATTTGTTTCTAAAATTGGAAAAAATAAGACCGAATCAATGCAAGCGAAATAGAAATCAGATTGCCCGTACGCCGTACGGGTAAATCAGTAAAGGCCCGAAAGCTGTTCCCGTACGGCGTACGGGCAAAACAGGGAAGGGGTTAAACACAAGTGGTTGTAGAAGAATATTGCATAGAATAAAGTAAATACGAAGTATAAACAATTCTGAATACTCTAGCACGCCATTTTGGTTACCAGCTATCCTTTTAAGCATCATATAATGTCATTTATAAAAAAGAAAAACATCGTGAAAAAATATTTGTAAAGGAATTTTATAATTAATAAAGCAATTTGTCATGATTTCAGTCTATATACCTCCCGAAAAAATAAATTTATAAATGCTGATTGAAAAATCATAAAGTGTAAATACAAATGAAAGGTTTATAAATAACAGAAATTACCTAAAACTTTTGTAGGTTTTTCTGATCTGGCCATCTACCTACACTCAAAAGAAAACATAAAAATTCCATACTCTAATTTTTAAAGGTGTCTAAAAAATACACCGTACATTAAAGGGTTAAGATGAAAGAAATAACATTAGTATGGCCATTTAAAAAATTTGGGTTTGCTTAAAATCACCTGAAAAGTATTTGTACTTCATAAGCTGATAAATTCATGGGAAAATTCTTTTTCACTGTACATGGAAATGAAAGATATTGAGTATTACAGTCTAACATAATTTTATCCCTTGACACATGCTTCTAGTATGATGCCGGGACAGATATGAGATTGTAATTGAGAAGGTTTTCTTTACTGCTCTTAAACCTTTTTATTTTCTGACATTGTTAAGCCGACATGGCATGCTCTAAAAGAGGAAACGAGTTTACACGTTCAGGGTATTTTATCTAACGGTGATTCTTGACATTTTCTATCATAAAATCAATATACTAAAGATGAAAATGTGAAAAAGACAGTAAAATACTTTCGGAAACGTATTTTTAAATAATTTTTACCTTCAATTTGCACGTTTTCTGCTGTTTCACGATAGCTCAGTCGGCAAAGGCAATGCTCTCGTACCTGGAAAGTTGCGGGTTTGGAGTTCGAGTCGGCCTAAGATCCGCCGTTTTCGCTAAAGGTAATTGGGGCACCTAAAATAGGTTCGTGGGCACAATGTCCTCCAAGTGTCCTCGAATGAATACATCTGGAAGTGGCAGGCTAAGTCTTATGGGTCTTCTGTTTGGTTCCTGCTTCAAAATTACGAGGACCCACTTGAGCATAAGTTGTACTTTCACCCTTGTGGTGTTGGTTAAAAAGAAACCAAGAATCCTCCGGTTCAGTCATGCTTGGCTTGACCAAGGGGCATGAGACAACAACAACGTTTCCTGTAAATTCCTGTCATGGGTTTGTACGTATTTTTAAAACTACTCTGCGCAACAGCCCCTAGGAGGCCAGGGCCTTTATTGCCAATCTCTGTTTACGTGACCAAGGGCCCTGGGATGCGAAACATATGTTCCGGTTAGGTGGTCAACCTTCCGCGGCACCCCCAGTGTTTAGTCCCCAATCACGCTTGGTCCTCAGTTTCTCTACCCACTGAAGGGATGGATAAAAGGCTGAGTCAACCTTGCCCAGCCCGGGGATCGAACCTCGGACCTGTGTCGTGGGAGTGCGAAGAGCTACCCCAACGCAACTGGGCTTCATACTTATTTTTACATCGGTAAATTTTCCCAATAGTATAGTTTTTTGCTACAATATGCCAGCGAAACTTGGGTATTAAACCTGGACACCCAGCGATACCTTTGAAAGAAAAGTTCTAAGAGCTATCTTCGGACCTGTAAACGGTCAGGGGTGCTGGCGAACCAGATTTAATTTTGAACTATATAGGCTTTACAAAGAGCCTCGGGTTACGCAAGTCATTCGTAGCAATAAAGTGAGATGGCTTGGACCTATCTGGAGAACCCCTGATAACAATCCTACTAAACTGTACACTTTTAAAAACCATGAGGGATCCCGTACCAGAGGACGACCACCTACAAGATGGCTAGACGATGTTGAAATTGACCTCAAATCCCTGAAGATTAAGAACTGGAAAAGAGTTGCTCTAGACCGTTTGAGTTGGAGGAAGCATGCTGTCGAGGCAGCTAGGACTTATAATAGGTTGTTATGCTCATGAAGAAGAAGAAATTTTCCCAAACGAATTTAGTTTTTCTGTCTGCTTTATATGAGCACTAAACAAATATTTTATGTAATCCTCATTATATACATTACATTTCTCAAGAAAAGAGTTCTTTAGCTGGTTCAATAAAAGCTTTAATTCATGTTTCCGATCTATGTGTCATTTCAAAAGGCATTAAAAGATTTAAAGTTTCCAAAAAAGCAGTAATTCTTTTCGAAACACTCGCATTTCCGGGGAAAAGAATCATGTTTGTTTCACTAACATTCTAATATTAGAATTGGATTTTTGTTTGTTAGATTTGTCATATTGTCCTTTCCTAAAAAATAATCAATTGCAGTAGAACCGATGTCTTTAATTACTCCCGAATCAACTTCAGTTCATGAGTCAAGGTTACTACTAAAATCTTCATCTGGTTCTTCATTTTTTTAATTGAAAATTTCTTCTTCACTTGCGTTACTTCTTACAATGACTCATGCTTACATTCCTATGCATTCCACTTTTGATCCTTTTCATATTTAAAACAGAGATATTAACATACAGAATTTCAAAGGTGATGGGACTATTAAATTGGGCTTATAAATTAGCTTATATAGATATATATTAACATAGAGAATATATAGAGATTTTAACATACAGAATTGCCGAGATGATGGGACTATAAAATTGGACTTATAAATTTTCTCTTATAATGATTAGATATATAAATTAGCATATATAGATATATATTAACATATTGAATTTCCGAGATGATGGGACTATTAAATTGGACTTATAAATTTTCTCTTATAATAATTGTACATATAAATTAGCTTATATAGATATATATTAACATAGAGAATATATAGAGATTTTAACATACAGAATTGCCGAGATGATGGGACTATAAAATTGGACTTATAAATTTTCTCTTATAATAATTGGACATATAAATTAGTATATATAGATGTATATTAACATACAGAATACATAGAGATTGGTAAAATCTCTATGTATTAACATACAGAATTTTCGATATGATGGGACTATTAAATTGGACTTATAAATTTTCTCATAATAATTGGACATATAAATTAGCTTATATAGATATATATTAACATAGAGAATATATAGAGATTTTAACATACAGAATTGCCGAGATGATGGGACTATAAAATTGGACTTATAAATTTTCTCTTATAATAATTGGACATATAAATTAGCATACATAGATATATATTAACATACAGAATATATAGAGATATTAACATACTGAATTTCCGAGATGATGGGACTACTAAATTGGACATATCAATTTTCTCTTATAATGATTAGACATATAAATTAGCATATATAGATATATATTAACATACAGAATATATAGAGATATTAACATACTGAATTTCCGAGATGATGGGACTATTAAATTGGACTTATAAATTTTCTCTTATAATAATTGGACATATAAATTAGCATTTATAGATATATATTAACATACAGAATATATAGAGATTTTAACATACAGAATTTCCAAGATGATGGGACTATTAAATTGGACTTATAAATTTTCTCTTATAATAATTGGACATATAAATTAGCTTATATAGATATATATTAATATACAGAATATATAGAGATTTTAACATACAGAATTTTCGAGATGATGGGACTATTAAATTGGAGATATTAATTTTCTCTTATAATGATTAGACATATAAATTAGCATATATAGATATATATTAACATACTGAATTTCCGAGATGATGGGACTATTAAATTGGACGTATAAAGTTTCTGTTATAATAATTGTACATATAAATTAGCATATATAGATACATATTAACATACAGAATATATATAGATATTAACATACTGAATTTCTGAGATGATGGGACTATTAAATTGGACTTATAAATTTTCTCTTATATGAATTGGACATTCAAATTAGCTTATATAGATATATATTAACATACAGAATAGGGATTTTAACATACAGTACTTCCGAGTTGATGGGACTATTAAATTGGACTTATAAATTTTCTCTTATACATATAAATTAGCATATATAGATATATATTAACATACAGAATATATAGTATATAGAGATTTTAACATACAGAATTTCCGATATGATGGGACTATTTAATTGAAGTTACAAATTTTTTCTTATAATAATTGGACACATTAACTAGCATATATAGATACATATTAACATACAGATTTTAACATACAGAATTTCCGAGATGATGGGACTATTAAATTGTACTTATAAGTTTTCTGTTATAATAATTGTACATATAAATTAGCTTATATAGATATATCTTTACATACAGAATATATAGAGATTTTAAGATACAGAATTGGACTTAAAAATTTTCTCTTATAATGATTAGACATATAAAGTAGCATATATAGATATATATTAACATACTGAATTTCCGAGATGATGGGACTATTAAATTGGACATATCAATTTTCTCTTATAATGATTAAACATATAAATTAGCATATGTAGATATATATTAACATATTGAATTTCCGAGAAGATGGGACTATTAAATGTGGACTTATAATTTTTTATTATGATGGGACTTATAATTTTTTTCTTATAATAACTGGACTTATTAAATTTTAAAGATTTTTTTTGTGTAAGGAAATTAATATATACACTCAGGCAACTAAGATTTTTTTTTATTCTAGTAAGGATGAAAACAAAAACAAACTTGATCGGAAGCCCTATTTGCAAAGGGTGTGCCACGAGGCGCATCTATCATCTGTCAACCTATTATCGTGTCATTAGGCAGCATCACTCTCGACCACCTGTTGTTTAGACGTGCCATGGTTAGGCGGGAAGTCGACGAGAAAGCTGAAAAACATGGGTCCGACTAATGGCAGACACGAGATAAAAATGGTCGGAGTGGTAGTCGAGGTACAGGTTTATGAGGAAAGACTCCTTCGATTAAAAACTTGAGTCGTTTTTCATAAGTATAAACAGAAAATTAAAAATAATGTATCGTTGTACATGAAAATATTAAATTTTGTTTTACAAGCAGTCAGTACGACTCCTGTTAGCTTTCCAAATGATATCATTGCAAGTGTTAAATCAGAATTGGGTATCCTTATATTTTTGACACTTTTTATTAAAGTACTGATAGGTTATACATTATAAATATATATGTAATAATAAAATTCTATTCAAGTAAAATCCTAACTGCTGTGGTGTAGTACATTGCTGTTGTTATTTCAAAGCCATTAATAACCCAAATTTGCTTTATATCGTCTTTAATTATAGTAAAATGCCACTGAACTATATTACAATATTCAAATATAGAACAAAAGACAAGAAAATATGCTAAAAAATATATAAAAAATTAAAAAGTAAAAGAAGCACTCCACGTGCCAAACCTGAAGTTCACTCTTTTCATTCCTTTTGAACTACTTCAGCATCCCTATACTTTTTCCATTATCCTGTGCTGATGCGTTCGTTGTTCCATTGTCCTGTGGACAATGCGTCTTTCCCGGCTCTGTCCAGAAGGACCAGGACTCTAAGGATGGTCCTAAATCGCCTCCTGGAGACCAATCACAACTCTCCAAAACTTGGTGAAGTTTAAGTGCAATCGTTTTCACACCACACGCTTCCTGGAGTCGCGAAAAAATACCTGGACATGCAACCAATAACGAGCAAATCAGTTTCGCGAACCTTATGTAAAACATAGCTGCATTCTCACACTAACTTAAATATTTTCTGTTTTTCATTGAAAATCCAGATTCTCTATTCACAAATTCTAAATTCATATTTTACATAAAATTGGCGGCGAACACTCATTTCCTAGCACCTTGAATTTAAAATCGCAGCCCCGTTGATTCATTTTTCCTCGCATTGTAGAGGTACTATATCTTCTCGAATAAACTAGAAGGAATTAAAGAGATCACGGGATATATGCTAGTTTCTTAAAGAATTACAGTGTGAGTCTCGGTAACTCACTCGGCAAACTCAGCGATCTTGTAACTGAGCTCACAAATCATATAGGGGGTCGAGCAGGCCTAAGATCCACCGTGTTCATTAAGTGCGATTGAGGCACATAAAATAGATTCGTGATAGCAATGTCATCCAAGTTATGGGGTGCAAAGCCAAGCCTGGGGTACTTCTGCTTGGTTTCTGCTTCTAAATTACGAGGACTCACTTTGAGCGAAGCCGTTCTTTCACCCTAGCGGTGCTCTTCATAAAAAAAAACGAAAGGTGCACCCTTAATTCGAGTATTTTATAAAAAAAGGAAAGATGCACCTTTAATTCGAATAGTTTATAAAAAACGAAAGGTGCACCCTTCATGCGAGTAGTTTATACAAAAACGAAAAGTGACCCTTAATTCGGGCAGTTTATAAAAAAAGGAAAGGTGCACCCTTAATTCGAGTAGTTCATAAAAAAACGAAATGTGCACCCTTAATTAGAGTAGTTTATAAAAAAGATGAAAGTTGCACCCTTAATCTCAGTAGTTTATAAAAAAACGAAAGGTGCACCTTAATTCAAGTAGTTTATAAAAAAAACCGAATGGTGCACCCTTAATTCGAGTTGGTTATTAAAAAAAAGAAAGGTGCATCCTTAATTCGAGTAGTTTATAAAAAAACGAATTGTGCACCCTTAATTCGAGTACTCCAAGGGCCACGCCCTTGGCTGCTCTAAGGGACATAAATAACCACAACAGAAATAGAGGTAATTTATGAGAGGTGTTTTAAATATTATAGGCTTTTTACTTATGAAAAAACAGTTGTACTTTTATAGGGCAAATGAAAGTTGAATTTCAATTTTTAAGTTTTAAATTTTTAACGATATTTTTTATAATGAGAGAATACAATATGTTACAGGAATCATATACAACACAAAAATGTAATAGAAAAATTTTTTGGTGAAGCCTTTTTTGTGGTTTGGTTTGGTTTGAAGTATCTTCCTAAATAAATTCAACGTGATTCTAAACTGCATTCAGATTATCGGGAGAATTTAGATGAGTGTGGAGATTAACAAATTATTGAGCGTTTACCAGATAATTCTCAGCCAAAAAAATAAACCATTAATTTACTTGCCTCATGGGGTACTTTACAAATCTGGAAAATTAGAAATTTTTCTAATCCCGTCATATGACGGGCTATATGCTAATTTCACAGAGTCTTACAATTCAGGCTTGAAACGTTTCTAGAGTATTAAGAACAGAGGTGGGCAAAAGCCGGCGCGCGAGCCGAATCCGGCCTTTTTGCTTACTTTATACGGCCCGTTGAAAATCCTGCATGCAATTTTTTTAATCTCTTATATGCGATTTTGTTGAAATCAACAGTATTTGTATGCGTAGTGTACAACATATATTTGTGAAAGAACTTTTTCGTTAATGATTTACACGAAAAATAAATATCGATCACAAATTACTGACGAAAATCTACACTCGGTATTAAGGATTGCTACAAGTGATTTGGATCCAAATTTTGAAGAAATAATAATATCAAATGAACATTCCAGATTTCACGTTTCGCATTAACTAAAACTGTTCTATTTTAACGTTTGATGTTCGTCTTTTCTTTTTATAATTCTATTTACTATTGCATTTATAAAATGTAATATAAATATAAAAATGTAATTGCTATGATCAAAATAAAGTAATTTGTATCGTTAAGATATAAATAAATATCAAAATAAAATCTTTCATTAATTGATTTATTTAAAGACCATTAATTTAATATAATGGATCACATTTCTTTAAAAAATACGTGACATATTTTACTAGGCACAAATGGTTCGCATATACACCTAAGTAAGACAATTTATTATTACTACTATCTTTTATTAACTGTCAAATTCCTCTGTCCAAATGCTTTAAGATGATACTTATAGTGTTTTTGTCAAAAACATTTCTTGGGCAGGGAAAAAACTCCACCCAAAATATTCTCGTGTGTACTATAGTCCTCCGGCCCGGGAGACATTTTGGAAATTTCATTCTGGCCCTCGCTTAAAAGTATTTGCCCACCCCTGATTAAGAACCTAAAACTACATTGCATTTGTTTTCTAGATTATTCCGTCAACAGAGCAACCTCGTCGAAAGCGAACTGTAAACAAGGAGGTCGAAACCCTGGGTCCAAGGTTGGAAGTCAGCTAAGGATGTAAATAA